>JAPPVO010000013.1:99328194-99693457 GCA_030407325.1 Camellia japonica | reverse complement strand
TAACACCCATGTCAGCAAGAAGACGAAGCCAGAGAAGCTCCTAGTAGTGTCAGCAAGGGCACGGTATTCGGCCTCGGTACTGGAACGAGCAGTAAGAGATTGTTTCTTACTGCGCCAAGAAATGAGAGAATCACCCAGAAAAAAGCAAAACCCAGTAGTAGAGCGGCGGTCAGTAGGATCGCCAGCCCAATCAGCATCAGAGAAAGCACGAAGCTGGAGAGAGGAGCGGGCGGAATAATGAAGACCATGAAACATGGTGCCTTTGAGATAGCGAATGATACGAACTAATGCAGCATAATGTGTGGTACGAGGAGCCGACATAAACTGGCTGACAATATGGACGGCATAGGCAATATCAGGACGAGTAACAGTGAGATAGACAAGACTGCCAACCAGCTGACGATATAGAGTAGCATCAGAGAGAAGAGTGCCATCAAGAGGTGTAAGACGACTCTGAGGCTCCAGGGGAGTGGAGGCAGTCTTGCAATCCGTAAGACCAGCACGGGTGAGAAGATCAGATGTGTACTTAGCCTGAGAGAGAAAAGAACCCGTGGAATCATGGAAGATTTCAAGACCCAAGAAATAGCTGAGAGGACCAAGGTCTTTCATCTCGAAATGATGGCTAAGAAATTGTTTAAGATGAAGAATACCATTGATATCATCACCGGTGATAATCATATCATCCACATAAAGAAGAAGCAAGGTGGTCCCTTGAGCAGTTTTGCGGATAAAAAGTGCAGTATCATAAGAGCTGGAGGTGAAACCACAGTCATGAATAGTAGAGCTGAATTTGGCAAACCAAGCGGGGAGCTTGTTTGAGACCATATAAAGCACGCTGAAGTTTGCAGACTTTATGAGGTGGATGAGTAGACCCAGGGGAGGTTGCATGTAGACCTCCTCAAGAAGAACACCATTAAGAAAGGCATTTTTCACATCCATTTGATAAAGATCCCAGTGTCGGGTAGTAGCAACTGCAATGAGGCTGCGAACAGAGGTGAGACGAGCAACAGGAGCAAAGGTCTCCTCATAGTCAATACCATATTCTTGGTTGAAGCCTTTAGCAACAAGGCGAGCTTTATAGCGCTCAATAGATCCATCAGAACAGGTTTTGATTTTGTATACCCATTTACAGCCAATGGCAGTCTTGCCAGGAGGAAGATCAACAATGTCCCAAGTGTGAGTTTTGTCTAAAGCCTGTAATTCATCAGTCATAGCTTGCTGCCAAAGAGGATTAGAGCGAGCCTCCCGATAGGAGGTGGGTTCATAAGTAGAAAAAGCAGTAGAACCAACAATAAAGTCACGAAGACGAGTAGAAGGTTGGATTACCCGGTGTGGTCGAGCAGGAGGAGGAGGAGCCAGAGGAAGAGACTCAACAGGGGGTGAGGAGTCCGAGGGAGCAAGAGCAGGACCATCAGAGCTGGCAGGTGCTTGAGAAAGACCAGTAGGCAAGGCAGTCTCAAGAGAGTCAGGCAGGGGCAGTGGAGTAAGCTCATCAGAAAACAGATCTGCAGAAGGGTTAGTAAAACACAGAGAGGGTGAGGGAACGGATAAACGGAATTGAGAGAGGAGGAAAACATTGTGTGTTCCAAAAGACCACATGACGAGAGATACGGAGACGCTGGGAGAGAGGATCCCAACAGCGATACCCTTTATGTTCAATACCATACCCCAAGAAGCAACAAAGGCGGGAACGAGGTTCAAGTTTGGTACGTTCATGAGGTTGGAGAAGAACAAAGCAGCAGAGCCAAAAACCCTAAGGGTGTCATAAGGGGGACGGGTGCCATGTAAACGCTCATATGGAGTGTGATTATGAATGACCGGTGTAGGGATACAATTGATAGTGTAAGCAGCAGTGAGAGCGGCTTCACCCAAAAATTTTCCGGACAGGAGGAAGAGAGAAGGAGGGCTCGAGTAGTGTCAAGTAGATGCCGATGTTTTCGTTCAGCACGGCCATTTTGTTGGGACGTACCTGGACAGGAACGATGAGGTTGAGTACCATGACTCCTAAGGAAGGAAAGAAAGTCAAAGTCTTTATATTCCATGGCATTGTCGGAGCGAAAAATCTTGATAGTTTTAGAAAATTGGGTTTTAACCATTGCAGCAAAATCGTAATAAAGTTGTTTGAGTTCAGAGCGATTTTTCATAAGAAACAACCATGTAAAACGAGAAAAATCATCTATAAAAACAACAAAATAACGGGCACCTCCCATAGTAGGAGTAGGAGAGGGTCCCCAAATATCAGAATGAATGAGATCAAAGGGCGCAAGAGAAACAGAATCACTTTTATTAAACGACAAAGCAGGTTGTTTTGCAAGTTGACAGGACACACAATTGAAAGCATCAGAACTTACAGTACCCAAATGACCACTAGAAATTAAAGACTTCAAACGACCAACAGAAAGATGGCCCAAACGATAGTGCCAAAGCTGAAAAGGAGATAAAGGAGGAGCAGTGGTAGCAGTGGTAGGAGCAGTGATTTGAGAGGAATCCGGAACATGAAGATGGATAAGTTCGTAGAGACGCCCTCGCTTACGGCCTATCCCAAGTTTGCCCGGTCCGAGGGTCCTGCACCAAACAACCAGTATGGGAAAGGTAACAGTTAGACCATGCTCACATAATTGACTAATGGAGATAAGATTTAAAGTGAGAGCAGGCATAAGATATACATGGGATAAAGATAAGTGAGAGGTGGAAACAGACCCAACATGACTTACAGACAGAAGAGACCCATCAGCAGTATGGATAGAAGGAACATGAGGAGTCGAAGAGAGAGGAGTAAAAAGAGTAGGATCAAAGGTCATGTGATTACAACAAGCGGAGTCAAAGTACCAGGAAGTGTTACCTGCGGTGGTAGACAAAGCAGTAGATGGAGGAGTACCGGCATGCTGCCAAAAATGTTGAAACATGGCTTCAACATCGGTGTGAGAGAAGACCGGAGTGGAAGGATCTACCGGGACAGAAGAGGGTGAATCTTCGGAGGCGGCAGCAGCAGTGTGTGGAGCAGGCATGTTTTTAAATGGAGTCCCAGAACGGTGAGAGTTGCTACGGGAAAAATTCCCGGTGGAAGGACCATGGCGAGAGGCACGGGTAGGATTGCGGAAGCAATCTTGTTGGAGATGACCGGGCCAGTCTTGTTGCAAAATCGACAAAGACGAACGGGACAATGAACCAGAAGATGAGTCGATGGAAGATTGCGGTTGTGACAGTAGTTGCAGGAAGTGGACCGCTGTGGTGGAGGAGAACCCGAGCCTGAGGAGTAGCAAGAACAGAGTCCACAGGGTGCGGATGTGGTGAAGGAGAGCCCCGAGCCTGGGGAGTAGCAAGAACAGAGTCCACAGGGTGCGGATAGAGAGTGCAAACCTGGTCTCCTCGGACAGAAGTTCAGAAACGGCTTGCTCAAGAGTGGGTAAAGGAGTGCGATGGAGGAGAGATGCGCGTACGGGCTCAAAACGAGGAGTGAGAGCCATGAGAAACTGAACCAAGCGATGTTGGTCACGGTAGGTAGTAAACAAGGCAGCATCCTCAGTGTGAGGCCATGGAGGCTCAGAAAGAGCGAGTTGATCCCAAACATAATACAGTTGGGAGAGAATCATTAATGGTCTGAGTTGTTTCTTGGCGCATACAGTGAAGATGACTCAGAAGTTGATATTGGTGAGCAAGACCGGTAGTCTGATAGCGTTCTTGCAAAAAATCCCAAATGGCCTTGGCTGGAGAGGAAGCAGACTCAAGTTGGAACCTTCCAAACTGAAGGCTGATGGATGTAATAGAAGTATTGCGAAGCCAGGTGATGATCTGATAGTTTTTACTATCCCAATCTTCCAAGCGGTCGAGATATTTGGCAGCGGAGTCCGTGGCAGCGGATTCCGTGGTTGTTAGGATTGGTTTGCACACATCCCCAGTAATGATACGCCAAAGTTTCTTGCCTTTGAGGAAGCCAGACATGGCTTGTGCCCAAAGGACATAATTAGTCCCGTCAAGAATAACGGAAATTGGGTGACTAGAGGAATCCGGGCGATCCATGAGGAGAAAATAGCAAAATGGAGGTAGATTCTAAAAAACCGAGGTTACCGGTGAATTCAGAAGGCCGAAATTAGTGGGAAAATGAGTGAAATGTCCCAAAATATGACTAGAGAGGACGAAAATGAGCTGGCGGCGCACGTTAGCACGGTGTGCGCGGCGCACGTTAGCAAAGCAGACTGCAGGGCTGACGTCACAGAGGCGCGGCGCACGTTAGCAAGCTGGTGCGCGGCGTACGATAGCAGAAGAGGACAGGCAGTGCACGGTAGCAGAAAAGCTGACGTGTGCTGACGTCAGAAACACGCGGCGTAGGTTAGCCGCGGATGTCGCAGTGCACGATAGCACGGCGCAGTGTGGAGGACGCGTGGAGCGCGTGTGAGGCGGAAGGCGAAGACAGGTGACGCGCCGGTCACAAAAGCGGCGCGTGAGAGCGCGTGTGGCGTCGGAATGGGCTGAAATTGATGGCGTTGGAATCGTCTGGAGGAGACGAAGGCTCTGGTATGGTGAAACCGTATTTCAGAGATGGACGAAAATGAGATACAGATGAAATGCAATCTGCAGAAAAATATGTTGGAAGCAGAGGCTAGGCAGAGTACCTGTGCTCTGATACCATGAAAGAAATTGAGAGAGATTGAGAGAGCAAATATTAGCTCTGTATTTTGATGTGTATTGCAATCAAATGGAGCCTCCATTATATAGGAGGTATTTACAAAGACAAAATGATGATACAAGAAAATAGAAAATGGAAAGCCACCGAAAGTAGCCGAAAGCAAAAGGGAGGGAATTCATCGAGCTGGGTATCTATCTAGCAGCTGCTATCTATTCATTAATCTATTGCAGCTAATAGTTGTATACATTAATCTATTAGCATACATATGATATATTATTACCTATTACATATTATGAACTGTATAACATATTATATGTATATTATTAACAATTAACTTTCATGTTTTCAACCTCTGTGCTAATTTTTTTTTTGTGACTGGTAATGTTGTCACAAAAGGGTAGTGATAAGGTTGCAAACACTCTTATACTGCCAGCCTTCTTCTAGTATTTGAGGTCCTTTTTCCTGTTTGGTATGCAAGTGATTTATGCTTTTTATTTTCCCCAGTTGCCAAGATCACATCTGAGGTAGGTGCACAATGAATTTCATGAAAATGCCTTGCAGGTATGGACTATGAAACTTTTGTAAATTGTCTTGTTTTTCTTTTGACATATGCTTTATCACATGTTCTCTTGAAAAAGTGTGTACATGTTAATGAGGGTAGAGTCCAATTATAAATTAATTCTAGTTCAGATATTTCTGCAGTGTCAAGAATATACCTTTGTAAATTCACAAAGGATTATTGGCTGAGACCTGACAGATTATTAAGAATAAAACTCTATGTCAACTTCCTCTCCCATCTCTTCTATGTTTTTGACAGCCTATCATTGTCTCACTTGGGCCTATTAGTGTCATGTTTTGGTCCTATAATCTATTACCAGTTACTTGGAGAAGGTGAGCCACCAGATTAGGTGTAAGATGTTATCATTACGCCCTGGACAATTAGGCACCAACCATAATTGTGACAACTGAATTATATAGAGGTTCAATCCTTCATCTACTTTTCAGGTTGGGAGTCGTCTAATTGAATTACTGTTGCAAACTGCCTATATACAGCCTCGGGCTGATCAGTTAGCTGATGGTCCACCTGATATTCGACCTGCGTTTGTACACTCATTAAAAACTGTAGTGAAAGAAAAGTAAATATCCATTTTTCATTGTTTTATTGATAGACAAACTTCCTGCTAGTCTTCAACACTTCATATTGTGGTTTTTGTGTTTTTTATTCAACAGGAACATCGGCAGAAGATATGGTGTCATTGAATGTGACCCACTAGTTCGCAAGGGCCTCGAAAGAACTGTAAGTAAATCCATGAGTTTATTTTCTTCTTCTTTAAGATCTGCATTCTAAAGAAGCCTGATTGCTAATAAGCTACTTGTGTATGAGTTTGTGGGTTTCCATGTCATTTGCCAATTATTTCTATCCACTTATTTGGTACTACTCCATCATAACTTCCTGAGTAACCAAACCCGATCCATTTATTAGTACCACCTGTTCCCTGACTACCTGAAGTGACAGTCCAGAGATATTAAGTACTTGAAAACTTAGGAAAAGAAGGCTCATATGCTATGTTGGCACTTTAAATTTGGGGTGTTGCGAACACGTTCGCTCTGCTATGATAGGACTTGAACCCACTCTCTTATGCTTGATAGGTTGTTTTGTTCACTTCACCAATCAATCAACAATCCCATAAGCTTTTAATAACTGTATAAGAAGCTGAGACCAGTAGTTATGATTCGTTAAATATTCATTGCTTTTACGAAATTTAGCAACAGTTAGCATCAAAGTAAATGGAGAAATATAGCCAGAGAAATGTCATCTTTCATTTCATTGGAGCTAAGAAAAAATGTAAACTTTTTATCCATTCATGACCCAAAAAAAAAAATTTGTTTCCTGTTTTTTGCCTATCTCTGGCTTCTCTGATGGATTTTTTTCATTCAGTTGGGAGCAACTGCTGTCAATTTGGTTGCTGGAGAAAAACCTGCTGATGTTTACTCAGGAATAGCTGCTAGGTAAGTAGCTTTTTCACAATGCAAGAAGCTTATATCTTTTCATTCAGGTTTTATAGATATTAACAGAGTTAAATCACCTCAGTTGACAATTGCATGTTAAAAAATGCCATATTTGCCACAGAGTTCTAGATATAATGAGGAAAGATGCTCAGAAAGATCCTGAAGTATTTCCAGATGCACTGCGTGCAAGGCTTTTAATCAATCAGGTTGGTACCACTACCACGTCTACTATGACTACTAATCATTATTAGTGAAGTAAATTACATTGACCTCCTTGAGGTTTCCAGCCATTTCCTTGTGTTTTTGAAATATGCCCTCTCTTACTTACATCTAACATAACATTATGTATATACCTCCCCCCTGTTGACATACCATCAATGAGAATGATGGAAAAAGATAATGTCATCACTTTGTTAATTTGTAATGCCAATTTTACCCTTATTTAGTCAATGCAAGCAGACATTGTCAGTTATACCACACCACTTGTCAAAGGAAAATATGATACTACTACCAAATTCATTTATGCCACATCCCATGACAAAAAGAAAAAGAAAAAGAAATTTAATTTAATTGAGCATCTCTCTCTCTCTCTCTCTCTCTCTCTCTCATTTGAAACCCAACTGCAGTGATTGAACCCAAACACCATAATCCACCACCCCGACACAGAGAGAGATAGAGAGCAAGGTTGAAGAAAGCAACATAAACCTTGCTTTGTGACGAGTTGCTTGTTTCTCTCTCTTATTTTTGTCTTTTATTTTTTTTGGTTTGGTTTTGGTTTTTTGATTACTTCTTTCTCTGTATTGCTCTTATCATCACTGAATCTAGCTGATCAATAAACTTCCACCAACCAAACAGTAAAAGCACATTTTGTGTTAAGGGCTGTTAACCGACCATTATGATAGGGGAGGTTTGTGTAATTTGGGAAACCTGAGAGACGCTCTTTGTATTCGTTTAATACGTTACAGGTTAGTGGGAACAGTACTTATTAGGGTCCACAAGACTCAACAGGAAGTACTCTCTAAACCAAAAGAACAAAGATCTCAGCATTGATTTCTTTGACTTTGTGAGTGGGAAGCACCACCCATTCCTTTCCCTCAACCACATAAGACAAATAGATGCCACATCCCAAACAGCTTGAACTCTTCTCTGGGAGCAATCCTTACTCCGAATGCCCAACATATTAGACACTGTCATTTACTTAGTATGCTATTTTTATTTACTTAAATAAAACCGGTAATATTCTTCACTGTGCTTTTCTCGCTGCACATTGACATCTTTCTTAATTATCCCAATAGTTAGTTATTTTTTATGAGTGACGTTGGACTGATAAATGGAAATAATCTAGGTGGACATGAAATTAGTGAAGCAGACAGTGATGACATCAGTGTATGGTGTAACTTACATTGGTGCTCGGGATCAGATCAAGAGAAGGTTGAAGGAACGTAATGCCATCGCAGATGATACAGAGCTCTTTGGTGCAGCCTGTTATGCTGCAAAAGTAAGGGCAGGATCATTGACAGTTCTTCAGTCTTGCATCTATTTATAGAGCATAACATTTGCTCCATGGAATAGCCTTTTGTATGCAATGCATTTTGTGTATATTAACATCAGACTGGACTAAGCATGGACACAGACAGGTGACATGACCCCGACAAGACGACACGGAAACTTTCAAAAAATGCTAGCGTTGTGCAAAATATATAATTTTGTATATTTATTATATGACATATAAGAATAAAGAATTATTAAATGTCATATATATGATTAAATAATTCAAAGATAATAATTTTTAAAGTCTAAAAGAGGAGAATAGGTGTAAATTGATGTTTTTTTTTACCTTTTATCTTTGGATTTCATGTTGTTTTATTCATGGTTATAATGTGTTTCAAGTGTGTCTAAGAAATAGACACGTGTTTCTCAAGTGTATGAAGCACTTCCAAATATAGAAATTTTTTGAAATAGTTGGACATGTTTGGACGTGTGTCTAACAAGTGTCGTGTCGTGTCATGTCATGTCGTGTCGTGTCATGTCATGTTATGTCATGTCAAAACCTTCTTAAAAGTGTCCATGCTCAACAATTTTTTGTGGGATCCTTGTTTTCTCAAGTCATCTGTCTCATGGATTCACACATGCCAGATGTCAATTTTAAGTAGCCAATAAAACAAGAAAGTCACATGTCCTCATGTTACGAAAAATTTAAATAGACTATAACTTGGACTGTAGCAGGGGCAGGTTGCTAATTTGATGCATCATGTATCCCATGCATAATAGCATGGGAGGTTTTTCTTTTCCAATGTCAGTCCAATAAAGACAACTCATATTTACGTGGATTCATTCATTTAGCTTTAACTTCATCGTAAGAATATTCTTCTTTTCTGGTTGAGCAGATCACATTGACTGCATTGGGAGAGATGTTTCAAGCTGCTCGTAGTATCATGGGCTGGCTCGGTGACTGTGCAAAGGTGGTACCATATCCTCTATAATCACTTTTGATTGCTGTAATAACATGTTAAATATACATCAGTACATGGCAATTATTCTGAAGGAATTAGATGATTTGCTTTATTTCTTGGCCCTTTTTTTGTTTCCTTAACACCAGTTGGGGGTGTCATATATTTTCATTCATGTATTTAAGTTGAGATTTTTTATTTTAAAGGAGAGAACAATTGGGTTATCAACGAATTAAAAACTTGGAGTTCTATTGGTTTAAGTCATATTTGGTGAATCTGCATTTATATGTATGGGACCTGATGTTTTGTTGATAAGCAGGTAGATCATCTATATAGCAATTAGCAATTAGTCTATATAGCAATTGTTGATAAGCAGGCATATGCCTCGGGAAGGGTAGCCAGGGTAATAAGGCTCCCATAGCTCTGTTCACCCTGCTTACTCAAATGTAAGTAAAAAAAGCTTTGGATTTCTAAGATCACCCAGTTCCATAAAGAAATGAACATGAGAAAAAGAGCACTTCACACATCAAATGTCATACAGTTGCTCAATAATTGTTTTAGTTTCATTAATAAATGCATTCTAATGTAGAAGCAACAAGCTGTTGATTCGTGTGGAATGACTTATCACCGTGATAAAATCTAAATTTATTTGCTTGGTAATTATATTTGATTTCATTAATTGTTTGGCCACGATGCGTTACGCTTGGGCGGTACAGGTGCTTCAGTGTTTAGAAGGAAATTTTATTGACATTTATGTTTGGCATTTTGACAGGGAAATGATATGCATAGGACAAAGTTGCTAAACATTTGAAGTGGCTAAAACAATATCGATGGGGCATCATTGAAAAGTGGATCAAAAGTTGGGAAAAGTGGATCAAAAGTTCACGAACCAGACCAGCACCCTCCCCAACATATTTCTTAACAAGTTCACGAAGCTAAATTGTACAAGACTACTTGGCAGTATAAGCATTTTTTGGAGGATTAAATATTTTTGGATGGATGTGTATGGATAACAAATATTAATAGTTTTATTTGTTGATAGCTGCGCATGGATAACAAATAGTTATGTTTCAAATTGTTATGCTAGATGGATGTGACTTGTGAATGAAAACTTAGAATAGTTGTATTGTGTAGAATGTTAATGAATTATGTATTGTGTCGAATGTTAATGATTCAGTTAATTTGAATGATGCTTTAAAATTATAGGTTTATTATGGATTGAATGAATTATTAGGAATTACAGGTGTATTGTTTTCCTGCTTTGGCGACTAATTTATTAGTCGCGACAAATAAATAATTTTTTTTCGCAAAAAATCACAATTGCCGACCAAGAGTTTTGGTCGCAAAAAATACATCTATTGCCGACCAACACAGTTCTTGGTCGTGGAAACTCACTTTTGCCGACCAAAAGTTTTGGTCGCGAAAAGTAACAAATGGCGACCAAATTTTTTGGTCGTGGAATGTCACAATTGGCGACCAAACTTTTTGGTCGCGAAATGTGTCAATTGGCGACTAAGATATTTGGTCGGGAAAATATCACTTTTCGCGACCAAAGTGTTTTAGCGACAAAATGAATTAGTCGTGGTAATTAAATATTTAGCGACCAAAAATTTAGTCGGCAAATCCAACTTTTGCCGACCAATTCAAATTTTGGTCGCGAATTACTTTTGCCGACCCTCAATTGGCGACCAAAGTAGCGACCAAAAAAATTGGTCGCGGATAACTTTTGCCGACCAAAAATAGACTTTTAGCGACCAATTTTTTTGTTGCCAAAAGTGTTAATTCTTGTAGTGCAACTTATGGGGTTCTACACAAATGTCTTGGCAAATCACCTCTTTTAAATGTTGTTCATCTCAAATTGATGAGAGCTACTCTTGAAGTTTAAGTAATTTGACTTCTTAACCATTTTAATTTCAACTGATGTGTTTAAAGTCTGAGCATGAATTGTTTCTATTCTTGGATATGCAATGCATAGTTTCTTATTTTTAGTTTTGTTTCCAAGCTTAATTTATTTATTATTTTAATAAACATCAATTATTAGTTCTTAATAATTGTTTATTACAGGTATTTTTTAGTTCAATCATATAAAATTAACACAATTTAAAAATAAATAAATAAATAAATAAATGAAAGCTAAAACGGCGTTTTTTAAACATTAGTATATCCCAACGGCTAGATTTTTAAAATGTACAAATGTCTATGACGGCATTTTCAAAATGTCACTAAATATCACGTGACGTCATTTTAATGTTATGTATAACATTTAGCGGTTTTTTTAAAAATACCACCTATAGTAATATAACGACGTTTTTAAAGCGTCATATGGTTATAGCGACGGCTGCATCTTTGGCGTTTGGTGCTAAACATCATAAAAGGAATTAGCGGCATTTTGAAGACCCATGGTGGTGTTTTCTAAACGCCTCTAAAACCTGATTTTCCTGCAGTGTACACATTTGTGTATAGCATGACCCCTAGTTATATATATAAATTTAATGTGATTAAATTAAAAATGAAATTAAAAACTTAGAAATTGGTTAAAAATTAGAAAAACGTTATTGATAATTCATTTTTTGATTTTTAATTTGTTAATTTTTTGCTTCACCAAGGAAGAAGATAATAGGGGGATTTGGTGATAGCCCCCTCACTATCTAATTTGTCTTTCAAAAGGACAAGAATTATATAAGTATTTTCAAAATCCCCTCATATTTTAAAACTTGTTTCTTTTACTATATTACCCTCATATCTATCAGCTCTCCTATTAAGCCATCTTCACTATATATTTCGAAGTAAAATTTTACTCTGTATGAAAGTAAAATTTTACTCTGTATAAAAGTAAAATTTTACACTCTGAAACTAAAAGTAAAATTTTACTCTGCATGAAAGTAAAATTTTACTCTGTATAAAAGTAAAATTTTACTCTGAATAAGAATAAAATGTTACACTCTGAAATTAAAAGTAAAATTTTACTCTGTATAAAAGTAAAATTTTACTCTGAAAAACTAGTAAAATATTAGACTCTACACAAAAGTAAAATTTTACTCTGTATAAAAGTAAAATTTTACTCTGGTTCTGTCAAATGAAAAAACAGAGCAATAGAACCAGAGTAAAATTTTACTCTGGTTCTGTCAAATGAAATTAGATAAAAAAAACAACAAAAATAAATCAAAAACAAACAAACAAACAAAAACAAAACAAATTAATCAACAAATCAACATATATAATTGAGAAAAAAAATTCAAAAAAAACAAACAAACAAAAAAAAAAACAAATTAATCAACAAATTTACATATCTAATTGAAACGAAAAACTTCTAAAACTCGATCAACAATCACACATCTCAATGAAAAAGAATACATGTGTTCAACAACACTCATACACACAAATATATATATACATATATTCTACTGTTCCTCATCCACATCCTTCCCAACCTCCTGTTCAACTTCTTTCAATCTCGAAGCTTCAGCCTTCGCATTCAACATCGCCAGCATCTCATCAACAACCTCATCATGTTTCTTCTCCGCTTCCAATTGAGCCATCTCCACCGCACTCCGAATCTCCCCCATCTGCTTCGAAACGCTAGCTTTCGAATCTCCAACGACATCCTCATTCAATTTCAACAAAATTAAAGATGAGAGTCGATAAATTTATGTAGAAACATCAACAAAAATCGCGAAATGTGAAGAGATTCGAATGATCTGTGAATTTAACATAACTAGATAGGTATTGAATCGATTGTACCTGGAGATTGTAGAGACGATTCAATAGCTATTCATTTGTGGTTTCTGAGCAGAGTTGTGAAATCGAAAATTTAGGGTTTCATGGAAGATAGTCTCTACAACGGTTGTGCGAAAACTGAGAGAGAGAGAGAGAGAGAGAGAGAGAGAGAGAGAGAGAGAGAGAGAGGACGAAGAATGTGAAAAGATCTAGTTGAGGGGTATAATAGTCTAATAAAATATTTAAATAATAAATTTTGTCCTTTATGTATGATTTTATAATTATGAAGGGGTTTAGAAAGTATAATTTTTTTCTTAGTCCTTTTAACAATGAAAGGAAGGTAAAAGGGGTTTATACCTAAATTTCCTAAGATAATAAGGTGTTACTATCTTTTTTACCACTAACATTGAGATTAATTGACTACTCCAAACCTACACACAAAGAAGTAAAGTAAATTTTTTTAAAAAAATTATTTTTTATTACTAAAACCAAACCTCCACCAATATAAAACCGCTACTATACCCATGCCACGCTTGTCGATTTATGTGAAGTTCAAGTGAGACTCGTATAAATAGACTATTCAAATCTATTAGTAGCATTGTCTAGGGCTGCAAATGAACCGAGCTGTTCATGAACAAGCTCGAGCTCGGCTCGTTAAGGCTCGTTTAAGCTCGGTTCGCTTACTAAATAAACGAGCTCGAGCTCAAATTTAAAGCTCGTTTAATAAACGAGCCGAGCCCGAGTTTAGTGGTACTCGGCTCGATAGGCTCGCGAGCCCAAATATATATATATATAATTATATTATATATTATTTATATATAATTATATAATATATACATAAATATAATTAATAAAATATTAAACTTTTCAATTTTATAATATTAAACTTATCAATTTATTTTTTCTATTATATTTGTGTAAATATAATTAATAAAATTCGACCTGTACACGTTTATAATATATATGCGTACATACACATACATTTTGGAATTATTTATTATTTGCTTTTCTTGAGTGAAAATAGGGGGCCATGTGAGAGAGTTTTATAGACACTCATCCTTTGACCACACTTCTCTTGGACCGATGTGGGACTTTCCTCTCAACAACAAAACAAGTGTTGCAAATGTCAAACAAATGTCCCACATCGTCTGCACACACAAGTCTTCAGGTAAAGGGCTTCTATTTATGTCTTAGTGTAGTAAGCTTCATGTCTCTTGCTTGCTTGACTTGGCTAATGAGCCACAACGAGCCGAGCTCGAGTTAGACAAATTTTGCTCGAGCCGAGCTCGAGCCAGTATATTTGGGCTCGTTTCGAGCTCGAGCCGAGCTCGAACATCTTGAGAATAAGTCGAGCCGAGCTCGAACAGTGATAAACTCGACTCGGCTCGGCTCGATTACACCCCTAGCATTGTCACATGCTATGAAATAATTTTTTCATGTTGTTGAGTTTAATTTCATTCCCTAAAAGATGATGTTGAGACATTTGGCCAATTGGTCTTTTATCAATGCTAATAATCTGTTGGGCTAAACTCACAAACACCCTGGTCCATTCATCCTCAGTCCACTTTCAAATAAGCCCAAATTTCATTGCTATTATTTGCAGCCCTATTGGGCATTTGGGCCTTGACCCAAAAACTCAGTTCAATTTCACAAAGTCAATTCAGAAAATTTGCTGAGATTACTAATCGTTTGGCCAATAACTTCAAAACAATAACTAATAAAGGATGGCACTTAACACTAATGGACTGATCAAGGATGATCACAATAGCCAGTTTTTGCAGATGCACTGGCATCGCTATGGCCATTGACAGAAAACTAGGAGCTCAGAAACATTATTGTGGAAATTGATGTCAAAATTGTTATGAATTTATTTCAGGCAAAAGACATAACTCACCATAAGTCTTAGTAATATTATTCTTGACTATAAGTTCTTCTTATTGGTTAAGTTGGATTCAAATTCAATCAGAATTAAGTCACTGATATCGAGAGGCAAACAAATATACAGATTTGCTAACCAATACCGACAACAACTTGGCCATAAGATTCCACATCTTTAATTCAACATCTTATACTTTCAGTCAATTGACATTAGATGTTAGGGAAATTTCATATAGTAGACTTGTTTAAATTTTATGAAATACCCATAGAAAAAATGGCCAATATTATTTGAGTGTTTGGGATTTTTTAGTAACTTTTTGTTGAATATTTTTTGGACTTTAGTTGACTTTTTTCTTTGTTTGTATGGAATTTTTTTTTTAAACATTTTTAGATTCTACTAGATAGGGCTGCTCGCGGATCGATTTTTGATGGTTTGGTTTGTGGTTTGGACTTGTTTACATGTTTGCGGTTTGGAAAATTTGAACCAGCAACTGCTCGCAGTGCGAGTTGCTATTTGTACAGATAGGGTTCGCAGATGTGCGAGCAGTTGCGGACGGTTTGCAGATTGAACTTTTCCTTTTAAAAATTCATTTACTATCTAATACACAACAACACAATTAAAGTAAAATCAATCAAAATTCTAAACGTACCTAAAAGTAATTCTTCATTAACTTTTACATTCATCCAAAAATCAAAATGCAATAATAATAACTAGTTGAGAACCAAAATAAATTGTTGTCAAACTTCATCCGAACCCATTAAATAAAAAAAAAATAAAAACATTTGCAAACTTGCAAACTACATAGAAAATGAAAATTATATAATTGATTTAATCTTCAATCTTTCTAGAAAATCTCAGTGCTCTTTCTAAGAATTTTCTTCAAGAGAAAAAGAAAAAAAATAAAAGTTTTGTGGTCTAGAAAATAAAAAAAATAATTTGTGAAACAAACCTTTAAGTTTTGTCCAAAGACAATAGAGAACTCAAATGCTGAGAAGGATTCTGAGATAGAAAAAACATGCCACTAACTTTATCTTTCCCTTCTACAAAAAACTTATAAGAAAATCTGATGGTCCAATTTTTTTAAAAAAAAATGTATAAAGATGCGTGCAAGTGCGGGTAAAGCCTGCGACCCATCTGTAACCTGCAAAATAGGAAAATCCTAATCCACGACCGACCCTAACGATTCTGGGAAACCGCCCAAATAGGTGTGGATGGTTTGGGTTGGGTGGTTTTCGCAAATCGAATAACCATATGCCCAGCCTTACTACTAGACTAGATGACTAGAAAATTTTAAAAATATAAATTGACTAAAAAGTCTACTAATTTAATTATAAACCCATGATACAGCATAATATCGATGATGTGATACAGACACAAGGAGGTAATATATATCTCCAATTCCAGAGACCTATGCTGACCAGAAGTAACTCTTCTAATGCTAGTTTTAGAACTGCTCCAAGGAGCCTTTCTAATAATAGTTTTAGAACGGCAAATAGGAGTTTTTCCAATAACAACTTTCAATCTGCTCCACCCTATAGAGTAGATGTACCAGAATCTAGCAGGCAGTCCTTCGACTCCATTTTACAACAGATACCTTCCAGGCCACCAAGCAGGCCACCAAGTGATCCCCAGGAAGATCCCATGCAATCAGAAGTTCAAGGAATCAGAATCTCCCAAAATAGGATTCCTCATGGTGTGTATACAGCACCACCACCAGATAGCCCAACAGCCAGTGACATGAATTTTGAAATTTGATGGATTTTACACCAGGAAGTGAAATTAGGAATTTAATAAATCAGGAATTTAATCAGGACCAATATAAGAAATTTAGGATATGGTATTTTGCAACCCATAATCCTCAACAGTTAGAAAAATATAAAACTCAATATTACCATGATCTTGAGTCTCAGCAGAAAATAATACCTTTTGTAGAATGGTATCAAACTGTATCTTCACCTCAACTTAATGTTATAGAAGACCAGTATAAAACTTGGACTACAACAGAAGGGCAAGCAATAAGTGCTATCCATCCGCCTCCTCAAGCCTTAGAATTAACACCTAATGGCAAAACAACCAGACAACCCTTAGTTGCTACTGCCTATATTGATGCCCAATCAGGCAGATTTACTAAAACCGAATATATGCAATTAAAAGATTATGGTTTAAGTATCCGACAACATAATTATACAAATCTGATTTGCCAAACTATGAGCAAACAATTAACCATGATAGAAGAGGCTGTTTCTACCTTTAAAGATAGAAGCTTAGCTTTACCAGTAGCAGGAACTTCGACTATTCATCCGGTATCAATTAAACCTTCACTTGAAATTAGTAATTTTAAGTTAAAACCTCCTAATACAGAATTTATGGATATTCTTCGGCAACGTATGCAGAATTTAAATGTCCGACCACCCGAACCTACTAGTTCAGGATCTATTCAGATGCTTAGAGCTGAACCAGTGCCTCCTCAAGACACTCTTTCTCCAGAACAAATACAGGAAATTCAGATGAATTTTCAAGATCAGCAAACAATTAATAAGTTAACTAATTACAGTTCTTCTAGACCAGCTATATTACCACCAACCAGGAATTATTATGCTCGCCCTACTCCCCCTGATATCCTTTGGGAAGAAGCATACCAGACTAATCAGACATCTTACCATGGTAAAACCATTTATGAATGGAATATTGATGGTGAATCCGAATATGTTATTTTTACCCGCTTACATCAAATGTTGATGTATGCAACAGTTTGTCGTCAATACAACAACCTGGACCAAGCCATAGCTAAATTTATTATTAATGGCTTTACCGGACAACTTAAAGGATGGTGGGATAATGTTCTTACCACTGCCCAACAGTTAGAAATTCTTAACTCCGTTAAACTTGAAGTTGACCCGACTACTCGCCAACCTGTCCAACAGCAGGATGTTGTTTATACATTAATCCAAACAATCATTCTTCATTTTGTTGGCACCAGTACGAGTACCGCCGATCGTGGGAGAGAACTTCTCCAGAATCTCCAGTGTCCATCCCTTACCCATTTCCGTTGGTATAAGGATGTTTTCCTTCTCAAGGTCATGCAACGACCTGATGCTAACAGTACTCATTGGAAAGCTAAATTTGTTGATGGCCTTCCTACTCTTTTTGCCGAACGTGTTCGGAAAAAACTTCGGGACCGCCATGACCGAATGTCTATTCCTTATGAACAGTATACTTATGGACAATTATGTTCCATTATAACAGATGAAGGTCTTTCCCTTTGTAATGACCTGAAACTTCATTATCAAATGAAGCAACAGAATTTAACAGGAAGAAAAGAGTTAGGCGAATTCTGTGAACAATTCGCTTATGAACCAGGTATTAAATATCCAGGAAAACCTAGGAAGGTTTCTCACAAAAAACCTTATAAATCTACCAGGAGAAAATCTCATAAGACTAGCCATCCGAATCCTACTAAGAAGTTTTATCCGAAAAATACTTCACATAGAAAATCCAAAGGAAAATCTAAATCCGAAGTCAAATGCTATAAATGTGGACAAACAGGACATTATGCGAACCGTTGTAAATCTAAAGCCAAATCCAAAGTAAATGAATTACAATTGGATTTAGGAATTAAAGAACAGATACTGCAAGCCTTAGAAGCTGATGAAAACTCAACAGACGAAGACTCACCTTCTGAAGATGAAATTAATCAGTTATATTCTACCTCTGATAGCGAAGAAGATCCAGAACAGAATTCTTGCCCTTGTTCTACTAACCAAGAACAAATATCTGAAATTAATTACTGTAGATCCATTGTTGAAATGAATGATTTACATCCAGGAGAACCCAGCAGTATCAATGTCTTAACAGATACCCAAAAAGATATGCTCTCTGTAGCAGAACAAATCCAGGATCCAGAAATGAAAATGAAATATTTAAAAATGTGTTATGAACACCAACAAACAGCACCTGAAATACCAAATATACCTGATTACTCTTACAGTCTTCAAACTGTAATTAACCGAATCCAAACCAACCCTTTGGTTGAAAAACCAACAACCATACAGGATTTAAAAATGGAAATTAATAGTTTAAAAACAGAAGTTAAACACTTGCAAACAGCTAGTGCAGCCGCCATAAAAGATATCAAATATCTTCATACCCAATTGCCAAGCAAACAAACTGAAAATAAAGAAGTTGAAATAAATACTGAAACTAAAACAGAATCTTCAACTCCATATCTGTTATTAGTTAATCAAGTAACTTTTCAGAAATGGTACATAAAAATTTCTTTTATGATTAGACCCGATTTTATTATCAAAGACGCTATTGCTTTAGTTGATAGTGGCGCCAATATGAACTGTATCCAGGAAGGTATAGTTCCAACCAGATATTTTGAGAAAACCACCAAGAGTTTAACTAGTGCAAGTGGCAATTCTCTACAAATCAGATACAAGATACCCGAAGCTTATATTTGTAATGAAGATCTCTGTCTCCCAACATCTTTTGTTTTAGTCAGAAATCTTGCTACAAATATTATTTTAGGCACTCCATTTTTATGTCTTTTGATGCCTATCCAGAAAATTGATGCAACAGGTATTTATTCCCAATTGCAAGGAAAATCAGTAATTTTTGAATTTATCACACAGCCATATACAAAAGAATTAGATCAAATTACGGATCTAGTTACTTTTAAACAGAATCAAATAAATTTCTTAGCAAAGGAAGTTTCTTTCTTAACAACAGAACAAAGGTTACAACAACCTTCTTTACAACAGAAAATTAAAATCATAGAAAAAGAATTTCAAACAGAAGTCTGTGGTACCATTCCAAATGCTTTTTGGAATAGGAAAAAATATACAGTTACATTACCATATGAACCTGATTTTGATGAAAAATATATTCCAACTAGAGCTCGCCCTAGTCAAATGAAAAAGGAATATATGGAATTATGCAAAACAGAAATTCAAAGTCTTTTAGACAAAAAATTAATCAGATCCAGTCATTCTCCGTGGAGTTGTACAGCTTTTTATGTTAATAAAAATGCTGAGATTGAACGAGGTGTTCCTCGCCTTGTCATCAATTACAAGCCGTTAAATGACAAATTGAAATGGATCAGATATCCCATTCCGAATAAAAAAGATCTTTTAGACCATCTACAGGATGCTATAATTTTTTCTAAATTCGATTTAAAATCAGGATATGGGCAAATTGAAATTGCAGAACAGGATCGGTATAAAACCGCCTTTACAGTTCCCTTTGGGCATTATGAATGGAATGTTATGCCATTTGGATTAAAAAATGCTCCATCAGAATTCCAGCATATCATGAATGATATTTTCAATCCGTTTACTGAATTTACCTTATCTTATATTGATGATGTATTGATTTTTTCTTCATCAATTGAACAGCATATTAAACATCTTAATATTTTTAAGCATGTTATTCACAGAAATGGATTAGTACTTTCTGCCCCGAAAATGCAGCTTTTTCCAAACAACAGTAAGATATCTCGGACATAACATTTCCAATGGGAGTATTATACCTATTAACCGAAGTATTGAGTTTGCCTCCAAATTTCCTGATGAAATTAAAGATAAAACTCAATTACAGAGATTCTTAGGCAGTTTAAATTACATCCGCGATTATTATCCGAATGTTGCCGCTGATTCCAGTATTCTCTTTACCCGTCTTCGTAAGAATCCTCCTCCTTGGGGTCAAGAGCATACTGCTGCAGTACAGAAAATTAAAGCTAAAGTTAAACAGTTACCATGTTTACAGTTACCTAATCCTAATTGGAAGAAAATTGTCGAAACTGATGCTTCTAATGAAGGATTTGGTGGGATCTTAAAGCAACTTAATCCTAATTCCCAGAAGGAAGAGTTATTACGCTTTCATTCTGGTCATTGGAATAAAGCTGCTTTAAATTATCCAACCATTAAACAGGAATGTTTAGCCATTGTAAAATGTGTTGACAAATTTTAGGATGATCTTTTAAATCAGCATTTTATTATCAGAGTTGATTGCTCTGCTGCAAAACAGATTTTCAAAAAAGATGTTAAAAATTTAGCATCTAAATAGCTTTTCTTAACATGGCAAAGTTATTTATCCAATTTTGATTTCGATATTGAATTTATTAAAGGGGAAAATAACTCTTTGCCTGATTTCTTAACCAGGGAATATCTACAGAAATCTACTCCCGACGAGGAGAATGACCAGCAGAGGCCATAGAGGTCGTGGTCGTGGTCGTGGTCGTGGTCGAGGTGGTCACACCCCTCGCTATGATCCATCCGAATTTCCGGCCCTTCCCCGAGGCCAAACCAGTAATCCTTCGGCTAAGGATATTCTCCTTAAGACTGAAGATCCATACACTCCAAACAGTATTACTGAGGAAACTGTCCTCTGGATTGAATCCGCAGATGAACAATGGATGCAAGATCCATGGGAGATTAAGAAGCGCTATCTTACTACACAACAATCTCCTCCCCATTTTGACCAATACAGATATATCTATGAACAGATATTAACAGAAACCGGCGCTTGTGAATTCAAGCATCATCTGCATGATCCGAATAAGACCACCAGTCCAATCTCTTTTAGCAAAGTCACTATCCGTTCTATCTTGCCCATCTCAACATGGGGCATTCATCCGCATACTCTTCGTGAGCTTGATCTCCGTAATAAACAGACGAAATATACATATTGGGATTATGTAGATGCTTTTACGCAAGTATTCTACTACCAAAATCCGATTCATAACCATTCTTGGTTTATCCGTATTTGCCCTGATGTCCTTAAAACCGATGTCCCAAATTGGTTCCTCGTTTGGTGGGATAAATTTGGACTTTCCATGGACATCTTACCAGAACCTATCCGCCTTGCATTTAATGAGTGGAATTGTGCTTATTCCCGAGCCTATTCTTATCTCAATAAAAACCGTGATCTTTCCATCAGTAAATCACTCGTCCATTTTACAATCTGTTTTAATATCCCCTGGATTTGGAAATGGGAATTTGCATGTGATTATGAGAACAAAGTTCCCCGTCTGCAAAGAATCTTTTTTGTTAAATGGTGGGACAAGGGTATGAACCCTGTGATAACTGAAACTATTGAAAAAATTAAACAGCACACCAAGGCATGTTTTGATACTGTCAAACAGTCAGCTCTTCCAGCACCACCAGCATTAACTAGTAATCCTTTCATTCAGATTCAGAAAGAATTACGCCAACAGTATCCTCAACTTTCAGAAAATGAAATCATAATTAAAAGTATGAATTTTCTAAAAGAACAGTTCCTTCAAACAGTTCCCCAAGCAGATGATGCCTCCATGAGGTCAGGAACCAGTCAGACCGCATCAGAATCCGAAAGTGATCCAGCCGAACACGTGTTGGCAGGAGAATCACAAGATCCAGAAGAAGATGAGAGCAATCTCGGTGACTTTTGGGATTCCCTAACAGCAATTATTGCAGAAAAGATCTCAAAAGGCAAGGGACCCGAGCTTTAGAGTGTCGGCACAGCAGGACAAAAGACTTTTTGTCAAAAAGCAGATACCCACTAATCAGAAAAGGCAATGCTGTCTTCCTATCCGATAACTTTGAAGATAAGAGATAAGGAGCAATCTGTCGGTCCAATTCAGAGTTGCCACCTGTCCTCTTCTGTATCCGATTTTGTATTATAAAAGGGAAGGCTTCACCCTTGTTGAAGCATGCCTAATTTTTAGTTTTAAGTTTTCTTTCTCTTTTCTTGTAATCTCTCTCCAACCCCTATTGTAAAATATTAGTACTTCCTCAATAAAATTTAGTTTTCCTATGTATGCCCTCTGTTGATTGTTTAGAACAGTTATTGTGGTTTTTACAATTTTGGCAAAACCAGAAAAATCATTACCTTAATACACCCGTAGATTTTTACACTCAACCGTATATCTCTGCCCGTCTAGCAGAGTGTGATCAGCGTATTGCCGAGATCCAGGTGCTGATCAACGAACAGATAGTGGCCTGGACGGCCAGGAGGCCTCCACCTCCACCGTAACAGTAAGTATATGAGATCATATATGATGTAATTTGTTTCTTTTATACATGTATTATGCTTATACTTATTCCTGGGTTTGTGCCATTGTAAGGTTAATTAATTGTTAAGGTTAGTGGGACGTCACCCAAGTCGCGTTAGGATAGGTCATATTGTTGGATAAGCGTGTAGACCACATACCTGTAAGTCGTTGACAGACGTGCTAGCCTCAACCTTTAGTGAGCACCATAGATGGTATAAATTAAATAAACAACTATACCTTAACGATCTATTGTGAAAGTAAATAAAAAAGGAAGTTGAATAGAAAAGGAAATGGAATAAAAATGGAAGTTGAATAAAAATAAAAATGAAAGTTGCATCAAAATTGAAAATGGAAGTTCATTCAAGAAACCACTACACCTTAACGACCTATTTGGAAATTAAATAAAAAAGGAAGTTGAATAGAAAAGGAAATTGAATAAAAATGGAAGTTGAATAAAAATAAAAATGGAAGTTGCATAAAATTAATATGGAAGTTCATTCAAGAAACGACTATAACTTAACGATCTATTTGGAAATTAAATAAAAATGGAAGTTGAATGGAAAAGGACATTGAATAAAAATTGATGTTCAATAAAAATAAAAATGGAAGTTGCATAAAATTAATAGTAAAAGTTCATTGAAGAAAACCCTATACCGTAACGATCTATCTGAAAATTAAATAAAAAACGAAGTTGAATAGAAAAGGAAATTGAATACAAATGGAAGTTGAATAAAAATAAAAATGGAAGTTCATTCTAGAAGCAATTATACGTTAACGATCTATTTGGAAATTAAACAAACAAAGGAAGTTGAATAGAAAAGGAAATTGAATAAAAATGGAAGTTTAATAAAAATAAAAATGGAAGTTTCATAAAATTAATACTGGAAGTTCATTGATGAAACCAATATACCTTAACGATCTATTTTAAAATTAAAAAAAAAAAAAGAAGTTGAATTGAAAACGAAATTGAATAAAAATGGAAGTTGAATAAAAATAAAAATGAAAGTTGCATAAAATTAAAATGGAAGTTCATTCAAGAAACGACTATACCTTAACGATCTATTTGGAAATTAAATAAAAATGGGAGTTGAATGGAGAAGGAAATTGAATAAAAATTGATGTTCAATAAAAATAAAAATAGAAGTTGCACAAAATTAGCAATAAAAGTTCATTGAAGAAATCGGTTGGGTGGTTTCCGCAAATCGAATAACCATATGCCCAGCCTTACTACTAGACTAGATGACTAGAAAATTTTAAAAATATAAATTGACTAAAAAGTCTACTAATTTAATTATATACGCCAGAGCCTCTTTCAATTATTGGAAGTCTTCAGTGTAATTATAAAATTTTATTAACGATAATAATTGAAGATATAAGGTTTTTTAATATATTCGTAATTATTTTTATTTTTTTTTTCCTTTTGCCGAATGTTGCTAGGGTCAGCCGTGAGACAAGACAAGCCAAATTCAGTTTAAAAACTAGGACACCTAAATAATTTTCGATCTTAAGTTATATTTAATTCACTGAAATGAAATGAAATAAAATAAAATAATTCCATCATAATATTTATCTTTACATTTGATTTATTGAAAATAATAAAAAAATATTATAAATGAAATCATCATTCACCATTGTGAGGGAATAGTCATTTTATAAAGAGAATAAAGAATAACCATTCCATTCAATTCAATTTCATTTCAGTAAACCAAAACTATATTATAGTGTTAGCAGTTTAAAAATGAAGTTTATGAATTATTTATTTATTTATTTTAAACAATTGAATCTTTGAATTATGTAGAAGTAGTTGTTTGCCAAATGCATGAATTGTTTTATAGAATATTGGTTGACTATATCAGTTAAAATTATCTATGGAGAAATTTTATAAAAAAAAAAAAATAAGTTGAGTGAAGTCGATTAAATTTTATAATTCAGCCTATTATGTTAAGGAAGAGTATGAATAAATTAGTAATGTTACAATAAAAAATGTTTAAAATTTATCTTAATAATTATGATTTATGTTAATGTCAATAACTATGATTTATATAAACTATAAAAATCATATAAAATTGCTTAGCAAATATAATTATTGTAAAAAATAAATTATAATTGATTCAGTTATTAATGCAATATTTGAAAATTGGATTTCTCACTTTATATTTTAAGTGATTTCCATGAGGAAAAAATTATAAATTTTAGTTTTTATTTATATAAGCAAATTTTGTGTAGGTACAAGTCAAAAAAAAATTAAAAATTATCATGATTTTATCAATAAATATCTTTAAAAAGTACGAATGTCGGCCCCAATTTTTTAAATTGGTCATACGCCCAAGAAAGTGAAGGCTTGCTTGTAAATGATTTGGAATTTCCATGACCTCAAAATGATTTGGACTATTCATTTTTTTTTAAAATTTTATTTATTTATTTTTATTTTTTATCTCTCACATGAACGATCCAGATTATTTTAGAGGCATGAGGGTCTCTAAATTTGAGAGTCTTAATCATTATTGTATTTGTTAATTTACTATATAGAGAGGGAGAATAGATTGTATATTGATTGATATATAATATGTTTACAATGATTCCTATATATAGAAGATGAGAGTAGGTGAGTGTGTAGTAGGTGGAGTAGGTGAGGAGTAGGTGGAGAGTAGGTGAAGTATACAGTTTACATTAACAGCCTCCCTCAAACTCAAGAAGGATAGGTACTAACCAACTTGAGTTTGGAGAGAGTAACAAAACAGGAAAATAATCTGACAAATAAAATAAAAGTGGATAGGAGACACTGTATGGTCGTGTCAGACCATTGTAGAAGACACTGTGTGGTCGTGTCGCACCGCTGTAGAAGACATGGTATGATTGTGGCAGACCGGTGTTGAAGACACTGTGAGATCGTGTCGGACCGGTGTAGAAGACACTGTGAGTCAATGTCGGGACAGTTTACGGGGTCATGTCGGACCGTTGTAGCAGACAATGTTGTGACAGTTTACGGGGTCATGCCGGACCGATGTAGAAGCTGACCGGAATCAATGTCGGGACAGTTTACGAGGTCATGCCGGACCATTGTAGCAGACACTGTGTGGTCGTGTCAGACCGTTGTAGAAGCTAACCGGAATCAATGTCGGGACAGTTTACGGGGTCATGCCGGACTGATGTAGAAGCTGACCGGAATCAATGTCGGGACAGTTTACGGGGTCATGCCGGACCGTTGTAGCAGACACTGTGTGGTCGTGTCAGACCGTTGGAGAAGCTAACCGGAATCAATGTCGGGACAGTTTACGGGGTCATGTCGGACCGTTGTAGCAGACACTGTGTGGTCGTGTCAGACCGTGGTAGATACTAACCGGAATCAAGGTCGGGACAGTTTACGGGGTCATGTCGGACCGTTGTAGCAGCTTGTGGTGGTGCACCAAGGGGGTGACTTAGGGAGTGCGCCATGGGGTGGCTTGGGTGGTTCGCGTGGTGTGTAACCATGCTCACCATGACATATGTATAATACCCCCCCTCAAACTCAAATAGGTGTGAAGAGAGAAACCTATTTGAGGTTGAAAGAAAGGGATTGATAAAGTGGAGCAAAACGGCTCAACACAGAGTAGAGATGTTTTTTTTTTTTTTTTTTTTTTTTTTTTTTTTTGGAGTGTAGAACGGTGAGCGGAGTGGATCCCTGATATAAATAAAGCAAAGGTGTTGTGCAAGCCGGCTGGCATCAGAAATGAATTTTTTTTTTTTTTGGAATTAAAAAGTGGAGCAAACGTGGGACAGGTGGCCCAATAAGTTTGGTTAAAACCAGTCCATGGTTTTGGTTTGGTGAGTTTGTATGTGAACGGGAGTATCTAAATAGGTAATGGGGAACATGTGATGATGTAAAGTAAAGACATAAAATAAAATAAAAATGAAAGGTGGGTAGTGGGGGAACCGAGTGGTGGTGGTGGCTGAGAATGATGATGGGATGATGGGTTGGAAAGAGAGAGAGAGAGAGAAAATGGAAATTAACTCAGTCTCCAAGTTGTTCACCCTGTTGAGCATAGCTTTACTAATGGTGGGTACTCAGCTGATCCAGTGTAGCGTGACTGACGATAACACAGCCATCATCATAGATGGGCATCGCAGAATCCTCATCTCTGGTTCCATACATTACCCCAGAAGCACCCTTGAAAGGAGATGTGTGGTTATCCTTTGGATTGATGGGTCGTCGTTCATTTATGAATGTGATTGTGATTTCCGAACTGCCTTTCCAGTGAGGAAGAGGAAGAGGATTACACCGCAAGACCAGGCGTCGGCCTTTGCGTCGTCGTAGCCGCGGCAGCGGAAGACTTCCGGAGAGATGTATGCCGGAGTTCCGTAGGCGGTTTGGAGCATCTCGAGGTGGAGCTGGTTTTCCGGCAAAGCGGAAAGACCCTGTTGGATTTATTTAGTAGTGTGGCCCAATAGCCTACATATTTTCTACATGTTTTAATTTATTTGGACTCCACAAATAGATAAAGCCAATATTTGAGATCAAGTTCAGTAATTAGAATTTTAATATAATCACTCTTCTAAGATAAGAAGGAAACCTTGATGGATTAGGAATTCTTCTGATAGAGTTTATCTGGCCCTCTTCTCTCCTCTATATAAGGATGGGTGACTCCCCTTTCATATGATAAGTATTTCCATCAATCTAACTTTTATAGTCATCCTAATTAAGAGAGACAGAGAGAAGAAGGTGAGCCAAGAATTAAAGGTTCAACTCTAAGGGGTATTTTCTCAACTTCTCTAATTCAATGGCTGACAAAGGTATGTTCGTTTTATTCTTGAGTTGTATTGAATTCAAGATCTTGTTAAGTTTAATTCCGCATTATTATTATGGTTACATGTATTATTAATACTTACAGACCCATCTCGGTTGGATCGGTAGCTTGCAGCTCCACCTGAATAGGAAGACGACTTCGGTGAAGAAGACGACGCTGTGAAGAAGACGACGGAGCGGGAGGTCGTCCCTGCTGCTGTGGCTGCATTGGTAGATGAGAAGGGTGAGCCGCTTACGCCGACATCGGCTTGGAGAGCCGCGGAGAAGTTGGCTAAAGTGGCTATAATGAGGAAGTCGTTGAACAGAGTGAGCGATTTGCACGGCTTAAAAAATGCGAGATTCCGACGGGTCGGCCCTTTCTGCAGAGAAGACAGAGAGAGAGGCCTTGGTCTTAGTCCATGTGTGTTGGTGGAGGTGACCAAGATGGATGATGGTGATGATGCTCTGATCTTGAAGGTGAATGTTGAATTGGGTTTAGTGGCAGCGGAGTGAAAGATGTGTATAGAGGTCCGGCTAATTTGGGTTTGTCCGGCGGGCGGCTAAGGCGAGGCTGCCGCCCGCCGGTGAAGCGGAATTACTAAGATCTTAACTCAGCTCTGATACCATGTTAGAATAACTGTATAGAGAAATTGAGAAAGAGAATTGTATGTATATTAATTGATATATAATATGTTTACAATGATTCCTATATATAGAAGATGAGAGTAGGTGAGTGTGTAGTAGGTGGAGTAGTAGGTGGAGTAGGTGAGGAGTAGGTGGAGAGTAGGTGAAGTATACAGTTTACATTAACAGTATTAATTTATGATTAGTTCAAATATGGAGAGAATTTTCAAGGCAGCAGTGACCTTCCCTCCTTTGTTAATCACTGATATGTGCAGTGCTAGTTCTAGTAGGGTTTAAACATTCTCTGGAATGCTTTTGTTCTTTGTCTTTAAGATTTCAATTGACTCAAAAAAAGAAAAAAAGAAAAAAAAGTGACCTTCCCTCCTGATATAATACTCCATGTAGTATTAATCTACAATGCACTGAGGCAGACATTTACAGGGACATGTCCACTCGCAGCAAATGGTTTCAAAAAATAAAAAAATAATAAAATTTTTTATTTAAAAATAAATACTATTTGTTTATACATTTTTAGAATAAATTACAAATACACTTCATTAAGCTTATTTAAAATATAAATTACTATTTATAATTTTAAAAAATTATAAATATCTTCTTAGACGAGAGAAAATAATACGAAATCACCATGACCCCTCACCTGAATACAAAAGCATTTTATATCAGTAATAGAATTACCTGAGGAAGGTAAAAATTGACGAATTGCTCCGAAGCTCCTTAGAAATGACTTACTGGAAGTTTCCTGGAAAAACCAATCTTTGACATATTTGCCATGTAACCGTCAAACATCATCTAAAGATAGACTTTGATCTATGTACATTTTTTTTATTTTTATTTTTTTGTGTACAAATTAAGCTTTTTGTTTGGGAATTAAAATTATTAATCGAATTTTCACAAAAATTGTTGATGACAACCATTTAATGATCCAAATTCTTATTTTTCATCCTGTGAATAAAAATCCAAATTCTTGCTCAAAAGGAAAGCAGTATGCGGGATGAAGGAAGCATTTTGAGAGTAAATTCCATTTCAGTGCTTCTTGGAATTGAAGTTTTCATTAGAGGACTTTGTTATTTGTCCCAGTAAATTCATAATGAATGATCTTATTACCTCGTAAGGAGCAAATAGATAATAACTAAAATAGAATGATCTACCGAAGCTGGGGAATTTCTATCGTGTTTTATACTTTCTGCAAAAGTCCTACCAATAAACTGGCTCTGACTCGATGAAAATGATCATTCATCATCTCCTTTCTTGATTACTTGAGATTAAAATTAATTAAGCAAAAGCGTTGAATCACTGGTGCACGTAGCTGTACACTGTGATTTTTATTCATTTAACAGTAGAACTAATTAGTGACATTCAATAATTCAAGGAAAAAATTAACGAAGTTGAAATTACGTGTAATAAATTGACATAAAAGGTAAAGTATGGAACCATTGGTATAATTTTCTTTTCTTTCCATGAAGTTACAGAATTCTAATGGTAATGAATTTATATAAACAAAACTACATTTAACATACAAAATGAGAATTCATACATAACATAAGATGCACAATTAATTGGAGGAAAATGGAAAAGAAGAAACTAGATCGCGTAGCGAAAAACCACGAATTATGATGTTATATCATATAGTAATATTTCAAACTTTATACACATAAAAATACCCCTACTTTACAATAACAAACCTAGCAGCTCCATTATTTATACACCCTGCCACAAGGATGTTCCTTAATTATTGATGTTGCTAGGGTTCATATTGTTTCTAAAAATAGCTTCCAACAAGGGATGCTATATCCTTCTACCATCTGATCATTGATTTTAGGCCAGCAAGCCATGGGGTGTGACAACTTTCCCTTTCACTCTGACTTCTCCATTTGTCACCTGTGACCCTTTACACTTCTTGCAATGAATCCAAGCTTCCATGGCAAGAGGGAAGATAAACATGGCCGATGTAGAAAAAAAGATGTTTAGAATTGTAGGCAACTTTTCATCAGGGGTTATAAGAGCTAATGCAAGCAAGTATGCTGTTGAAAATGCTGCTACCACTCCAACGAACAACCAGCGCAAAGGAGAACCCTTAATAAGGACACAGATTATGAGTAAAGAAGCAAAGAACCCAAACAAATTAAAAAACACGAAAAATACAGATATAGTCGATGCAGCCATTATTGCAGTTCCAGCTTTGTATTCTGTTGTTGTAGTAGTGTTGAAACTTGACTTGTAATCATATTGCCAAACACCGCCAGGAGGGTAGACTCCGGTTAAAAAGCATGTTATTGCAAGCAAAATGGATGCAATAATCATAATGTTGTTAGAGTTGATTGGAGGGGGATGGCCTTTTAGTTCGAAGGTTTTGGGTGGTGTCGTTGTAGTGGTGGATGGTGGTGGGGTGATTATCTGTCCAGCAGTCACTGTGCCTGCTTGACGAAGGATAGTTTCAATTTCTCTGTCTTCTTTCTCTCTTTGAAGCTGGAATAAGATGTCGAGAGCGGTCTGATTATTTCCATTGACAGCATTTACATCCAATTGAGTTCCGGGTGCTGGATTCTTGCTAAGTAATATCTTAATTATCTGTAAATATGGAAAGCATTTTTATTAAGAAAATCATGCAAAAATGGAGTCAATTACTAAATCCAGAACAGTCATCAATGTCTTTTAAGTCAAGGTGGAACAGAGGATGTAGTTTTATGCTTTTTTTTTGTTTCATTCCAAGACATTTTCCTAAAAGAACTTTCGGTATTTTCTGGCATTTTGTATAACAAAAAATGAAAGCTAATAGAAACTTTTTTTGTGATCAACCAAAAAGAAATTTATTTTAGTAGAAAATGTTTTTCATTTAAAAAAATGGAAAACGTTTCCCCAATTAATCTAAATCTACCACACTATAACTTCAGGGAGTTAGGCTCAATCTAACTACCGGTTGATTGCTTTCTTTCACCAAGATGATGTATTGGCAGTTTTAATTCTATGCCCAAACTATAATCAATATTGGTCAAGTCCATGGAACTTAAATTAAAGTTAGTAGGCAGGACCAAAAAATATTAGTAGGTCATTTCCAAGTTGTAACAAAGCAGGGCAATTAATTAAGCGAAACCAATTGCCCTGTTCTAAAAATAAATAAATAAATAAATAAAAAACACAGCAACAGCAACAACTTAAAGAACTTTTAGCCATGTAAATTTTCCATTTCTTGAATAATCTCCTTGTTTTGTATGTGCTAAAGAAGAAACTTCGCAAATTATCTTCAAATATGTGATATTTGAAACAAAAAATACTCCATAAAATTTTCTTGGATAGGCGAGTGAAAAGAAAAAAACTAAAGTACAGTAAGAAAATCTAAAACCAGAGGGCCATGATGGGGTATGATGATTTACCTCATATTGCTTGGTGAATGTTGCAAGGTGCAGAACAGTGTTGCCTTCTTTGTCTTTCCAGTTCAACACCTCTTCCCTCCTGATTTTCTCGAGCCCATCCTTTATTATCTTGAAGTCTTCCACTTCCCTCTTACTGCAAGCAAAGGAACACCACAACCTCTCCACTTCCTTCTTATCGAGAAATCGTGCCAATTTTAATTGCATTCCTAACCGTTGTAATTTGGCACTTTCCAGTGCAAGCAAAATGGCAGAGGCACCAACCTCGATGTTTTGAAGCTTTTGCAGCCACTCAAACAACAATTTAAATGCTTCCAATTGGTTACTCTTCACTGCCAAGTGAAGTGCAGTCTCATTCCAAATTGTCAACTCCACAAGTGACTGTGGACAACCGTCGAGCAAGAGATTGATGACATCGGTGTGGCCAGCCATGGCAGCGCAATGAAGCGGAGTTGTCTTCTCTCGTCCCTTTAGAAGGCGGAGTTTGGGATCAATTGTGACGAGCTCTTTCACAATCTCTGCTTGTCCAACCATTGAAGCCAAGTGAATGGGGCTATACCCATACTGATTTAGCTTGACTACAAATGATGGTTTGAGGCTTGCAATCTCTTTTGCAAAATGGGTTTGGTTGGCTGATATAGCAACATGTAAAGGAGTGTCCACAAAGGGGACTTGATCAATCTTATCAAGAACAAAAGGGTCTCCTTGAATTAAGTTGTACAGAGTTTCTACGTCACCAGTTTGAGCAGCACCTATCAATCTCTCATCCATTTTCTCTTTAGAGCTAAACCCAGAAATTAGAAGAAATGGATTTATAACGTAAGTTGTTTAGCTAAACGAACAAGGTATATGTATCTAACAAAGAAGATTCATGGATGATCACTAATGATCATTGACCAGGTGAAATTGTTAATACCATTTCCAGTCAATCAAAATTTGTTTTTGAGTTAACAAATAGAAAATTCATATGGTTTACTTCTCATTTAAAAATTAGGCTTTGATGTTCAACAACATTAAAAATTACTCAAGATGATAGTTAAGTAAAAATATTATAATCGTTCTTAGTGCGAAGTCTAACGTCTTAGTAATTTATAAGAAAAAAAGGATCAATATAATCCTTCTTAGCTCCAGTGTCAATATTAGAAATTTTTTTATAGTCCTTCTTGGCTGACACACGAGTAATAGTCCTATTGGTTCTATCAACTAACCATAGCTTTCATAATTGAAGTGATTACTATGTGCGTAATTCAAGGAGGACTGGGCTCCTTCTAGTCATCTACATGGAGTGGAAGGTGTTGTTCCGGTCTATGGAGCTGAGTCTCATTTTGATAATTTGAATTGTTTATTTTATAAAAAATTTCATATATATTATTCACACAAAATTAAATTGATCCGATAATCATAACATATTCAATTTATTGTGTCTGTCATAAAAAGAAAAGAAGACATTTATTTCTAAAAAAAACACAATTATCATCCATATTTTAGTGACAAATGTAATAAATTGAATAAATTATGATTATCGAATTGACCTAATTTTTTGTGTGGATGGTATATACGAAGTGGCTGACAAAATGAATAATTCGAATGATCAACATGAAATCCGTGATGAGTCCCATTGACTTGAACAACACCCTCCAAAATTATATACTACAGGAATCTACCACAAAGGATTCTCTAAAATTCAAAATCTAAACCTTACTGCTATGCTTGGACTTGTGAGACCCAGTACAACTTTTATTTCAATTATTTGAACTTTTTTTTTTAATTTATTATTCAAAATGACATTTTACAAATTAATATATCAAAAGGGAAATTCTATGATATGTTTATCATATATCCCAGTTACAACGTTTGTGATCTTTGCTTATGATATATTGTGATATTAGTTATGACATGATTATACACATTATGGTGTTAATTATAACTCGTTGTGATATTACTTATGGCATTATTTTAGTTATAGTCCAAAAGAACTTCAATTATACCTTATGTAGTGTTTGATTATGATTTTTTTTTTTTTATATTTAAATTATGACTGAAAGGGATTCGGTTATGACATTTGTAATAATTAATCTCACAAATATCATAACTTCTATATGGTACACGCCTTTCGAGGGCACAACATGATCCTTGTTTATATATATAAATTTAATGTGAGTAAATTAGAAATGAAATTAAAAAGTTAGAAATTGGTTAAAAATTAGGAAAACATTAAATTTCTTAATTGATAATTCATTTTAAAATTTTTGCTTCACTAAGGATGAACATAAAAGGTTTTACTACCATTTTCCCCCTGATATTAACGGAATTAGTGTTACAATTAAGTCTAAATTTACATCAGAATTAATTGACTATTTTTAAAAGATAAAAGATAAAATATCAAACCTATTTATATAAAGAGGTAAAGTGATTTTTTTGATTATTTATTTTTATTACTAAAACAAAACCTCCACCAATATATGCCACATACAAATTAGGCCGTCCAAGCTCAATTGAGACTCGTATGAATGAATTATTTAAATTTATTTCTGACATTGTCACATGTGCTATAAAATAAATATTGTTGAGTTTCAGCCCCCAAGATGATGTTGTTGAGACCTTGGCCCAACTTGATCTTTATCAATGTTAATAATCTGTTGGGCTAAATTCGCAACACCTCGGTCCATTCATCCTCACTCCACTTTCAAATAGGCCCAAATTATGTGTTTCATTGCTGCTTATTTACTGCCCTATTCGGCATTTGGGCCTTGAACTATAAACTCCCTTCAATTGCACAAAGTTGATCGTTTGGCAAATAACTTCAAAAATAACACTAAGATTGTGTTTGGTTAACAGATTTGGAAAGATTTAAAAAAAAAAAAAAAAAAAAAAACGGTATATGAAACTAAATGAAATATAAGTATATTTTATTCATATTTCACTTATCTTTTCTTTTTATTTTTTTAAACCATTTTTTAAATTTCCTAATTAAACACAGCCTAAAGGGATTGTCAAAGGCAATTTAGGGTTGGGCTAGTAGAGATGGACTTGTTGGACAAGCTGGGTTCAATCAGAGTTGGTCACTGCCATCGAGAGGAAAAATATATTATGTACAGATTTACTTGCCTATATTGACAACAATTTGACCACTACGTTGCCTTTTGGTAACAATTGTTTTTTGTGTAAATAAATATAAAGACAAAATAAGCTAAATAAATCAGTAAGATAAAATGTCATATTCAAAATATAATTATTTTACTTTTTTTCTCAAAATCATTACACTTACACCCAAACCCAAAAAAAAAAAAAAAAATCAAAAGTCCTACCTAAATGGAGCTAATTTAGCCAGACTAAATTAGTCAAAAGGTCAAAAATTCATACTAAATTAGCTCTTCCTAAATGAAATTTAAATGTCAGGTGGAATTTCATATCCTTAGGCCCAATGTTTTAAGAACCGGATTGGACCGGCTGGTTCAACTAGTAGAACCGATGACCGAACCTAGTTCCGGTTTGGAAAATCCCCAAAAATCAGACTAGGCCAAAAATCGGCCTTGTTTGCAAAAATCAAAAAAACCGGTGGATCAACCGGTAAAACCGACGAACCGGTGCCGATTCTCGACCAACCCAGCTAGTTTTTTTTTAATTTTTCTTCTGTTTTTTTTTTTCTTTTCTTTATTTCTTTCTTATACATATATATATATATATATATATATCAAAATTTTGACTAAAAACTCTTATTTCAAGAGTCTCTTCTCATGAGGAAAAGTCTCATTGGAAGCTTGAAAAAATTATGAAAGTCTATTCCTATTTATAGAAAAAAAATTGTTCAAAGAGAACCTAAAAATTCAATGTGAGATTCAATCAAATTGTTTGAATTATATTTGATTGGAAAGGAGAGTTGAAAATTTCATTTCCCTCCAAAATTAAATCTAGCATTCAATCAATTTGTTTGGAGGGAATGCTAATTTTTTTTAATTTCTTTAAAACTAGTGACCTTTTTTTTTTATTTTTTTCTATATCAATTATGACTTTATTAAATATTATTAGTAAATATTATGCAACACTTTTTTTTATTATTTCAGTAATTATATATATATATATTTATTTATTTATAATTTATAATTATATAATATTAATTATGCGCGTCACGGTTTGACCGCTTCGACCCGACGGTTGAACTAGTGACTCGTCCAACCGGTCCCTTTTCCGGTTCGCTCACCGGTCTGGTTTTCAAAACATTGCTTAGGCCATCTCCAACTGTGTACCAAATCCATCACCGAATTTAAATTTGGTAAAAAGTATCCTTTTTTTCTACTCCAACGGTTTCATCAAACAGATATCAAATTGAAAATATCAAAAATGTTTCACCAAATTGAAGATGTTTTGTGCCTTTCATCAAATCACTATTCATTACCGTTGTATTTTCACCACCGGATTTCCCTCCGGATGTCCTTTCGGATGACCACCTCAAGGAAAAAAATTGTAAAAATTTTACACTAGCCGGTCGACCCCCAGATGACCCCTTAATTGGAGTCATAGGAGCAATTGTAGTGGTTAGGCAAAGAAGTCTTGATGCCAAAACTTATAAGGTATTTGCAAATGTCTAATTAGAAATACTCTACTCCTTGAATAGGGTTCATCAATGGTATTAAACAATCAATAAATTGGAGATAATGCAAAATATACTGAATCAAAATGGTTTTAGGAATTAATTTTGTATATAGCACACTCAAAAAAATAAAATAAAATAAAATAAAAATAACTGCAACCTTTTGTCTAAAAGGATTTGTGAAATAAATAATAATCAAACATAGACAACAACAAATATTTAAGTCCCAAAGGTTGAGAGATTTTTTGAGATGGGTTACCAAAACAAAAGAAGAAACAAGATTAAAATCAAAATTTGTTGAAAACCCAATTGAGAAACAGTAGTAAATTTGAATACTCAGATCGTAATTTGGTTAGAGATTTAAAAAAATAATTCCCAAATTTTCAAATCTGGGTTGGTTTTCAATTGCCAATACTTAAAAACCAAAACAAAACAAAACATAAGAAACCTATCCCAAATCTCAAAGAGAGAGAGGGGGGCTTTGAGGAGGAGCAGAAGGTGTTGTTTGTTTCACTATTGTTTGGTGATCAATGAATGGTGATGACGTGGAATAGAATCAGAAGCTGAAAAAGGAGAGGATTGTTTTGTGTGAGATTTGAGAGGTGAGAGGGAGGGGAGGTGGGTTTATAAAAGTCCTCTCAAGAAGATCAAAAGTTTTTATCATTTTGGTCACTGGTTCCTTGTCCCATATTATAAAAATTTTACATTGATTGGTCGATCGCGCCGGTTGACCGGTGGTTTGATAAAAAGCCAAATTCCTCCATTAGAGCAAGCGATATCAAAGAGAGTTTTTACTCAAATTTAGTGAAAAAATAATGCACCGTTGGAGATGCCCTAACACTTATTTAAATTTTATGCAATACCTTTTTAAAAAATGGCAAATATTGTTGTTTGGGATTGATTTTTTTTTTATATATAATTTTTTTTATTCTTCAGTGAAATTTATTTAATTTTTAATTTTTTTTTAAACATTTTTAGACTCTACAAAGTTTTCGTTTGGGAAGAGCTAAAATAGCTTGACTTTTTGGCTATTTTAACCTGTTTGGTTTTTATTTTTGGCTTTTTTGACTTTTGTGATAGACAAAGTATAATGATTATAATTTTGATGTGACATTTTGTCTTATTGACTTATGTAACCAATTTTGTCTTTTATGCTTTTTTAGCCAAAAAGCTAAAACCAAACATAGCTTAAATTTGGATGCACCAATTATTATTATTATTTTTTTAAAAATTAAAAAAAAAAGAAGACAAAATGTCCACTGAAGAAATTTTTTTTGCCTTGTCTTTATAAAACTTTTTTTAAATTTTTTTAAAAACTTTTTACTTTCTTTTATTCTACACTAGATGGACCAAAAAAAGTAAGAAAAAAAATTACATTAAAAAAATACTAAAGGAAATTCCCCCTCCCCTCCTAAAATACAAGTATTTTACTTGCATGCCAAATCTTTCAATGGATAATTCGTAGGTAGAGTAAAATATGTTAACTGTATGTTCTAATAACGTTGATTAAATAAAATAAAAAGTTTTGGTGAGCAACAAATACCTCACCATTTAAGAAGTAACCATAAAAATATGAAAATCACTATTTTTGAACCATATGCATCTCCAATTTGACAAAATGTGAGCCATGAGAGGAGTTGATAATTACTAGATGAACCATGAGAAGTAAGTTCATCCAACGTAACCACCTGTCCCCAAACATTGACAACCTTGTAAAAGGTATTAGCATTCAATATCTCTTTCTAGAAGTTAGCAGTTTTCTCTCTCTAGAAAATGACCGTTACAAAAGCTCAGGCTGCTAGTGAGGTGAAACTCGTCCATGGATGCTCAACTGAGGAAGAAGACCATCTTGTTCAAAGCACTAAGAAAATCAAAAGTACCTCAGAGACAGTTGATGAAACTATGGAAGACCATCAATCGGTAGAGGGAGCACATCCGAAGGGTTTCTCACACCCAGCTCCCGCTGATGTTTCAATGTCTGAAACAGGAGTCACCAAGTTTAATGGTGGCGACCTGAATACTGCTAACAAAGGCAAATCAGATCAAGCGAAATCCTCCAAGCAAGCACTCCTCAGATCTAGATTTAATGAGAATGGGAATGAATTTTTTTTTGATTACGATGTGAAGGATATATCATCTGATGAAGAAGAAGCCGAGCATGACCTCGCAGAGAAGGAAGAAGTTCCTGATGATGCAGTAGAAGGAGTTTCCAGGGTTAAGATCCCAATAGCCCTTTTGCCAAAAATTAGGGAACCTTGGAAAAAATGCTTGATTGTCAGATTGTTGGGGAAAAAAATTGGTTACAAGATGTTCATGGCAAAAATGACCCGTGTTTTGGGCCTTCAAGCTGATTTTGAAGCCCTAGACAGTGGGAATGGATTCTTTATTGTCAAATTTGACATGGTTGAAGACTATACCAGAGTCTACACTGGTGGGCCATGGATAGTCATGGATCATTATGTAATGGTTAGGAAATGGCAACAAGACTTTAAATCCGATGAGGCTAAAGAAGATACCACAGCTCTATGGATGCAATTTCCGAATTTACCCATAGAATACTATAATGAGAAAGTCCTATATCACATTGCCAAGGTCCTAGGAGTTCCATTGAAGGTTGATATTAACACAGCTATGGCATCTAGAGAAAAATATGCGAGAGTCTGTGTTGAAGTAGATCTGCGAAAGCCCCTCATCTCCTTATTCTCTATTGGTAAGAATACTTATATTATAGAATATGAACATTTACATTCTGTTTGTTTCTCTTGTGGTAGGGTAGGACATGTGAAGCATGTTTGCACTGAAATCCCAACAAAGAAGGCAGATAAACAGTAGCATGATGCTACCGGAGAAGGAAACTAGGGTAAAGAAGATGAAGCTCAAACTCGGCTAGGTCTTACCAGGGATACTGAAATGGGTGAACCAAGCCAAATTAGATATGGGCCATGGATGAAGGTTACTAATCAAAAAAGGCATATGAAGGGCCCTAGGCCTAAAAAAGGTAACACTATACAACAAGGAAATAGGTTTAGTAGTCTGCAAGAGGAAGAAAATCATTCTGTGGTCCATAAGGCCCATGGTGGGAAGAATAAGGAACCAATGAGCTTGGCCCAACAAGAACAGGGCTTTAGATACAAGGAAAAAAATAAAGGCCTGTATGATAGCAGAGAAAAAGGAGAGAGTCCACCAGATAAAGGTGAAAGTAAATCAGAAAAAGCTAAGCTCACGAACAGAAAAGAAACTAGCTGGGGCAAGAAAGGAACAACTGAGGACAACACACGTAGCCATGGCTCTGAGGTTAGTATTGACACTACCGCACCCTTACTCAACTTCATGTCTAATATAGTAGCTTTCATCCCTCCCAATAATCCATCACCTATCACTCCCACCAATCCACCTAACTCTACCCATACTATTTCTACGATTTCCACCGCCAGTAGGGAAGTTAGCTCTCGATCTAGATCCAGGAAACCATCGGACAAAAATGGAGGAAGATGAGGGTGAGAATTATCCAGTGGTGCACCACAGGTTGGTTCAGAACAAAGTAATGATGATGCTCACACCAGGGAGAGAAGTGTTTCACCTCGTCACCACAGATTGGTGGATAGAGGAAGTACACATGAGGATCCAGCCATGGAGACAGATAGAAGTAGGGCAGGACATGCACTATGCCTCAGTAACCTCCCCACTGTCGATAGAAGACAATCATAGCTAAGCAAGAGGCATTCTGAGCTTATCAGAACAGACCCCTTTTCCTTAACGTAATCAAGTAGGTATGGATTTGTTGTTTTGGAATTGCAGAGGAGCTGGTAACAAGAGATTTAAAAGAAATATGAGAGAGCTAGTTCAAATTCATAAACCAGATTTAATAGTTCTTCTGGAGACCAAAGTGGAGTTTAGTTCCATGGGAATATTTTTCAACCAAATGGGGTTCACTACTTCTGCCCATGTGGGCCCTATTGGAAGGAGTGGGGGAATCTGTATGATCTGGAACCCTAGCACTGTGAATGCGAGTCACTGAGGCCAGCTCCCAGTTAATAACTGCTAGGATTTCTAGACAAAACTATAGTGATTGGGTTCTTTCTACCATCTATGCCAGCCCTAACAACAGTAAAAGGAATGAACTTTGGCAAGATCTGGAAACTCTTTCTCAAATCATGGATGAGCCGTGGTTTTTAGTAGGTGACTTCAACGACTTTACGACTCAGTTAGAAAAGAGAAGCTTATCTGGGACTCAAAGTCAAAGCCAGAGTTAGGACCAAAGAAGAAGTAGAAAGTTCATAGATAGAATGAACAGCTGTAATTTGATGGACTTGGGATGTACACTGTTAGGTCCCTTAGTCTTGTCAATCCCACAAACAAACTTCAGTTATTGAGTTGTAATTTCCTTTCTGTTTTGTATTGCTCGCTCGAGCGAAGGAGTCCTCACTCGAGCGAAGGCTGCGTCTAGAAAAAACCTGAGAATGATGAATGTACGCTCGAGCGCAGGAAGCGTGGCTCGAGCGAAGCCACTTAAGGAAAACACCCGAGATTAGTTCCTCGCTCGAGTGAGAGAGTCTTTGCTCGAGCGAGCTTCCCTATCCCAGTTTTCTATAAGTATTCTATAAGTACTAGTTTTAGTCCAAAACTAGGATTATGTTTTGAGATCTACTTTAAGGTTTTCTTAGGTTTTCTTTTGGAGTTTTTTGTAAGTTTTCCTTGATGATTTGAGTGAGTATTAAACTCATGCATTGATAAGCACATATCAAGGAGGTTGATTGGTTATATTCAAGAGTGTTCTTCTTTGGTGGAATCCGGAGATTCAAGCGTGGAGTTTCAAAGGAGTTTGACACTGTGCGTAGTCGTTGATTCAACAATAGAAGTTGTGGATTCAACTTTAGTCTAATCAATTCCGAGATGAAGGTTGCGGTGAAAGATATACAGAGGATTTGAAGACAAATTGGAAGCGTTTGGGTAATTTGTTTGTTATCTTTGTAATCTTTGTTTCTTCAATAGTGGATTGATTAGTGGCATTTCGCTCGTGATTTTTTATCACAATTGAAGGTGCTTCAATTATGGTTTTTCCACGTAAAAATCGTTTGTGTTAATTTATTGTTTTTCGAAAACAACAATCTAAATCACTTTCGTAAGTGCTTGATGATTTAGATTGTGTGTTTTGAATGATTGGGAATTGGAGTAATTAAATCTTGATCTAATCACGAATCACTTAGAATTTTCAATTGGTATCAGAGCACGTCACTCTTTGTTTTTATCAAAACTATAGGAGTGTGATTTTGTGTGATTGGTGATATGGATTCAATTCGTGAAGGTAACTCGACCCATAGACCTCCATTACTTGATGGTACAAACTATTTTTATTGGAAAGCTCGTATGAGAGCGTTTTTAAAATCCATCGATGAGAAAGTTTGGCATTGTGTGATCTATGGGTGGAGTGAACCTATTGTCACCATTGATGGCATTGATATTCCTAAACCCCTTGATAAATGGGACACAACCGATTATCAAAACTCGAGTTGGAACAGTAAGGCTCTCAATTCCCTTTTTTGCTCCGTCACACTTGAAGAGTTTCATTGTATTTTCACGTGTGAAGTAGCAAAAGAGGCTTGGGACATTCTTGAAACGATTCACGAGGGTACTACTTCTGTTAAAATGTCAAAACTTCAACGTCTCACCTCTGCCTTTGAAACCCTTTTTATGCGTGATGATGAGACGTTTGATGATTTCTATGCTTAGTGACATCGTGAATTCCTATTTCACACTTGGTGAAAAAAATCCCTAAAGCTAAAGTTGTTAGAAAAATTTTGAGGTCTTTACCCGAGAGGTTCCAATCAAAAGTGACAGCCATTAAGGAGGCTCAGAATGTTAATACCTTCAAGCTTGATCAATTGGTTGGAAACTTGTAGACTTATGAAGCCCACCAGATTTCTAAGAAAGAAACAAAAAGATAGTGTGGCTTTCACTAGTGCTCATGAGACTGCAAAAACTCCTGAGACTGAGTTTGATTTAGAGTCTGAGATGACGACTATGTTTACTAAACAGTTCAAAAAAAATTTAAAGTAAAAGAAGCCTAATTTCAGAGACCCTATTTAAAAAGACAAGAGTAATGATAAACCCAAAACTTTTCCACCAAAACTTGCTCCAAAAACTGAAAATAAGATTGTAAAGGGGCAAGGGGTCAAGTGTTATGAATGTCAAGGGTTTGGACATATTGCCCTTGAATGTCCTTCGAAAAAAAATCGAAAGAAAGTCAACACAGTGACTTGGCATGATGAAAGTGGGTCGGAGCAAGAACCTGAAGAAACTGAATCTGGTGAAGACGGGGATAGGGCTTTCATGGCATTTTGGTCCACTTTCACTCAACCTCTTCTGAAGCCAGTGGAATTTGCTCGTGGTCAGAATCTGCATCATGCTCCCACCTTTGATGGGAGTAATTACTTGTATTGGAAGATCAGAATGAGGGCGTTTCTGAGAGCTTTCAACCCAGAAGGCTGGCAAGCCATTGAAGAGGATGTTGAAAGTGTTGACAATCCGAGCAATCAGAGAGTTCTAATTACTATTCGTGAAGCAATTTTTGATGAAGAACAGCAACGGGTTGCTCACTGCACAAAGGCTAAAGATGCATGGGACATTTTGAGCCAATTTCATGAAAGATGAGAGTTATCTTCACCACCATCTATCATCTTTCCTGCCTTAGTTGCTCGACTGGATGAGGTCAAGGAGAATGAGGAGCAAAAAGAAGATGACGAAACATCAGAAGACAATGATGAGATTAATGGTGATGATCTACAACAAGCTTACGAAAAACTTTACGATGAATCTCTAAATTTGTCCAAGATCAATGACAAACTCACTCTCAAGCTCAAAGCATGTGAAAGCGAGAATGTCAAGCTAAAAGGAGAACTTGTAACAGCAAAGCAGAATGTCATCAAGATCTCTAGTGATAGGCAAGACCTATGTGGGAAACTTCTATCGTGTGAAACTGAAAGGAATGAACTCTTGAAAGTGTATTCCACATATGAAGAGAAGCTTGAAAGCCTTGAGATGTCACAAGCTACATTGGAGGAGATGGTTTGTCATAAAGATAAAGAACTCCGAATTGCTAGAGCCACAATTGCCATATGGAACAAAGGTTCCAAATCATTAGAAGACATCATCGGGTCTCAACAAATGGGTTGTGACAAAAGTGGGCTAGGCTATGGTAATGTGATAGCTCACAAGGGACAGGCCTCTACATCACATGACCTGAAGACTCAAGCAAAGAGAAAGTTGAAGGTACACCAGGGTGATCCCTCTCTTCATCTACCTAAAGGGGGTAAGATCAACAAAAGAGAGGTAAAACCTGTTTTTATTTGTCATCATTGTGGTAGGTATGGCCAGATTCGTCCTTATTGCTTTGAATTGTTTGGTAAGGTGTCTCAAAAGGATAGAAATTTGAATACTTTTTGGGTTAGGAGACAACCTTACATGTCTAGGTGGAACACCAAGATACATGAGGGTGTTCACAACGCCAAGACATTTACCAAGACCGCCATACCTGATTTTGTTAAGACCAAAAAGATTTGGGTGAGAAAAGATGATTTGACTTGCTAGTTGTTCACACAGCTCTAAAAACACGTGACTCACAGATGTGGTATCTTGATAGTGGGTGCTCTCGTCACATGTCAGATGACAAATCCTACTTCACCTCCCTTGAAAAATATGAAGGTGGAATTGTTACTTTGGAGATGGTGGCACTTCTAGAGTCATTGGTAAGGGCTCTGTAAGTGTAGCTGGTCTTCCCAAGCTTGAAAATGCATTACTTGTTGATGGTCTTAAAGCAAATCTTTTGAGCATCAGTCAAAAGTGTGATTCCCACCATTAAGTATTATTTTCAAGAAATAAATGTGAAATTTTGGATAAAAAGGGAAATACAATCTTGCATTGGGTTTGTACATCTGATAACTGCTATGGGATTGTTACTACTAATGATCTCACTTGTCACACAGCCATCATAAGTAACATTGATTTGTGGCATCAAAGATTAGGTCACATGAATTTCAAAGACCTAACTAAGATAACCAACAAAGAGCTTGTGAGAGGAGTACCTAAACTGGGTAAGAATCTGAATCATGTGTGTGGACCATGTCAACTTGGGAAGCAAACCCGTGCCCCTCATAAAAAGGTGAACAGCTTTACAACCAAACGTCCTCTTGAATTGGTTCATATGGATCTTATGGGACCCACTCGCACTGAAAGCATTAGAGGTAAAAGATACATTTTTTTAACTGTTGATGATTTTACTCGATTTTCGTAGGTAAATTTTTTAAGGGAAAAATCTGATACGTTTGATGCTTTCCAGGCCTTAGTCCTTAAAATCCAAAATGAACAAGGTGTTTCCATTGGCGTATCATAAGAATCCGAACTGATCATGGTCGTGAGTTTGAAAACAGTTCGTTTTCGAATTTTTGTGATATGCATGGAATTAAGCATGAATTTTCTGCACCTATTACTCCACAACAAAATGGAGTGGTTGAAAGGAAGAACAAGGTTGTTCAAGAGATGGCTAGGGTCATGCTCCTTAGTAAGAAACTTCCTCAAAAGTTTTGGGCTGAAGCCCTAAATACTGCTGTTTATGTCATAAATTGCGTGTATTTAAGGCCCAGCACTTTACAAACTCCATATGAATTGTGGAAGGGATTGAAACCTTATGTAAAATATTTCAAAACGTTTGGGAGTAAGTGCTACATTTTCAAAGATAGAGAGCCTTTGGGCAAATTTGACTCCCGAAGTGATGAAGGTATTTTTCTAGAGTATTCAACCACTAGTAGGGGCTTTCGAGTCTATAACCTACGAACTTCTTCTTTAATGGAATCAATCAATGTGGTTATAGATGACACAGGTTCCCCTACTCCAGCAACTAATGAGAAAGAAAATGGTGAGCCTCCAATCCTGGATACTGAACCACAAAGTCAAAAAGAAGCTGAGGTGCAAGCACAAGAAGTTAAGACAGCACCATCTTTTCAGGTAAGTCAGAGTCCCAAGAGTGCACAGAGAGACACCACTTCTGATGCTTCTGTCACCACAAGTCCTGAGTTCAAACCATCAGCAAGGGTGAAACTGAATCATCCAACTCAACAGGTGATTGGAAGTGTATCGGATCGAATGAAAACCCAAAGACAAATTCGGGATGAGGTATCTCATATGTGTTATGTTTCATTAATTGAACCTAAGAATATTAAAGAGGCCTTACTAGATGATAGTTGGGTCAATGCTATGCATGAAGAATTAGGTCAATTTGAACGTAACAATGTTTGGACTCTAGTTCCCAGACCTAGAGACATGAATGTGATAGGTACCAAGTGGATCTTTAAAAATAAATCTGATGAGAATGGTACTGTGGTTAGAAATAAAGCTAGGTTGGTTGCTCAAGGCTACACACAAGTTGAGGGAGTTGACTATGATGAGACATTTTCCCCAGTTGCACGTCTCGAATCTATTCGTATTCTACTTGGTGTTGCATGCTTTCTTGGTATTAAATTATTTCAAATGGATGTGAAAAGTGCCTTTCTGAATGGGTACTTGAAAGAAGAGGCTTATGTGGAGCAACCAAAAGGGTTTGAGGACCCTAAATGTCCAAACCATGTCTACAAGTTAGACAAGGCTTTGTATGGGTTGAAACAAGCCCTTCGGGCTTGGTATGATAGACTTACTACCTTTCTTCTTGATAATGACTTTCAAAGGGGTAGTGTGGATAAGATTTTATTTGTGAAACATACTAAGTCTCATATTTTTGTTGCTCAGATTTATGTTGATGATATTGTGTTTGGATCCACTGCTGATCATCTTGTGAAATATTTTTCGGATTGCATGACACATGAGTTTGAGATGAGCATGATGGGAGAATTGTCTTATTTCTTGGGTCTTCAAATTAAACAGTCTCCTTCTGGGATGTTTGTTTCTCAGACCAAGTATGCCAAAAATCTTGTGTCAAAATTCGGTCTTGAGTCTGCCAAACATGCACGCACTCCCATGAGCACCAGTCTTCACCTTTCCAAAGATTCCTCTGGTACTGATGTTGATCCACCTTTATAGGAGTATGATAGGGAGTCTTCTTTACCTCACAGCCAGTCATCCTGATATTGTTTTCAGTGTAGGTGTTTGTGCCCGTTACCAAGCCAGTCCTAAAGAGTCTCATCTTCTTGCGGTCAAACGCATCATTAAATATGTTAATGGGACATTGGGGTATGGGGTTTGGTTTACTACCGATACTACAGCTGAAATTACTGGTTTTTCTGATGCCAACTGGGCAGGGTGTGCTGATGATAAGAAGAGTACATCCGGGGGGTTTTTACCTTGGGAATAATTTGGTTTCCTGGCATAGTAAAAAGCAAAATACCATCTCTTTTTCGACTGTTGAGGCTGAGTACATTGCTGCAGGGAGTTATTGTGCACAAATGTTGTGGATGAATCAAATGCTTCATGATTATGGGATAGATCAGAACACTCTCACTCTTTCTGTGATAACACAAGTGCCATAAACATTTAAAAAAATCCTGTCCAACACTCTCGCACCAAACACATTGACATTCGTCATCATTTTATTCGAGAGTTAGTGGAAGAGGGCCTTGTTGTTCTTGAACATGTACCCACTGAGCATAAAAAAGCTGATATTTTTACAAAACTCCTTGATCTTCTTCGGTTTGAGTTCCTTAGAAAGACCTTGGGTGTAGTACTCGATCACTACAGTGTTACTTGTTCCTTGAGTGGGTATGAGTGTTTGGCTTTATGTGTGCTTGGATGCTATAATCTCATAGTCATTTTTCCTGTCATTTTTGCATCCAAATTTATATGAACACTGCTCATGCTGCTTACAAGATCTCATTTTTCTTTGTTCATAGCTCATTTTGAATGCCCATGCTCATTAACTTCATGATCTCATTCTGTATACATCCTTGAGATAAACTGTTGCAGGGGTTTCCGTACAAGTGATCAAAGTTCTCTATGGACCACTAACAGTATTTCTTATACTTTTTCAGAGGAAATGACCTATACTAGTATATCATGGGTGATGTTGAGTCTCTTAACCATCTACCATCATTTTTCACTTCCACGGTTTCTCCCTCAATTCATTGAAGTCAGGGCATTAGGAAAAGGCTACCTCAGAGACACCAACCAGGCCATCCTTTTTTATTTCATTCTTTTCTGGTTTGGTCTCCATACTCTTGAGCGTGCATTCCACCAGTGAGTGCCCACAAGAAAGAAAAGTTGAAAAAAAAAAAAAGTAACTCATTGATTGAGGGAAAGCCTCCACGTTTACTCAACAAATACCCTATGATTCCTAGTGGTTTGACTTTTCTCTGTGATGTTTAGTTACTCTTGCTGGAGGTCCAGCCATCCGGTCACTACGAGGATTAACTTTAGCTCTGTGGCCTCTCAAGGACTGCACACACACACATTTATTTTGTGTGCTCTCATGTTGGTTTTTGAGTTGTACATTCTCATGTAGCTTAAGATCACTGATTATATTGTATCTGATTTGTTCATGATTATAAGTGTCATATTGTCAAAATTGCAAGTTTGCAGGCTTCATGGTTTGTAGATTATTTCATCTTAGTATCATTTTTTGGCTAAATGTGATCACCTACTTGAGTTTTAGGTCTCACTTCATGATATGAGTATAGTGTTTTTGCTCAAAAGGTGTTTTTTAGTTTTTGTTTTTTTCTTCGCTTGAGCGAAGGAGTTCTCACTTAAGCGTGCTTCTACTGATGTCTTAGATCTGAAAGCATGTTTTTCTGGCTCGAGCGACAAGAGCTTGGCTCGAGCGACCTCTTGCTAATAAGTATCTTCGCTCGAGCGACCTGTCGTGGTTTAAATACTGCTACTGCATCTCTTCACTTCAGTTTTGCCCCTTTTGCTTCGATTGTTATCTCTATTACTCTCATTGGGCGATTTCACTTCCATTTGTGTTCATCCCTTGGGTTTCACTCATTTTTGGGGGCATATCTCTTCATCCATCTTGCATTGTCATTATTTGGTAAGTTTTTCTTTTCTTTTCTCTCTTTTTTTCCTTCTCGTCCTCAGTGTGCCTTTGTGTCTGCTTTGTTTTGTCCATAATGTCTAAGGTCCTTCATTGTAGATTTTGGTTATTTCATAATGTTTTAGTGTCTCTCTCTTGCATCTAGGTTTAGTGGTTTTGAACATTTTTGCTAGGTTTTATCTGTTAGGGTTTAAATTGGGGTTTTATTTTTTTATTTTTTGTTTATTTTTTTTGTTTGTCCTGTGTTTTCATATACTAATCTATGGGTCTAAATGAATTGCATTGGTGTTGATTCTCCTCATCTACTATTAATTTCTTTCTCTAAAATTGCTAAATTTGTGTCTGTTGGTAGTTGACCTGGCTTTGTGTTTCTTGACCATTGATATTCTGCTAAAGTTTTGTGTTTAATTTTTCTAACCATATCGGACTAATGGTGTTTTGATGGTTACTTCTGTTTTTTTCTTTGGGGGTTCTCATATTTTCTTTGGTTATCTTGTGTTGTGATTTGGTGGGTAAATTATGTCTTATCTTTGTGGGTTGATCAGTCATGAGTGAGCCTTCAAAACACCGTAAATCAACTGTTTCCCACCCCAATTTCAACACTGAAAAATTTGAATCCAAAGAAAAATCCAAACTATTTAGGGAATTTTATGCCTCTAAGAAAGTCCATCTTGAAAGGAATGTCCTTCCTAGTGCATTTGAGTTGCCCCCTATTCGTTTGTTATTTGATCCTTTAGGAGGTGATCAAGTCTTGCTTTTCTCAGGGCCTTAAAATCTCAGCCTGATCCGTGAATTTTATTGTAATATGCATTCTATTCGCAAGGAAGTTCCTTCATCATTTAGCACTTGGGTTAGGAAGAAATCTTTAGACATCACTGGCGATGTTTTTCGGTTGTTTCTTGGTCTTCCGGAAGTCCTGAATTTTCATTTTCCTCTCCTTACTCGTACTGGTGTTGATTTTGATCGAGTTGCCACTGAACTTTGTGGTATTTCCCAGACTTGGATTGCTGAGGCGATCATTCAACAAAATGAGCGTCTTCTTTATTTTCGCCTTCTTAACATCATTGTTTGTGCCAATATTCATGTGACCACTCATTCCTCCCACATTACCCAAGATCAGGGGTATGTGTTATATTGCATTGATCACCATCTTTCCATTGACCTTCCAGCAATGATTGTCACCAAAATGATTTCTGTTTTTTAGGGACGCAAGTCCTTAGGTCTTCCGTATGGTTGCTTTTTCACTAGATTTCTCACTTCTCTTGGTGTCCTCGTCTTTGAGGATGATGAATTTGCCTCTCCTGTTAAACCCATTACCAAGTTGACCATGTCTCAAAGTCAAGCTCATATTCGGAGGGGTCCATCGGGAGTTGGGGGTACTGATACAGGTGATGATCAGTATGATGCAGCCGCTACTGGAGCACCAGAGATGCCTGAGATGCGTCCGCATTTATTTCGTGGCCAGCTGCAGCAGTTTGAGCAGTCAGTCATACATCGACTTGATCTGTTGGATGCTCGCCTAGATACACTGGATGGTCGTCTCGATCAGCAAAGCACGATGCAACCCAAATTCTTTCCTTTCTCCAGATGCAGCAGCCACCTCCATCAGACTCCTAGTTGTTGTCAGTATTTGGACTATGGTTTTTGGACATTTTTTTTATTGGACAGTTTTTCTTATGGTCTGTATGTACTGTTTCTTTTGTCTCTCTCGGACAAAAAAGGGGGAGTATATCGTTATTTTTGGGGGGTATATATGGGATATAATAGTTTGATTTTGCATACTCATGGTGGATTTTGCAGGCAACACTGGATTAGTTTTTGTACGGGATATATGATATACTGGTTTGTATGGGATATATGATATACTGGGATCTATAGATGTTAATAATTGAGTTTTTCATACTAATTAATTGTGGTTTTTTGCAGACTGAAGACTAGACTCTTCAAGATTGTTTTGATAGTAGTTTTGTTTTTCATTGAGTTGGTTTGTTTAGTTAGTACATTTGTTTTCTAGGAAATTGTGTTAGAAAGTTTTGTCCAGGAATTGACAAAGGGGGAGATTGTTAGGTCCTTTAGTCTTGTCAATCCCACGAACAAACTTGAGTTATTGAGTTGTAAATTTCCTTTCTGTTTTGTATTGCTCGCTCGCTCGAGCGAAGGAGTCCTCGCTCGAGCGAAGGCTGCGTCTGGAAAAAACCTGAGAAGGATGAATGTACGCTCGAGCACAGGAAGTGTGGCTCGAGCGAAGCCACTTAAGGAAAACACGCGAGATTAGTTCCTCGCTCGAGTGAGAGAGTCTTTGCTCGAGCGAGCTTTGCTGTCCCAGTTTTCTATAAGTACTAGTTTTAGTCCAAAACTAGGATTATGTTTTGAGATCTACTTTAAGGTTTTCTTAGGTTTTCTTTTGGAGTTTTTTGTGAGTTTTCCTTGATGATTTGAGTGAGTATTAAACTTATGCATTGATAAGCACATATCAAGGAGGTTGATTGGTTATATTCAAGAGTGTTCTTCTTCGGTCGAATCTTGAGATTCAAGCATGGAGTTTCAAAGGAGTTTAACACTGTGCGTAGCCGTTGATTTGACAATAGAAGTTATGGATTCAACTTCAGTCTAATTAATTTCGAGACGAAGGTTGCGGTGAAAGATATACAGAAGATTTGAAGACAAATTGGAAGCGTTTGGGTAATTTGTTTGTTATCTTTGTAATCTTTGTTTCTTCAATAGTGGATTGATTAGTGGCATTTCGACCGTGATTTTTTTATCACAATTGAAGGTTCTTCAATTGTGGTTTTTCCATGTAAAAATCGTTTGTGTCGATTTATTATTTTTCGAAAACAACAATCTAAATCACTTTTGTAAGTACTTGATGATTTAGATTGTGTGTTTTGAATGATTGGGAATTGGAGTAATTAAATCTTGATCTAATCACGAATCACTTAGGATTTTCAATAGGACCAAGAATGACCTGGACAAATGTAACGATTCGGAATTTTTCCCTCCGCTCGAGCGGGGGAGTTGACGCTCGAGCGGACTTGAGACGTTCCCAGCATTTTTGCAGATGGTCTAAAATTATGAGAGTTGTGAATTCCCGCTCGAGCGTGGGAGTGGTCGCTCGAGCGGACGGCTTTGTTAGTCTGCGCGCTCGAGCATGGAAAGCGACGCTCGAGTGTGGAAAGTGAGATTGCCCTATTAGTGTGTTTGGAACCTCCTTATTTTATTTTGGGGTATTTATTGAAGTGGCAACATAATGGTAAAGTAAGAGTGAACCAAGAATTTAGTTCGGATAATTTTTCCTACGAACAGCCGTCAATCTTTTACCCTTTTCTTTTTCCACACTTTGAATTTGGATGTGAGGCTAGAGCCATTGGAAATCTTATTTCCGGGGCTTCGATTTGGACACAAGAACAACCTAGAACAGAGTCGGAATGAGAGAGTTATGCACGTTTGAAGTTTTGGAATCTGTGCTGAAAGTAGGTACGCTCGAACGGGAAAAGCGGCGCTCGAGCAGACTGCGCGAATTCAGCAAGTTTAAAGGCACATTTCTAGATCATTTTATGCATTTTCCATTTCCTTCCTCTTTCCTCTCACCCTAGGTCCAAAAACCCTAAGTTTTTGACCCCAAATATCTTCCATTCCTCTAAGTTTTGGCCAAGATCTCTCACCAAGAAGTGAAGAAGGCTTGAAGATCTCACTTTTCAACCGATTGGATTTTGGATTGGTGAAGGAATCTCATCAAATCTTTGCTCCTTGCTTGATTCTTGAGGTAGGGGTCCTAGTTCTTCTTCAATACTTACATTAATAGATAGATTTGTGGTATTTTGATTATATATATGCAAAAATCTACATTTTTGTGCATATAGTGTTATATCATGGAATTTGGGGGTTTAGGGTTTGAAGTGTTGGGATTCAATTGTTGGGTTAAGATTGTGGGTTATGAATCTTGGGTGTATAATCAATGGTAAAATTGGAATAAAAAGTACTGTTGTAGAAGTTTTAATTTTTCGTGAAAGTCTTGATTTTTCTTAAAAATCCTAAGTTGATTCATGATGATAATTAATGATTTTGCCCAAATTGAAAGTAGAATCATAAAATTGAAAGGTTGAATTGTATATATACAAGTTTAATTGGATTTTGGATGTGTTTGAAAATTATGTTAAAATTAGCGATTGAACCTTTGTTATGGATATTGTAAATTATGCTATAATATGAAATGAAATTTGGGAGAAAGAAATTGTTTATGACATGGATGATACGGAATTTGTGATAAGATGATGAAGTGAAGATTTAAGAATTTTATTGTATAATTAGAAAGTGATTGTATACCTCAAAACTAAAAGCCCAAATTTATGCTTAACTCTAGTTGTGAAGTTTATTTTTGGAAAATGAAGAATACTTCAATTAACACTAAATTTATGAAATTAAGTCTATGTTGGGTTAAAATGAGTGTGAAACATGATAAATGGGAGACTGTGAAATATGACGGTGTTATATGAGGGAGTTGTATCAAAGAAATTAAATGTTGGAGATTCAATTTATAACCGTGGATAGTAATTGATAACCAACATGTTGTAAAAATTGAATTTGAAGACTTGATAATAATATGGAAAAGTAAAGAAATAGTTTGGACCCAAGAATTGTGAACACTTTAAAGATGAATCTTTGCCTCTATAGATGTGTTGTTATATTTTTGTGTGACAAAACAATGAATGATTTAATGGATAATGAAGAAGGTTATGGAACATATTTGTACTTGTTATGTAAATGGAATTTTAATATATGGTGGATGTGTATTGAACTAATGTGTTACGGACTTAATGGATGATGTGTTGGCATTGCCCACGAATTGTAATGATGGATTGTGATGTCATCTTGGGGTCCGTTTCCCGTCGTATTTTGAGCCAGCAAAGCGTGGCGCTTGAGATAGGTTCCGCCTTCCTTCCGGAGTAGCTCCCGGTAAAGCGTGAGGTTCCGCGTTCCTTTCGACTTGTGACCGGTAAAGCGTGAGGTTCCGCATTCGTTCCGGCTTGTGTCCGGTAAAGCGTGTGACTCATTGTAGACACCCCGTTTTTGACCGCCCTCAAGACGTGGGCATTACTGATGGTTTGCTCAGTGTTGAGAGATGTGCAGAGCACAGGTTCAGTTTCTTCGACAAGGAGAGAGGCAAACCCTTCAAAACGCTTTGTTTAGGGGTTTGGAGTTGAAGAAAAGAGGAGAGGAGGGGAGAAAATAGGTTGGAGAAGAAGTTCGCCATGAATCCGGGTATAAGAAAGTCGAGCGGCTCTCGCTGAATCAGGATTATTCAATTGCATACTTGGAATTTAGCTATGAGGCCACTACCATTGGAAAGAAGACTTCTGGGGCTTCATTTTTGGTTCAAGAATCTCCTAGAGCCAAGTCAGGGTGGAGGAGATATGACTGATTGAAGGTGGGCATCATCCCGGTTGGATCGAGTCTGCGCGGCTTCACGAAAAAGGGCATAACTTTTTGCATAGGAGGAATTTTGATGCAAGGTTTGCGCCATTGAAAAGCTAACTTCCGGGGCTTCGATTTGCATACCCACCGGCCTTTTTTTGACCAAGGAATCATCCATCGGCACTCTATTTAGCCGACCGGCACTATATAGTGCCGACCGGCACTTTATTTTGGCCGATGATCGAATTTTCTGGCCGGTTTGCACCCTTTGCACCCCCCAAGCCTGGTGCATACCAGCTGTGCCAGCTGGGATGCACAGAATCAGATCCACGTGCATCCATGTGCCTATTTTGCACCCTTGACCACCTTTTGGCCCTTATTTTGCACCCTTTGCTCAAGGCTTCTTGAGGAAGCCTTGACCCCTTGTCTTGGCTTCCTCAAGAAGCCTACCAGCTGTCCAAGCTTCTTTGATAAGCCAAGACCCTCTTGCACCTCTTGAACCTCCCTCTTTTGCTTAGCCATTAAGTCTTCTTTGCCTATATAAGCACCATTCCTTCTCCTTTGTCTAAGGTTGGAGATTCTTAAGCAAAAAACCAGAGATATACATATATTCTGATATAGATACATATATCCCACCTCCTTCTCTATATCTATCCTATCCAAGCTTCCAAACACCTTGTTCTTGTATCATTTGCTCTACAACACCTAGCACAACACCTCCATCTTCCATTCCAGCATTTGGGAGGTCATTTGCAGAGGTTAGGAGCTCAGAAACTTGGACCAAGGGGTGCTGGTTTGTTGGTCTACAAGGGTAAGCACACTTTTCCCCAAAACTAGCATTTTCTTGGTTCATATCTAAGCCATAGTTTCATGTATTTTTGAGCTTCGATGTAAACTACAAAGAGGCTTGTTTTGAGCCCTTCTTCAACATTGAAGAAGGGCTCAACCTTGTTTGGGACCCCATGTAGACTTGCTTCAATACCCTCTTTGGCCCCCATTTTTGCATGCTTTGTTAGCCTACCATGCTTCTGTTTTTGGGTCTTCGACAGGCCTGAAAAGGGTCTTAGTTTGACCCCCTCTACATGTCTCATGAAGGGTGTTTGGCTGTTTGGTGCATCCTTTTGGTACTTCATGTTATACCCCTTTGTGGGCCTTAATCTTGCATTGCATTTTGAGTATGTGTGCATACTGTTTTGGGACTTGTTATCTACTGTAAATGTTCATATTTTTGGTCCCTATTCAGTGTTGTAGAAGGACATTTTTCTGTTTGAGCATTGTATCTATCACTTGCCTCATTGCCTCCCTGAGGAGCCTTTTTTTGCATGCCATGTTAGTCCCACTTGTGCTTGCTGTCTTGCCATGCTTTGTACTATGAACATGCTTGTTTTGGGACTGTCTAGTTGCTGTCTTCATACTTCATGTTCATATCTTGCATATTTGGCATAGCTATAGGCCATTTCGGGTGCTAAAATTCATGTTTCGGGACTATTCCGTGCATCGGGTGTACTTTGGCCATGATTCGGGGCTGTTTTGCCCCTCATTTAGCTACTGAAATTCCATTAGCATGTTTGCATATCATTTGCCATGCCATTTCATGCCTTTACGCCATTGCCTCGGTTTGCGTGCCCGTGTGCACGCATTTCGAGGCACTTCATTTTCATCTCATGGCCGTTGATTTTGGCATGCTTGCGAGTTACCCGTGTTAGTTTAAGACCACCATTGTATGTTTTGTTGCATGCCATACTTGTTAGTTTAGGTTGTGTGCCTAATACATATTGCATGTTTGTATACTTGCCTCTATGTTCATGTTGCATGTTTAGTTCACATGTTTAGGTTGCATTTGGCATGCATGTCTTGCCTCCTGAATCACATGATAGAGGTTGGGCCTCTTGTTTGTTTGTGTGCATTGCATTTGACATTAAAGTTGCAAACTTGGCTCTTCGGCCATCATGCATTGAAATGCGTGATTGATGGCCCGGGGGTCGAGGGCCATGCTCCCTTGAGTCCATTACATGATAGGGAGTGTGTCCATGCATACATTTGCCTAGAAATTCTATGCCTTGCACTGCTGGTCTGCTGTTTGCTGTCAAAACTATCTCCTGCAGGAATTTAGTGCCGACCGGCACTCTTTAGTGCCGACCGGCAATCTTTTTGTGCCGATAAGCTCCCCAGCAGCCGGTGGCCACCTCAAGCAGCCGGTGGTTATTTCCTCTAGCCGGTGGTGCACTGCAGTGAATTTGGAAGGTGTTCTGGGACTCTGGCAATTTTCCAGGGAGGCAGGACAGTGAAACAGAGGCAGCAGTGGTGCGGTGTGGGCTTTCCGGGCAAGTTGGATCGAGCATGCATCATTCGCGCATCCCGAGGCAGGGCTGAGGCCCCTTTTCCTTTATTCATTTGGTTTAATTTGGTAGCTAGAATTCTTTAATAATTTATTTATATGTTTATTTTTCTTGGACTGTATTATTATTTTGGTCCCTCCGAGTGAGGGCGAATCTGTAATAAGTGTGTGTGAGTGGTGTGCATGTCTTCCAACCCCACTTCTTTCTCCCTTTTATTTACCTGCTTATGATGGTAGATTAGGGCATATTTATTTTAGCATACCTTATGCAATGCATGCGTGCATCCATGCATTTGTTGACATGCATCGGGCTCGGTACATCATACAAACTGCATCGTATTTTCAATTCCAAATTGAATACGTGATAGTTGTAGCATTTCACATGCCATGTTTAGGGTTAGCCGAGCCTACTCTAGATTGCATCTATGCTTGTGTTGCATTAGCCACTTAACATGAACTAGGCCATGCATGTTTGCTAACCGGGTTATTGTTTTGGCACGGAGTACGATGTAAGTTTTTGCGCTTTAGCATATCGCATGCGTGTGAATGTTTGCCATGACAGTATGATTGCCATGCGGCTAAATGCTTATGTGATATAAACTGCTTGAATGCCTGTGGGTGGAGGTTGGATTGCTTGAGTTGGGAAACTCATTGAAATCCGTGTTTTAGCCTACTTGCCAGTAGCAATTTCAAACTGTTTTCCAAACAAACGGATATGCAATGCTTGTTTCCAAATTAGGCGATCTAGTCTATACTTGTTTGCTGTGCGCATAACATAGTAATTCTAGGCTAATAACCGGAATAAGAGCATGTAATGTTTTCAAAATCGAATATCACGGTTAGTAGAGGCCGGTCTTCGGACCGGGCGAAAGGGGGTGCTCATAGCTGACCTTCCCCGATCGTACCCAAGCTCCCGAGCCAAGACATTTGGTGATGACGGACACGTGGCCTTCGGCACCGAGTCAGGGTTTCCTAAGTTTCCCATTTTAAAAATATTTAGGTGGCGACTCTGTATCTGGCAAAGCAGTCCATGTTTGGCACTACTTTTCAAAAATCTGTTTTTCTTCAAAACGATTTGCCAGAGTTGGACTCTTTGGTTCAGATTTAGAACCGTGACAATTTGAGTCCGAACTGTAGTGAACCCAATATGAACAGAACGGGACTTAACCCCCGGGCGTTCGGGGACGTCTACAGTTTCTGGCGACTCTGCTGGGGATTTTAGAGAGCTTGACTCGAACTCGTGATATCCTGTTTTGACTACACTTATGTGTTTCTTTGCATTGCATGTGCATTGGTGCGCCTAGGACACCGTGTTGGCCATCTGCTATTCCTGAGCGGTTTGCCGGAGGCTTGTCTTGTCAAGGCATGACCATAAGGCTGACCGGTTGCGGGCTCTGCCAGTATGGGAACACAAACCCCGGTTTTACCGGGGCACCCTTTTTGACCATTCGACCTAGTGCATATTCGGAATCCATAGTGACCATTCCAAACTAGGACAGGTTGCTTACCCGATATAGGTTGTTTGAAACCGCTGCGTGCGTAGTGAAACCCTAGCTCCTGACAAAATAGGACAGGGAAACCCTACCCCAACATAGGGGTGTATTGGCTCTCATTTACTTGCTATGTGCTTTTAGAGTGTATCTCTACAGGGAATGCATATACCAGTTTGCGAGTCTGGGTATCCGGCCTGCGGGCACCAGTATCAGTATTTTGAGAAACAGTTATATCTGCGGGTATCAGATTCAGATTTGGGGCAGTGATTTCGGGAAACAGTGATCAGTAATAGAATACAGTCGTTCAGCTTTGCTCGTATCAGTTCCAGTGAAGTTGAGCTGAGATGCTGTCTGTTTTCTCTTTTGCTAGGTAGTCTTGGAACTATAGCTTCAGAAAGCTCCAATATCCCCCGGGTGCATTGGACTCGTGTTGATAGACTTTGTCGGGTCAGAGATTCAGTTTGCCAAAGGCAGAGTAAAAAGGGCCAGTCAGGCACAGACCACCAGTACAACAGCTACCAGATCAGTGATCTTTGAGCGGTCGGGTTGAGATTTCCAAGCCTACTACAGACACATATATACCGGTTGCTCAGTCGAATCAGGACAATATGTCGAGTCTGGAAGAAATGGTGCGCCAACTCCAGGATAGTATGAAAGCCATGCAGCAAGATGCTGTCCGTCAATCTGAATTCACCAAGCAACAGGCTGTGGTCATAGCCCAACAGGCAGAGACAATTGCCAGGTTAGAGCAGCAAGCCGGGGCATCTGCTTCACATCAGGCTCCTCCCCCACCAAGGGTTCCGATACCCGAGGAGACGCCAAATGTCCAAAATGTCCAAGAGGATACAGGCCTTCCAACGGGGCCAGCTCCGCCCCCGATTCTACCGCAACTATCCAAGGCGCCCACGCCTATCAATGTACCGGACTCTCCCTTTGAGTTCGAAGCGGACCCCACAGCGCTGAAGCTGAGTAAGTTGGAAAAAATGTTTAAGAAATCCCAGGGAGTCAAGACCATCCCTGACATTGAAGATGGATACACGGACACAGCTGTGACATTGCCAGACAGGTTCAAGATGCCTCACATCGACCGTTTTGACGGGTCGGGAGATCCCATGGTCCACTTGAGTTTGTTTTCAGATGTTCTGCGCCCGATGGGCTTGACAAGATTACAGAAGCTCTCCCTTTTTAGCAGGACCCTGTCGGGTATCGCGGCCATCTGGTACGCCAAATTAGAGGACTCAGTGAAACGAAGCTGGGAGGAGATGTCCGAGGCCTTCGTCGCACAATATTCATACAATACCCAGATCGAGATCACAACCCGTGATCTTGAGACAACCAGGCAAGAGCCGAAAGAGGGCTTCTCTGACTTTGTAACCCGTTGGAGGGCCAAAGCTTCTTCGATGACCACCAGGCCGGTCGACAAGGACCAGATACGGATGATTGTGCGCAATCTCCAACCCAGGCTGATGCAGAAGATGATTGTCCTCCCCCTACCCACCTTTGCAGACCTCCATGAGATTGGGGTACAAATCGAGGATGCTATAAAGCAGGGCCTCATTGACCAGGAGAAGGAGCAGCCCAGGAGGGCGTTTACCCGCAGTTCGAATGCGACCACCAGTGGTGATGCAGCTGCAAGACCTTCTGAAGTGGGCATGGTCACCACCACCACATCAAAAACAGCTACCCCATTCACCGGTGCGTCCGGAAGTAGCTCACAGAAAACCAAATATCCACCTCGAGTCAAGAGGGTTTTCACCCCACTTCATATGCCTTTGTCAAAGGCTCTAGAGGTTTTAATCCGGAAAGGACATCTGAAACCATTGGAACAACGGCCTTTACCTGATCCTCTCCCTTCAAAGCATGACCGACTAAGTACTGTGCGTACCATCAACAAACCGGTCATGAGACCGATAGCTGCTTTCGTCTGCGCCATGATGTACAAGATTTGTTTGACAACAACGTCATCACCGCACCAGCTCAATAAGGTCTATCGTCACTGGATCAGTGAACTTGGGGGATAGTATGAATGTGTGATCGGGGATGAACCACCTGCGGGCGGCGTCAGTTTACTTCAGACGTGTGGCGGGCACGCACTGTTTTGAGCAATGTGCAAATGCTGTTTTTTGCTTTCTGACTTGGGTATTGGTCAGTTTTGTGTTTTGCTTTGAGTCTGTCTCTTGTTCTGAGTCAGTCTTTTTTTAGGGTCTGTCTTGTTGTATCGAGTCAGTCCTGTTGTAGGAGTCGGGTGATTCCGGGGGTGTTACCTCGGACATCACCATTTTGTTTTGTGTTTGTCTTTTCTTTCTTTTGAGTCTGTTTCTGCCAGGGAGCCAGTTGTGCCAACAGATTTGAATGGAACAGCAGTGATTTTCACACTCTTGTGTTTGCTTCTGCCTGTGCCAGTTGTGCCAGAAATTCTAAATGAAATGGCAGTGCATAGAACCTGTCTTTTGTGCCTTGAAATTATTGCATTGACCTAAGTTTTTCAAAACTTTTTCAAACACTGTGGTGAAAACGAAGAGGAAGGAATTCCTCGGGTTTGCAAAATTTGATCAATTGAGAGAAAGAGAGGCGTGCTAAGCCCTTAATGAATGAAATCATGCTTGTTAGTGTGAGTACTGAGAAGGACCCTAGCTTTGATCCAGATTGGTCCTACACTGTCTTCAGCGCGAGCGATTTGTCGCTTTCTTAAAAACTTTCAAAAAAATGTTTTGCGCGGTCCTGCGAAGACATGTGTGGAATCGCTCTTGAGATTGTGCAGCTTAGGATCGCTCTCAGCCTCGAGACTCGACCCCTGCTTCAAACCTTGAACTTGCATTCAGAATGTTCAACGGTCAACTACAATGTGAGGCCTGTGTGGCCAGATTCAAAGCAGCCCTCGAACAAGAGGCAAGAAAGTCAAATCAAGAAGATCAGATGTCGTCAAGAGAGGCTTGGGAAGCTAGATCAGAAGCCCCCCCTCAAACTAGGGGCAAAGATGTCAGATGTGCCCGAAGAGCCGAAGATGAGTTCTCTTGCGAATCAACAGCCACTCTCCTGGATACGGATGGCTTCAATCTCAAAACCATTTGGCATGGACTTGCTACACTTTTACCCTTTGAGAGGCTCGCTGGGCCGAAAACCCGGAAGGGCGACCCAGGCAAAAGTTAGAGCAAGCAAAAAATACATACAAAAGGAAAGAAAAAAATATAGAAAAAAAAGAAGAACAAAGGAAGAAGAAAAGAAAAGAAAAGAAAAAGAAGCTCGCAAGGTCGAAAACCCGCATCGGGCGCCTTGGCAAAAGTTAGAGCCTAAAAGAAAAAAAAGAGAAAAAATGAAAAAGAAAGAAAAGAAAGAAGAACAAAGCTCGCAAGGTCGAAAACCTGCAACAGGCGCCTTGGCAAAAGTTAGAGCATAAAAAGGAGAGGTTAAATACCCGAGTGTACCTTAACCCCGAACTACGTAAGGCTTGATTCCCATGTTTGGGATACGTAGGCAACTTCATCCTGAAGTCCAGCCGTAAAACACTTCAAATTCGATTGTGTCCATGATGGTTTTGATCATCTTTGCCTTCTCTGTATCCGAGAGTCTGGTTGTGTTCGTCGCTCTGAGGACTGACTACAATGTGCTGCGGCATCATCCAAACAAGGGGCAACTTTCCGTTGCCGTTCAAAGCACTGCGGTGTCATTTCAAACAAGGGGCAACTTTCCGTTGCCATGCAGTGTCCTTCAGACAAGGGGCAATTTTCCATTGCTATGGGTCCGAGGTTGTGCATCTCAAAGAGTAGGTTCCGTGCTTGTTGAGCATTGGCCGTTTACAAAAAATAGTTTTTGAGAATTTTTACTGAGGTTGACTAATTCTCTCGAAAATTATTCCATCTTTTCCAAAACTGGACCATTTTCTTGGACCCAAAAAAGGAAAATTTTCAGTGCTCATAGCCTGACTTGCATGATTTTAAATCAAAAAGTTGAATAAGCATGTTAATCTAACTTTCATGTTGGTCAAAATTGTTTTAAAACCAAAAAAATGGTCAAAATGATGAACTAGGGGCACAGTTGAGTCAGGTGTTCTGTCTTTTCCCCATCATCAACATACTTGCCAAGAAGGGCACTCCACCTGCCAGAAGAGGGCACAACTGAAGTTAGCAAAAAGGGCTGAAAGCTCTCTCGTCCTCCAAGCAGCGAGGTATCAAGCCATGCGAAGCATAAATTGGAATGGGGCGAGATGTTCCACTTCCTCATCTGGACAGATCTAACCACGTCCAAACTCCCCAGCAAGGCATCATCAACCGATGTTAGCTGCAGATTTGCTACACACCCAGTTGTGGCACAACCCCTCTGTGGGGAAGTTCACTGTTGTGAGCAGAAGAAAGAGAATCTAGCAGAATGCTAGGGGCAAGAGCCCGCAACTTCTTGTCTATCCACCAACCACTCTGGGGAGGGATGAAAAATGAGAGATTGAAGAATAGAGAGATGTGCGCTGAGAGAAAAAGTGAGGAAAAGGGCTTTTTCAGAAAAACAGAGCTTGAGGGCCGAGTGATGTGAGAATCACAAATGAGAAAGGGTGGGAAATAATACCCGGTGAAACAGGCTCCCTGTGCACATTTGAGTCTTGTGTTTTGTTTTGTCTGTCTCGATTCTTGTTTTGAGTCGTTTCGAGTGTCAATAGATGTGTTTAGGTTGTTTACCTTTGTTTTCTTTTGTTGAGTCTTTTTCGCTGTGTTCAGTCGTAGGCTCAATACCCGGTTAAGAACTCATTTCTTAATTTCAAAAAAAAATCAAATCATCTTGTGCTCAGAGTGCCGTGCCATTCTCCACATTTGTGCAAAACAGATTCGTTCTTTCATAAAACTGCAGGGCCCACCCCCGATAAGTGTGAACAGTAAAACCAGGACCTATCTGAAGCTATGTGGTTCCGGACTGCAAAGCAAAAGCAAAAGAGAAAACGTCGGGTATCTGAGTTTGTTTCAACTTCAGTAAGTTCCGAGACTACATCCCGTGTGTACCTCTTCAGGCCTTGCCAGTGCTCCGAAGTATGAGTGTACCTCTACCTCAAGCTCAAGATCAAGTCTGCTTCAAGCCAGAATAGTGTATCAATCACACCTCATTCCCATAGTGTATCAATCACACTTCATTCACTTAGTGTATCAATCACACTTCATTCATTCAGTGTATCTAGCACACTTTATTTGCTTTAGTGTATCAATCACACTCCATTCACTTCGTGTATCTATCACACATAGTCATTTGCTCCACTTAGTGTATCTAACACACTCCATTTGCCTTGGTGTATCAATCACACTTCTTTCATTTTGTGTATCTATCACGCACATTCCTATTTTGTGTATCTATCACACACATTCTCGTTTTGTGTATCCATCACGCACATATTCACTTTTGTGTATCTATTACACTCTCACTCAGTGTATCAATCACACTTCACTCGCTTTGTGTATCAATCACACTCTATTTGCTTCATGTATCTGTCACATGTTTATTTAGTGTATCAATCACACTTCTCTCATTTTGTGTATCAATCACACACATTCTCATTTTATGTATCTATCACACCCATTCTCACTTTAGTGTATCAATCACACACTTTATTGCATTCAGTGTATCAATCACACACTTTATTGCAAGTGTATCAATCACACACTTCATTGCATTCAGTGTATCAATCACACGTTTCATTTCATTTAGTGTATCAACCACACACTTCATTACATTCCGTGTATCAATCACACTCTCTTCACTTAGTGTATCTATCACACACATTCTCATTTTCTGTATCTATCACACACATGTTCACTTCGATTACTTTAGTGTATCCATCACACTTCATTACCTTTTGTGTATCTATCACGCACATACCCACTTTATTCCCTTAGTGTATCAATCACACTTCATATATCCAGTATATCAATCATACTCCTGTTCACTAAGTGCATCTATCACACTTCGTGTTCACTTTTAGTATATCAATCATACTCCTGTTCACTAAGTGCATCTATCCCACTTTGTGTTCACTTTTAGTATATCCATCATACTCCTGTTCACTGAGTGCATCTATCACACTTTGTGTTCACCTTTAGTATATCAATCATACTCCTGTTCACTGAGTGCATCTATCACACTTCGTGTTCACTTTTAGTATATCAATCATACTCCTGTTCACTAAGTGCATCTATCACACTTTGTGTTCACCTTTAGTATATCAATCATACTCCTGTTCACTAAGTGCATCTATCACACTTTGTGTTCACCTTTAGTATATCCATCATACTCCTGTTCACTAAGTGCATCTATCACACTTTGTGTTCACCTTTAGTATATCAATCATACTCCTGTTCACTGAGTGCATCTATCACACTTCGTGTCCACCTTTAGTATATCCATCATACTCCTGTTCACTAAGTGCATCTATCACACTTTGTGTTCACCTTTAGTATATCAATCATACTCCTGTTCACTAAGTGCATCTATCACACTTCGTGTTTACCCTTAGTATATCAATCATACTCTTGTTCACTAAGTGCATCTATCACACTTCGTGTTCACATTTAGTATATCCATCATACTTGTTCACTAAGTGCATCTATCCCACTTTGTGTTCACTTTTAGTATATCCATCATACTCTTGCTCACTTAGTGCATCTATCACACTTTGTGTTTGCCTTTTGCGTATCCATCACGCTTTGCACACTTCATTCGCTTTGTGTATCAATCACACATGCCCCCTTTGTGTATCCATCACACACATTCGCTTTGTGTATCAATCACACATGCCCCCTTGGTGTATCCATCACACACTTTCGCTTTGTGTATCAATCACACGCTCGCTTTGTGTATCAATCACACACTTTCTCTTTATGCATCTATCACACTATGCTCACCTTGTGTATCCATCACACTTTGCTTCATACAGTGCATCCATCACACTGCACTCACCTTGTGTATCCATCACACTTTGCTTCATATAGTGTATCCATCACACTCGCTTCACTTTGTGTATCTACCACACACGTTCACTTTTTGTATCTATCACATGCTCCCTTTGTGTATCCATCACACACATTCGTTTAGTATATCTATTACGTATTCGCTTAGTGTATCAATCACACTTTATTCATATAGTGTATCCATCACACTCTCTTCACTTTGGTGTATCCATCACACATGTTTGTCCACTTAGTGTATCCATCACACTTCGTTCACTTTTGTGTATCTAACGCACATGTTCGTGAGAATTGCATAATTCTCTTACATCCTTTCTACATGAGATGTAGTTTGGTTCATGTCTACTTGCTTGCATAGCATTCGCTTAAAATGTTGCATTTATAATTGCTTCATTACAGCATCCTTTGCATGATCATAAGTTATGCACTTGCATTGTGCATCACTTTGCATCCTGCCCCTGAACTACGCTGGTTTGATTCCTTGCAAAGGGATACGTAGGCAGCCTGCGGGCACAACCATTTATGCATCTATATTTTGTTTGTCCAAGTCTTCGGCCTTGTCAAAAATGGGTCGTCTCTGGGCTTTGACATTCACTCCCGTCATTGTTATGACTTTCGAGTTCTGTCAAAGAGGGGCAACTGTAGACACCCCGTTTTTGACCGCCCTCAAGACTTGGGCATTACTGATGGTTTGCTCGGTGTTGAGAGATGTGCAGGGCACAGGTTCAGTTTCTTCGACAAGGAGAGAGGCAAACCCTTCAAAACACTTTGTTTAGGGGTTTGGAGTTGAAGAAAAGAGGAGAGGAGGGGAGAAAATAGGTTGGAGAAGAAGTTCGCCATGAATCCGGGTAGAAGAAAGTCGAGCGGCTCTCGCTGAATCAGGCTTATTCAATTGCATACTTGGAATTTAGCTATGAGGCCACTACCATTGGAAAGAAGACTTCCGGGGCTTCATTTTTGGTTCAAGAATCTCCTAGAGCCAAGTCCGGGTGGAGGAGATATGATGATTGAAGCTGGGCATCATCCCGGTTGGATCGAGTCTGCGCGGCTTCACGGAAAAGGGCATAACTTTTTGCACAGGAGGAATTTTGATGCAAGGTTTGCGCCATTGGAAAGCTAACTTCCGGGGCTTCGATTTGCATACCCACCGGCCTTTTTTTGACCAAGGAATCATCCATCGGCACTCTATTTAGCCGACCGGCACTATATAGTGCCGACCGGCACTTTATTTTGGCCGATGATCGAATTTTCTGGCCGGTTTGCACCCTTTGCACCCCCCAAGCCTGGTGCATACCAGCTGTGCCAGCTGGGATGCACAGAATCAGATCCACGTGCATCCATGTGCCTATTTTGCACCCTTGACCACCTTTTGGCCCTTATTTTGCACCCTTTGCTCAAGGCTTCTTGAGGAAGCCTTGACCCCTTGTCTTGGCTTCCTCAAGAAGCCTACCAGCTGTCCAAGCTTCTTTGATAAGCCAAGACCCTCTTGCACCTCTTGAACCTCCCTCTTTTGCTTAGCCATTAAGTCTTCTTTGCCTATATAAGCACCATTCCTTCTCCTTTGTCTAAGGTTGGAGATTCTTAAGCAAAAAACCAGAGGATATACATATATTCTGATATAGATACATATATCCCACCTCCTTCTCTATATCTATCTATCCAAGCTCCAAACACCTTGTTCTTGTATCATTGCTCTACAACACCTAGCACAACACCACCATCTCCATTCCAGCATTTGGGAGGTCATTTGCAGAGGTAGGAGCTCAGAAACTTGGACCAAGGGTGCTGGTTTGTTGGTCTACAAGGGTAAGCACACTTTTCCCCAAAACTAGCATTTTCTTGGTTCATATCTAAGCCATAGTTTCATGTATTTTTGAGCTTCGATGTAAACTACAAAGAGGCTTGTTTTGAGCCCTTCTTCAACATTGAAGAAGGGCTCAACCTTGTTTGGGACCCCCATGTATGACTTGCTTCAATACCCTCTTTGGCCCCCATTTTTGCATGCTTTGTTAGCCTACCATGCTTCTGTTTTTGGGTCTTCGACAGGCCTGAAAAGGGTCTTAGTTTGACCCCCTCTACATGTCTCATGAAGGGTGTTTGGCTGTTTGGTGCATCCTTTTGGTACTTCATGTTATACCCCTTTGTGGGCCTTAATCTTGCATTGCATTTTGAGTATGTGTGCATACTGTTTTGGGACTTGTTATCTACTGTAAATGTTCATATTTTTGGTCCCTATTCAGTGTTGTAGAAGGACATTTTTCTGTTTGAGCATTGTATCTATCACTTGCCTCATTGCCTCCCTGAGGAGCCTTTTTTTGCATGCCATGTTAGTCCCACTTGTGCTTGCTGTCTTTCCATGCTTTGTACTATGAACATGCTTGTTTTGGGACTGTCTAGTTGCTGTCTTCATACTTCATGTTCATATCTTGCATATTTGGCATAGCTATAGGCCATTTCGGGTGCTAAAATTCATGTTTCGGGACTATTCCGTGCATCGGGTGTACTTTGGCCATGATTCGGGGCTGTTTTGCCCCTCATTTAGCTACTGAAATTCCATTAGCATGTTTGCATATCATTTGCCATGCCATTTCATGCCTTTACGCCATTGCCTCGGTTTGCGTGCCCGTGTGCACGCATTTCGAGGCACTTCATTTTCATCTCATGGCCGTTGATTTTGGCATGCTTGCGAGTTACCCGTGTTAGTTTAAGACCACCATTGTATGTTTTGTTGCATGCCATACTTGTTAGTTTAGGTTGTGTGCCTAATACATATTGCATGTTTGTATACTTGCCTCTATGTTCATGTTGCATGTTTAGTTCACATGTTTAGGTTGCATTTGGCATGCATGTCTTGCCTCCTGAATCATCATGATAGAGGTTGGGCCTCTTGTTTGTTTGTGTGCATTTCATTTGACATCAAAATGCAAACTTGGCTTTAGGCCATCATGCATCGAAATGCGCCATTGATGGCCCGGGGTCGAGGGCCATGCTCCCTTGAGTCCATTACATGATAGGGAGTGTGTCCATGCATACATTTGCCTAGAAATTCTATGCCTTGCACTGCTGGTCTGCTGTTTGCTGTCAAAACTGTCTCCTGCAGGAATTTAGTGCCGACCGGCACTCTTTAGTGCCGACCGGCAATCTTTTTGTGCCGATAAGCTCCCCAGCAGCCGGTGGCCACCTCAAGCAGCCGGTGGTTATTTCCTCTAGCCGGTGGTTCACTGCAGTGAATTTGGAAGGTGTTCTGGGACTCTGGCAATTTTCCAGGGAGGCAGGACAGTGAAACAGAGGCAGCAGTGGTGCGGTGTGGGCTTTCCGGGCAAGTTGGATCGAGCATGCATCATTCGCGCATCCCGAGGCAGGGCTGAGGCCCCTTTTCCTTTATTCATTTGGTTTAATTTGGTAGCTAGAATTCTTTAATAATTTATTTATATGTTTATTTTTCTTGGACTGTATTATTATTTTGGTCCCTCCGAGTGAGGGCGAATCTGTAATAAGTGTGTGTGAGTGGTGTGCATGTCTTCCAACCCCCACTTCTTTCTCCCTTTTATTTACCTGCTTATGATGGTAGATTAGGGCATATTTATTTTAGCATACCTTATGCTATGCATGCGTGCATCCGTGCATTTGTTGACATGCATCGGGCTCGGCACATCATACAAACTGCATCGTATTTTCAATTCCAAATTGAATACGTGATAGTTGTAGCATTTCACATGCCATGTTTAGGGTTAGCCGAGCCTACTCTAGATTGCATCTATGCTTGTGTCGCATTAGCCACTTAACATGAACTAGGCCATGCATGTTTGCTAACCGGGTTATTGTTTCTGGCACGGAGTACGATGTAAGTTTTTGCGCTTTAGCATATCGCATGCGTGTGAATGTTTGCCATGACGGTATGATTGCCATGCGGCTAAATGCTTATGTGTTATAAACTGCTTGAATGCCTGTGGGTGGAGGTTGGATTACTTGAGTTGGGAATACTCATTGAAATCCGTGTTTTAGCCTACTCGCGAGTAGCAATTTCAAACTGTTTTCCAAACAAGACGGATATGCAATGCTTATTTCCAAATTAGGCGATCTAGTCTATACTTGTTTGCTGTGCGCATAACATAGTAATTCTAGGCTAATAACCGGAATAAGAGCATGTAATGTTTTCAAAATCAGATATCACGGTTAGTAGAGGCCGGTCTTCGGACCGGGCGAAAGGGGGTGCTCATAGCTGACCTTCCCCGATCGTACCCAAGCTCCCGAGCCAAGGCATTTGGTGATGACGGACACGTGGCCTTCGGCACCGAGTCAGGGTTTCCTAAATTTCCCATTTTAAAAATATTTAGGTGGCGACTCTGTAATCTGGCAAAGCAGTCCATGTTTGGCACTACTTTTCAAAAATCTGTTTTTCTTCAAAACGATTTGCCAGAGTTGGACTCTTTGGTTCAGATTAAGAACCGTGACAATTTGAGTCCGAACTGTAGTGAACCCAATATGAACAGAACGGGACTTAACGCGCCCGGGACGTTCGGGGACGTCTACACTCATGGAGATGACTTGTGATTGGATCCGGTATTTGATATGAAATTAATTGAAAGAATGGAAATTGAAGTGGTAACTGGATTATGAATTGGTGATGATGAACTTAATGAATTAGTTGTGACAATAAAGATAAATTATGAATATTGTTCTGTAAATAAATAAGAGACTGAATTAAAAGGGATTTGTTAATCTTGTGTTACCTTGAAATGAAATTTGAGGATGTAAATAACGGTTTGAATTGAGTATAGGAGAATTGTTAGTGAATAAAAAAAAAAAAAGAAAAAAAAAAGGGAACTTGAACTTGAATTTATGGAATTCTAAATAAATATAATGAGTAGAAAGGAAGAATGAAAGACAAAGAGGAATATTAGAAATGGAAATTAAATGAGAAATATTTTGGAAATTGGTTAATAATTTTTAAATAATGTTATTTCTTAAATATGTTGTTTCATTAGGATCTATGGTTTCCTAAGGTTAAGGGATAATTGTTAATGGCTGAAGATTTTTCTTAAAAGCGTTTTTAAAAGTTTTTGGGAAAAAGGTACTTTACTTAGTACTTTACTTATGATATTTTGAAATTATAAAATGTCACCCTACTATATGGTATCACCCTGCATGCATGATCATTTCTATCTGTGTGTTAGTTATTGATTTAGAACTATGAGATTCCTACTGGGCATTAGTGCTCACCCCTTGTTGTTTTATCTTTTTATAGGAAGAAAGTGTGGATTCTTTGATTGAGGAGTTGAGAAGTCCATGTGTCTTTTATATGTAATTTCATTGTAGATGTGATGGATCATGTATTTGTATTTTAATCATTTGTAGCTTCACAGTAGGAGATTGGCATGTATTGTTATCGTTGTAATGTTCATTGAGAAAGAGAGAACATGTATCATTGTATTTCTATTACTCAAGGGTAATGGATGGTTGTTAAAAAAAAAAAAAAAATTTAAAAAATGGACCTAAATTAAAGGCTTTGGTAATGATTTCGAGTAATTAAAATTTGGGGCGTGACAACAAACGACAGACAAGGATGGGCCAATACTATGGTGAGACTGGATCAAGCTATGTGTAATAGTGAATGGGGAACCACTTTCCCTGAAGGATTGGTTCAAAATCTACCCCGTACTTATTCAAACCATTCTCCGATGATGATTTTCACCCAAGGTAAGTCTCCCTCTAACCCTTCTCCCAAATCCTTCAAATTTATTGCTGCTTGGATTTCGCATGAGGAATATTAATAAAGAGATGTTTGGGAACATTTTCAAAAATAAGAGATGGCTATTGGGGAGGATTGAGGGAATCCAAAAATCTCAAATCCATAATTACTCCCATAACCTCTATCTCCTAGAGATGAACCTTATTGAGCAATATAATAAAGTCCTCTACCAAGAGGAATTATTATGGTTTCAGAAATCCAAGTCCAACTGGATTACCCAGGGGGACAAAAATACCAAGTTCTTCCATCTCTCTACCTTGACCAAAATGAGGAAATGTAAAATTGTAACCCTCAAGGATGAGAGGGGCATGTGGATTGATAATGTGGATGACCTGAAAAACATTATTATGGATTATTTTGTGAATTTGTTTGAGTGTTCTCTAATGATTTCTCTTGATCATTGGAATAATATTACTCCCCATTTGATCACTCAAGAGGAGAATGATGAGCTCACTAAGGAGATTGATAGTGAGGAAATCTGGAAGGCTGTGAAAAATATTAAGGGCTTCAAAGCCCCTGGTAGAGATGGCTTTCAAGCTGTTTTCTATCATACTTATTGGAAAACTATTTGCATTTCAATTTGTGATTTTGTTAAACACTTGTGGGGGCCGAATATTCGGACTCATGGAGAAAGCTGAATATTCGGCCCTGGGTCGAAGAATATATTTCATTCGACCCCGTCCCGCAGTTTAAATCCTGCCCTATTCAGCCGTATAGCCAATTGAGTATGGGGCTGAATGAGAAACGGTTTGCTACGAACCGAGCCGAATAGAGAATTACACGACAAATTGACAGTGGGCTTATTCCCGAGGCCCAAGAAGGAGAGTAATATAAATACAAGATCATCAGTCAGAGGAAGGTATGTGATAACTATTACACGTAACTTAAAATACAAGTAACTCAGAGTGTAGAGACTGACTTACCCGTCGGAGTGCTAATTCCGGCACCCCCGACCGGAGTGTTTATTCCTTTTTAGGTGACTAGCAGAGGATCACGGGCGTCCCCCAATATCAAAAGAGTATTTCCAAGCCACTTCCCCACAATTGGCACCGTCCGTGGGAATACTCAAACACATCCATGGCGAGCATAACGGAAGACCCTCCAATAGTCACTGATAAAACTACGCAGAGAGACGACCTCACTCCAACAAACATGCTTGGACTGGAGACTATCCCCATAAGACACGCTTTGAACTTCGCCTCACCCTTGACTCCAGAGCATGAGGCAATGCAAGCGATCATGGAACAAGCAAAGCAAAACAAACAGAGATTGGAGAACATGATCGCTGAGAATGAACGCCTCCGTCAGGATTTGGCCTTGGAAGTGGCGAAGTCCAAACAAGCTGTACGCCAAGATCCGGAACGACCTGTGAGGACAGGCGGTCGACGATCTCGAGCCCGACAACAAGACACTGATAGCGACTCCGACTCATTATCCTCAGAGCCTAAGAAGAAGGGATGATCTCAAACTTCCAGTTCCTCCGAAGAGAGTCCTCGTGTAAGGCATAACCGCAGAAGAAACAGCTCAGATGAAGATGACCAGCATGATCCCTTTGTACGACGGATCGCCAGGGCGGTTCTGCCCAAAAAGTTCAAAGCTCCGTCGTTCACTCTCTATGATGGAAAATCAGACCCCACCGATCACATCCGTTACTACAAGCAAGCCATGACATTGCATGCAGACGATGAGGCCTTTATGTGTCGAATATTTCCCAACAGTTTGGGACCATTGGCTATCAGGTGGTATTATAAGCTAGAGTCGGCTTCGATCAAAAGCTTCCACCAATTACAAAAATCTTTCAGGGCTAGATTCATCACCAACAAGGTCCAGCCGAAACAAGCCGACTCTCTCTGGGCAATGCAGATCCAGCCAGGAGAAACACTAAGAGCGTATTCGGAGCGCAATTTGGAGTGCTTTAATCTTGTTGATGGCGCTTACAACGACTCTATGGCCATCACTGCCTTCAAAATGGGTTTGCATCTTGACAGTGCTCTCTGCAATTCTTTGACTAGAAGACCCCTCAAGACGGTCTGGTCGTTGATGAAGAAAGTTGAAGAATACTGCAAAGTGGAAGATGACGCTTTGCGGGTTAAAGCCGGAAACACGGCCAACAAGACAGCTCCTAAAATTGCTCAGCCAATAAATTATGTACCTCAGAGCCCTAAACCACGGAATCGAGCCAAATGGGACAAGAGACGGGATTCCCGTCGATCAGGCGACCACTGCTCCCACCGAGAAAATGAACAACTGCAAGTTGACAATAGGCGCACGAGGCGTGCCGACAAGAAATATACGGAGTTGACAGAGCCGATCAGTGTGGTTATGTCCAAAACCTAACACCTTTCGTTCTTTAGGTGGCCGTCGAAAATGGTGGGACCTCCCGATACGAGAAGACGGGATAGATGGTGTAAGTATCACAAGGACCATGGCCATGATACTGAGAGTTGTTATGTACTGAAAGATCACCTGGAGAAATTGGTACAAGATGGCCGCCTGCAATAGTACATTCGAAAAGGTAACCCAACCAAAGCAATAGCCTTAAGACAGGATTCACCTTCGCTCGGCGTGATTCACATGATATACAGCCTACCAATGTCATCGGCGGTGCATACGATTCAGTTGAATCCCGACCCTCAAAATCAACTCACTTCGGCTAAACGGCCCCATGAAGCCGCAGACATTACTTTTGATGATTCAGATTTGGCCAGAGTGACACTGCCCCACATTGATCCCTTGGTAATTGAGTTACGCATAAACCGATTCACAATTGAGCGCGTACTCATTGATCCGGGGAGCACATCGGAGGTCATGTACTACAAGACATTCACCAAACTCGGCTTCTTCAAATCAGATCTCTCTTCGGCTCCTTATCCACTATTCGGCTTCAACGCCAATCCAGAGTACCCGTTGGGAAAAATCACACTACCTGTTCGAGCGGGCTCCCGAACAGTGGACCTAGAATCCTTGGTCGTCAAGCTGTCATCGCTGTACAATCTCATTATGGGGCAAACTTGGTTGCACACTATGCAGGCTGTGCCGAGTACGTATCATCAGCTGCTACGCTTCCCGACAGAACGCGGCATTGAGCAAATTCACGGCTCCTAGAAATCAGCACAAGCGTGCTATCTCCTCACTGGAAAGACGGAAAAGGAGTTGCAAGTAAATTCCATTGAGGTGTCGGATCGGGAGAGCCTCGAAGATGTTGGGCGGCTTCCAAGTGAAAAGGCCACGGAAGGCCTAGACCGAGTTGAAATTGACGGAAGCCTAGAGAAGTTCTTCATGGTTGGTGCCTCCTTGAATCAAGCCGACAGATAGCAACTAATCTCTTTCCTGCTCAGCAACCTAGATGTCTTTGTGTAGACTCCATACAAGATGTTGGGTATAGATCCGTCCATTTCATAGCACCATTTGAATGTTGACCCTAAATGCAAGCCGATCATTCAGAAAAGCTGGCGGTCAGCCGCAGAGCACACTGCCGCCGTTGTTGAGGAGGTTGATAGCCTGCTTGATGCTAGGGCAATCAGGGAAGTGACCTACCCTGCATGGATCTCTAATACAGTGGTTATGAAGAAGAAAAATGGGACTTGGCGAGTGTGCGTCGATTTCACGGACCTTAACAAACCCTGTCCCAAGGATTGTTTTCCCCTACCCAGAATTGACCAACTTGTAGATGCGACGGCACGCCATCAGCGTATGAGCTTCCTCGATGCTTACAAAGGCTACCATCAGATCGCCATGCATCCTGAGGACCAAGAAAAAACTACATTCCTCACCCCAAGAGGAACCTACTGCTATAAGGTTATGCCTTTTGGGCTGAAGAATGTAGGGGCAACTTACCAGAGACTGGTCACGGCTATGTTCAAAGAGCAACTCGGCCACACTATGGAAGTGTACATTGATGACATGGTCGTCAAGTCCAGAGAAGAGCAAACCCATCTAGCCGATCTAGAAGAGACGTTCGACATCTTATGCAAATACAAAATGAAGCTGAATGCTTCTAAATGTGCGTTTGGGATTGGCTCCGGCAAGTTCTTAGGTTACATTGTCAACCACTGGGGAATCGAGGCCAACCCGAGGCAAATCACAGCAATCTTGGAACTTAGCTCCTCTCGTTCAGTAAAAGAGGTTCAAAAGTTGATGAGGATGGCCGCCGTACTCAACAGGTTCATCAGTCGGTCTACAGATCGCTGCCGACAATTAAGGCTTTCGAATGGTCCGCCGAGTGTGAAGCCACTTTCAACGGCCTGAAAACCTACCTCCGATCAGTTCCACTCTTGACAACACCTTCGGTAGGCGACCCACTCATCTTGTATCTGGCAGTCTCCAACCGGGCCGTCAGCGCTGTACCGATAAAGGAAGAGTTTGGTGAACAGCGGCCAGTGTATTATGTGAGCAAGGCAATGGTCGATGCCAAAACACGCTACCTGCCGCTGGAAAAACTCATCCTAGCCCTGGTCATGGCGGCAAGAAAACTAATGCATTACTTCCAGGGGCACAGCATCGGGGTGCTAACAGATTACCCCCTCCGATCAGTACTACGTAGTGCGGAAGCTTCAGGACGCGTTTCAAAGTGGGCTCTTGAACTCGGCCAGTACGACATTCAGTTTCTATCTAGAACCTCAATCAAGGGGCAGGTGCTTGCTGACTTCGTGGCCGAATTTACTGGGGGTCTTGCTGATTTCAAGTTTGATGAAATTTGACCTAAGCCGAACTGGAGAATTTATATTGGGGACATCTGGCATCTATACTGTGATGGGTCATCCAATCAGCGGGGCAGTGGAGCCGGAGTGGTAATCATGGCTCCTGATGGCATAATAATTAAGCAGGCCGTGAAACTCGGCTTCGAAGTGTCAAATAATGAAGCCGAATACGAAGCCTTCCTAACTAGTATGCGGAATGCACATCTTCTGGGTGCTCGGCGTCTGCTTGTATTTTGCGATTCAAAACTGGTGATCAATCAATTGAAGGGGGAGTACGCGGCAAGGAATGACCGTATGGCGGCTTACATTGAAACGACTAACTCCTTGCTAGCAAAATTTGACCATCATGAATTGAATCAGCTAACACATGATCAGAACACGCATGCAGACACCCTGGCCTGCCTAGCCTCCGCCATTAACTCATAGATCAAACGGACCATCGATGTGGGTTTCATCCCGGAGCCAAGCATTGGTCCTTCGGAGGAAGTCCAGGTCAATGTCATAGAATCTGGACCGAGCTGGATGGATCCCATTGCTGCATTCCTATCTTCTAAACAGCTCCCAGAGGACTAGAATGAAGCGCACAAGCTGTGTAACAAAGCCCTACGTTACTACTTGGATAAGCAAGGAAAGCTTTATAAAAAGTCCTTTTCTGGTCCATACCTAGAATGTGTGCATCCAGACAAAGTCGAAGAGCTTCTGACTAAAATACATTAAGGTAGTTGTGGTGCACATTCTGACGGGCGCTCTTTAACCCATCGAGCTGTAACACGGGGTTATTACTGGCTGACAATGAGAGCCGATGCCGAATGTTACGTGAAAAAGTGTGAACAGTGCCAGAAATTCTCTCTTTTGACCCACCTGCCTACAGAAAAGCTAAGCTCCATAACCAGTCCTTGGCCGTTCGCCCAATGGGGGCTTGACATCGTCGGACCACTACCTCGTGCTCCGGGTAACAAGCGATTTTTGATTGTCGCGACAGATTATTTTACAAAATGGGTAGAAGCAGAGCACTAACGCACATCCGAGATTCCGACATGAAGCATTTTGTTTGGAGAAACATCATAACGTGATTCGGCATTCCAAGAGCACTCATTTCAGACAACGGCACCCAGTTCGATTGTGGCGTCTACCGAGAATTATGCAACAAATATGGTATCCGGCCTTACTTTTCCACTCCGGCCTATCCTCAAAGCAATAGTCAAGCCGAAGCCTCTAACAAATCCATCTTAGACGGCATCAAGAAAAGGCTAGAGAAAGCTAAAGGTAGATGGGTCGAAGAATTGCCAAGTGTTTTGTGGGCTCATCGAACTACGCCGAGACGATCTACTGGGGAAACACCGTTTGCTCTATGCTTTGGAACCCAAGCAATCATACCCTTGGAGATCAGCCTCCCAACCTTAAAATTGAAAGTTTTTGACATGGGCCAAAACGACATGATGCTGGCCCTGGATTTGATTATAGTTGAAGAACGCAAAGATTGTGCCCTTGCATCCATGGCGCAGGATCAGCAACAGCTCGCTAAGTCATATAATCAACGTGTCCAGCTACGCCGTTACACATCGGGAGAGTTGGTTCTAAAGAAAGTACTCCCAGCTGCCAGGAAGCCGACTGATGGAAAACTGGGTCCAAACTGGGACGGCCCCTATCAGGTCGATTCGATCGCGAGAGTAGGGCCATATCGACTCAAAGAGATGTTCGAAAGAAGTTTTCCACGGCCTTGGAATTCAATGCACTTGCGCAAATACTATCATTAAACCCGACTTATGGGGAATGATTCACCATGTACACTTTCCAGTTTTGTAATGCAAAGCTTTCTGTTTACTTACTGCGAAGTCTAGTTCAAAATTGTTTTGGGCTGAAAAAGCCTCCGGATTCGGAGCCCCATTGGCGCATGACGCCTTTGGGCAAAAAAAGCCTTTAGATTCGGAGCACCCTTCGTGGATATCACGATTGGCCAAATAAAGACTCCGGATTCGGAGCCCTATCGGCGCATGACGTCTTTGGGCCGAAAAAGCCTTCGGATTCGGAGCGCCGTTCGTAGACATCACGATTGGCCAAATAAAGACTCCGGATTCGGAGTCCCATCGGCGCATGACGCCTTTGGGCTGAAAAAGCCTCCGGATTCAGAGCGCCCTTCGTGGATATCACGATTGGCCAAATAAAGACTCCAGATTCGGAGCCCCATCGGCGCATGACACCTTTGGGCCAAAAAATCCTTTGGATTCAGAGCGCCGTTCGTGGATATCACGATTGGCCAAATAAAGACTCCGGATTCGGAGCCCTATCGGCGCATGACGCCTTTGGGCTAAACAAGCCTCCGGTCCCTTCGTGGATATCACGATTGGCCAAATAGACTCCGGATTCGGAGCCCCATCGGCGCATGACGCCTTTGGGCCGAATGAGCCTTCGGTCCCTTCGTGGATATCACGATTGGCCAAATAGACTTTGGATTCGGAGCCCCATCAGCGGATGACGCCTTTGGGTCGAAAAAGCCTCTGGATTCGGAGTGCCCATTGTGGATATCACGATTGGCCAAATAGACTCCGGATTCGGAGCCCCATCAACGCATGACGCCTTTGGGTCAAAAAAGCCTCCGGATTCGGAGTTCCCATCATGGATACCACGATTGGCCAATCTCCAGATTCGGAGCCTCATCGGTACATGACGACTTTGTTTAAATCTCCAAATCTAGAGCCAGGGCCGGTCAATGTTTATATAATTATGCCGAATAAATATTCGATATTTATATAATGTTTAAACGTTTATACAATGAAACAAAAAACGTGCAAACACGCGTGTGCCGCATGAAAATTACACCGAAACACAAACACTTAAAATAGACAATGTACTATTATTCAATCAGTCGAAAGTTACATGGATTTTACATTACAATGCCTACGATGTCTACTTTTACACGGCTTCTCCCTCATCGTCACTCTTTTCGACTTCAAAGGTCGAGAAGGGAAAATGATCACGTTGGTACCGTGGCAATGCCGAATCAACACCCTCTGCTCAAAGAGCCTCCATGGCTTAAAGTGCTTTAATCCAACCGTGCCTAAAGCCGTGGTTCTTGCACCGGCAGACCTCTTCTGCAAGTTTCTCTTTGGTTTTGTCGATCCCAACCTTCCGGCCTGCATGGAAACCTTGTTCATACCCCATGGCCCTCGCATTTTCTACGGCAAACATGCTTGCCGTATCTCGGTCAGCAATGGCATGACTTAATAGCCGTTGTGTCACTCTCTCCTCCACGATCGGGTTAGATTGACCCGCTGCACGCGGCTCTATGGCTTGAGCTTTCCTAAGCTCCCTAAGCTCACGCTCGGCCTTCTCCGCGTGAACCTCTAAGCTACGGATTCGTTCATCATTCTTCTTTATTTCCTGTCGCGCGGCGCGCAAGCGAATGCCGACCTCATAAGCGATATACAACCCCTTTACCGCCCCATGGATGCTTTCTCGAAATACTTCAAAATCTTGTCGTCCAACCATTGACTGCTGGACCTTCGGTGGAAAGATCTGTCGAGCGAACTGGACTACTACACTTGGATCTTTAACAATGGAATCCACCTCAATCATTGGTTTAGTCCCCATGAAAACCGCAAAACTCAACGGTCGTGGCATCGTATCGGGCTCACTTCTCGGTCGCGGTCGCGGGGAGCTTCCCCGTTGCTGTTTGTCTTTTCAGGGTGATCTACTTCGACGACTAGGGGGCTGGCGTTTTTCGCGTTCCTTGGATGTCCTTCCTCCCGTGCGTATAGGCTCGCTACTGCGATTCATTGCAGTGTCTAATTCAGCCAATGTTCGTTCTTCTCCTCTGCTGTTGAAGAACAGTCTGTTTGACATTCGCATTTATCTCGGGCTAGTTTAAATCAAGTCTGAATAGAAATAAATGGAATTATTGGCGCGAACTCACCCCATTTATCCTTAATGTATGCAGCGCCCCCGAGGCGACGTCATTAATTCTAAACGCCAAAAGCCAGATGCCGATCGAACCATTCCACGAATTGGCCCCATTTGGCTTGGGAAGCTCATGCAGTGGCTGCGGCAAGGGCAGATTTATTAATCTAATCAGCCAAGTATCTAAACCCAATGCCGATCGATCTATGCCACAGCCATTCCATAATCCGGCCCCATTCGGCTTGAGAAACTCATGCGGTGGCTGGGGCAAGGGCAAATTTATTAATCTGATCTGCCAAGTATCTACACCCAATGCTGATCGATCTATGCCACAACCATTCCACGAACTGGCCCCATTCGACTTGGGAAACTCATGCAGTGGCTGCAGCAAGGGCAGATTTATTAATCTAATCGGCCAAGTATCTAAACCAATGCCGATCGATCTATGCCACAGCCATTCCACGATCTGGCCCCATTCGGCTTGAGAAGCTCATGCAGTGGCTGAGGTAAGGACAGATTTATTAACCTGATAGGCCAAGTATCTACACCTAATGCTGATCGATCTATGCCACAGCCATTCCACGAACTGGCCCCATTCGGCTTGAGAAGTTTATGCAGTGGCTGGGGCAAGGGTAGATTTATTAATCTGATCGGCCAAGTATCTACACCCAATGCTGATCGATCTATGCCACAGCCATTCCACGAACTGGCCCCAGTCGGCTTGAGAAGCTCATGCAGTGGCTGGGGCAAGGGCAGATTTATTAATCTGATCGGCTAAGTATCTAAACCTAATGCCGATCGATCTATGCCCCGGCCATTCCACGATCTGGCCCCATTTGGCTTGAGAAACTCATGCAGTGGCTGGGGCAAGGGCAGATTTATTAATCTGATCGGCCAAGTATCTAAACCCAATGCCTATCGATCTATGCCACAGCCATTCCATGAACTAGCCCTATTCAGCTTGGGAAGCTCATGCAGTGGTTGGGGCAAGGGTAGATTTATTAATCTGATCGGCCAAGTATCTATACCCAATGCTGATCGATCTATGCCACAGCCATTCCACGAACTGGCCCCATTCGGCTTGAGAAGCTCATGTAGTGGCTGGGGCAAGGGCAGATTTATTAATTTGATCGGCCAAGTATCTAAACCCAATGCTGATCGATCTATGCCCCAACCATTCCACGATCTGGCCCATTCGGCTTGAGAAACTCATGCAGTGGCTGGGGCAAGGGCAGATTTATTAATCTGATCGACCAAGTATCTAAACCCAATGCTGATCGATCTATGCCACAGCCATTCCACGAACTGGCCCTATTCGGCTTGGGACTCTCATGCAGTGGCTGGAGCAAGGGCAGATTTATTAATTTGATGGCCAAGTATCTAAACCCAAAGCTGATCGAAATATGCCGCAGCCACTCCATGAATTATGATACTTGGCATTGAAAACAAAACGTAGCCATTTTACAATTGAAAGCAGTACCATTCATCAATCAACAACAAAATTTAGCACAAATAATAGCAAGGTAAAAAAAGGAAATTTTCATTAAGTAAATTGGGGACAAATTGTAGCCATGTTACATACGAAAATTACTAAACAAAAAGCTACAACTTCGCTTGAAAATGCCTAGCAGAACAACTGTGGCTGTAACAATACATAAAAATTACCAAATGAAAAAGTTGTAAAAATACATACGAAATTCTAAAACAAAAAAGTCGCCCAAATTAGTCCTCGGAGTCAGACTCTAGCGACTCAACATCCACTTGCTCGTATAGAATCGGCATAGCCAATGCCACATCAGCAACAGCAAGGGCTTTGAGCCAGCCGTGTTTCAATCCCCGATTCTTGAATTTGGGGACTTGCTCTACGTCGTCGTTGAGGGCGGTACTCTTCCCAACCTCAAACGCCTTCGAAGCTTTAGAATCGGCTAATTCCTTCGCCACCTTTGTCTCTGCCAAATCCGCCTCAAGTTTGGCGATCGCCTCTTGGGCTAACTTGAGCGCAGCCTCACTCGTATTCGCCCTCTGCTTAGTAACCAACCTGAGCTCATCTGCATTTCTAGCCCTCTCCATCTCGGCCTCGGCCCTCGCTCCCTCCATCTTCGCCCTCATTGCCTCGAACTCGGCCCTGCTCTTTTGGCCTTCAACTTCCGTCTGTAAACGGCCAAGCTATTCGACAGCATCATGATGGCGACGGCCCATCTCCACTATTCTACTGACCGTCTGCAAAACAGGAAGTTAGAACTTGTGGGAGCCGAATATATGGCAAAATCAGAAGGTGCGTACCATTGGAAGACTGATATTAATCGGCTGTATCCTACGAGAATGGGAAGCCGAATATAATATATGTGCCGAATAAGTGTAGACCCTTAGAGCCGAATAATAGAAAGGACAATGATTAAAAAGTAGGCTCTGGCCTCGAGGACCAAAAGGAACAAGTACAAATACAGGAACAATGGATTGAGAAAGGTATGTAAGAATCACTTCACTTAACTTAGTAAAAAAGCTATCTTGAGTGTCTGAACTGACTTGTCCATCGGAGTGCTAATTCCGGCACCCCCGACCGGAGTGTTTGTATCTTTTCAGGTGACTAGCTGAGGATCACTAGCGTCTCCCAGGGTCTGAAGAGTATTTCCAAACCACTTCTCCACAACTGGCGCCGTCTGTGGGAATACTCAAATACATCCATAGCAGGTGTGACTGAAGATCCTCCAATAGCCACTGACGAGACCGCACAGAGAGATGACCTCACTCCAGCAAATATGCTCAGAAAGGAAACCATCGCTGCAAGACGCGCCTTGAACTTCGACTCACCAATGACTTCAGCGCAAGAGACAATGCAAGCGATCATGGAACAAGCAAAGCAGAATGAACAAAGGCTGGAGAACATGATCGCTGAAAATGAACATCTTCATCAAGATTTGGCCCTGGAAGTAGCTAAATCTGGAGAAGCCATGCGCCAAGATCCCGAACGACCTCCGAGGGCAGGTGGACAACGACCTCGAGCCCGACCAAAGGATACCGATAGCGACTCCAACTCATTACCCACGGAGCTCAACAAGAAGGAACGATCCGAAACTTCTAACTCCTCCGAAAAGAGTCCACATATAAGGAACAAGCGCAAAAGAAGCAGTTCAGACGAAGAGGACCAGCATGATCCTTTTGTCCGACGGATTGCAAGGGCGGCCCTGCCTAAGAAGTTCAAAGCTCCGTCATTCACTCTTTATGATAGAAAATCAGACCCCACTGATCATATCCGTCACTACAAGCAGGCCATGACATTGCATGCAGACAACGAAGCCCTCATGTGCCGAATATTCCCCAGCAGCCTGGGGCCATTAGCTGTCAGGTGGTATTACAAGCTGGAGCCGGCTTCGATCAAAAGCTTCCATCAATTACAGAAATCCTTCAAAGCCAGGTTCATCACCAATGAGTGTAGACACCCCATTTTTGACCGACCTTAAGACTCAGACGTCACCGATTGAGCGCTCGGTGATGTTGCATATTGTGCTCGTTCAGAAGTCTCAGAGTCGCGGCCGTGTGCCCTGCCTCCGGACTTCCGAACTCTTTTCCATACCCTGCCTCGGTTTGCGAACCAGACTTGGTTTTCTCTGTTTTCTTTCCTGAAGGGTGGGAGAGGTCTAGCAGATCATCTCTCAGTGACCGTGGGCTACGTTTCGTGGCCGTAGGCCATTTTGCCCATTTCGGAGCCCGGTTCCCGGTTTTCGGAGCCGTCAGGCCGTGTGCCTCGGTTCGGGACCGCCCAACCGTCTCCGATTTCTCCGGTTTTTGGCAGGTACCTCTGTTTTGTCATAACGAGGCACACTGGGGTCGTAGATACCCACTTCGTGGCCGAACACCACTTTCGGTGCTCACAGCCGGTTTTCGGGCCCCGAACCTCGCGGTTTGGCCCCCGAGCATTCATTTTGCATCAGTTTTTGTTCAATCTTGGCAGGTACCTCTGTTTTAGCACCAGGAAGATCACTGGAGGGTGGGAGGCCAGCAATTATCTCAGATAACCATTTATGCTCCTCCGGCGCCCGTTTTGCTCACTTCCGGGCTAATGTTGAACACCCTAGGGCCATTTTCTTCCAACCACAACTGCATATTTGTGATGAGGGCACATGGGAGGACCCTAAAAAGTGGTGGTCGGCCAGTAATTGTTATTTTCATTTTTGAGCCTCTCTTTCAAGTTGAATGTTGTGACTCCTGCTTCAGAGTTGCCCAATTCCAACCATGGGGCCTTGTTCTACACACCTGGGAGGACACCAAAAGTTGGTGGCCGGCCATTAATTGTTGGCTTCATTTTTGGCCATGGCCGGCCGGCCATGGGGAGTGGCTGGCCGACCAGTGGGGTGGCCGGCCGGCCACCTTCAAGAAACCCACCTGGCCGGCCAGCTTTCTGCTTTTGAACCCTTTACAGCTGTCCAGCTGCTTTTCAAAATATCCCTGTCCTCCGGGGGATATTTTGGGAGGGAAAGCTTGGATGCATTTCCCTCCCCTTTTACACCCTTTTTGGTCCTCTTAAGGGGCTGGACAGCTCCTTTGTTGAGGTTACAAAATTTCATCTCAAGAGCCTCTCTTCCAAAACCTCCATTTCCATAGCCAAAAACCCTAAAAAGCTTCAAGTTTCTAGCTCCTCTCTTCATCAACCCTAAGCACCACCATCACCACCTCCATTTCAGAAGCAAAGGAGTGATTTTCAAAGGCTAGGGATCAACAAATTGAAGCCAAGAAGCCATCAAAGTTAGATCTTCAAGGGTAAGACTCTATTTCCTTTTTTTGAGCACAACTTTGAGTCAATTCTTTACCCTATTTTCTTTTTGTTTTGGGCTCCGACCCCTACTGATTTTAGGCTTATTTTGAGCCCCTCTACAACATTTTAGAAGGGCTCAACCTTGTTTGGTACCTCTATCATGCTCTTCCTTCAATATCACCTCTTATGCCAATATTTTACATGCTTTGTTTGGATTATGAATGATCTGTTTTCGAGCATGACATAAACTGTGAGTGGGCTTATTTTGAGCCCCTCTTCAATATTGAAGAAGGGCTCAACCATGTTTGGTGGTTCTATCATGCACTTGCTTTGTAATTCTTCCAATTTACCGTAAAATTGCATGGTTTCTTTAGCCTATTTGAAGTCTGATTTTGAGAATGCCATTAACTGAGATTGAGCTTATTTTAGGTCCCTCTACAACATTGTAGAAGGGATAAATCTTGTTTGGGGTTTCCATGTTATACTTGCCTTTATATCTCTCTTTGACCCCATTTTGCATGCCTTTTTGAGCTTACCTAGCTTCTGTTTTCAGCCTTCATCAGGCTAGAAAATATCCTTATTTTTGCCTTCTTGTCATGTTTTGTTAAGGGTATTAGGCTATTTGGTGAATGATTTTGGTACTTCATGTTATACCCCCCTTTAGTCCCTCATTTTTGCATGCTTTGTTAGGCTTGCTTAGCTTCCGTTTTGAGCCTTAATCAGGCTAGGAAAGTGTCTTATTTTGGCCTTCTTGTCATGTTTTGTTAAGGGTCCAAGGCTGTTTGATGCATCCTTTTGGTACCTCATGTTATAGCTCTCTTTTGGCTTTATTTTGCATGCTATGTTGAGCATATCTACATACTGAATTGGGGGATGTCATCTACTGTAAATGTGCATATTTTTGGTCCCTCTTTAATGTTGTAGAACTGCATTTTTCAGTTTGAGCATTGTGCATATCACTTGCTTCATTATTCCCCTCTTTTCCCCCATTTTTGCATGCTATTTTTTCCATACTTGTGATTGTTGTTTGGCCATTCTTTGTGCTGGAAAAATGCTATTTTAGGGGCTGCCTAGCATCTGTATTTACATGTCGTGTCCATATTGTGCATGTTTGGCATAGCTGTAGGCCATTTCGGGCACTTAGCATAGCATTTCGGGCATCGGGTGTAATTTTGCTACAATTCGGGGGCTGTTTGCGCATCATTTTGGCTGCTGAAATTTTCATTTTCCATATGCCATATGCCACATCTCATTTGCATGCCATTTTTGTGCCTTAGGGCTATGCCTCGGTTTGCGCGCCCGCGGGCACGCATTTCGAGGCACTTCATTTTCATCTAACGGCCTCCCGTGTGAGAGTGGCTGAGGCTCTCTCATGTTGGTATAAGTCCATTTTGCATTCTGTATGCCATTTTCGCATCATTGCATTCCGTATGCCATTTTCTCGGTTTGCGTGCCCGCGGGCACGCACTTCGAGACATCTCATTTTAGCCTCATTACATATCATTTCCATGTCATTTTGCATTCCGTATGCATCGCCTCGGTTTGCGCGTCCGTGGGCACGCAATTCGAGGCACTTCTTTTTATTCGACGGCCTCTTATGCGAGTGTGGCTGAGGTCCACTCGTGTTAGTGTAAGTCCAATTGCATTGCGTATGCCATTTCATGCATTAGAATCATTTCCTTGGTTTGCGTGCCCGCGTGCACGCATTTTGAGGCATCTCATTTTCATAGCATTGTGCATGCTAGGATTGTATTTTAGTTGTATTTCATGCATATCATGCATATTGCATCGTGTTCGACATAGGAGTTAGCCCGGACACGGGAAACGAGGCACGTTTCGTACTCCGAGCGACGGAACGGTTCTCAATTCCCAAGTCGCCGACACTCCGGATTACCCATGACGGAGTTAGGTTTTGCATTCATCTGCATTGCACCCTATATTGAGTTGTGCAATCCGATTCCTCGGCCATCATGCATCGATATGCGTGGTTGGTGGCACGAGGATCGAGGCATGCATATATTTGTGAAATACATTGCTATGCCCTTTCCTGCTCTCTGTTACAGCAAAATGAAGAATCAGCAACTTTTCGGAGTCTGGCACGCATTTCGAGGAACATTGCAAACAGAGGCTAGATTGGGCATCCCAGTGGATTTCCGTGCAAGGCAGCCCAGCATACATCATTCAATCAGAAGCGAGGCAGCCCCTGGCTTGCATGCCAGTTTACAGTTTTTCTTACTTAATTTGTTAATTAATTAGGAATCTGTAATATTCGGACTGTAATTTTGGACTGTATTATTCTTTCATTTCGGACTGTATTATTTATTCGGACCCTCTGTGCGAGGGCATAATTGTAATAAGTGTGGGTGAGTGTGATGTATGTCTTCCAACCCCTATTTCTTTCTCCCTTTTATTTACCCGCTTATGATGGTTAGATATAGGGCATATTTCAATTAGCATACAGTATGACAGCATGTTTGCATCATTCATCTGTTTTGCACGCACCGAGCTCGGCGCATCATACAAACTGCATCTGTATTTCAATTTCAATTCCAAGTTGAGTATTTGATAGCTGTTGCATTCCATATGCCATGTTTAGAATAGCCGAGCCTGCTATAGTTGCATTATTGCATGTGTTGCATTAGGCATTTCAGCATATTTAGGATCATGCATGATTTCTAATGAATTTTTGTTTTGGCTTGGAGTACTCGGTGAGTTTTATGCTTTAGCATCCTTGCATGCGTGTGAGTGTTGCCATGATAGCATGCTTACCATGAGGCTATGTGCTTATGTGATATAACTGCCTTGAATGCCTGTGGGTGGAGGTTGAGTTACTTGGAGTGGGACAATTCATCAAATGTTTGTTTTAAGCCCACTAGATAGTGGCAAAATCTTGTTTTCTAAGCCCACCTGAGGGTGGCAAATCCGCGTCTTAGCCTACCTGCGGGTAGCACCATCAAACCATTTTTAAACAAACAAACATGAAATGTTTTGTTCCAATTCAGGCGGCCCAGTCTATACTTGTTTGCTGCGAGCATCACATAGTAACCTAGGCTAATAATCGGAATAAGAACTCACAATGTTTTCAAATAAGATATCATGGTTAGTAGAGGCCGGTCTTTGACCGGGCGAGCGGGGGTGCTCACGAAGTGACCTTCCCCAATCGTACCCAAGTTCCCGAGCTGAGGCAACTTTGGTGATGACGGACACGTGGCCTTTGGCACCGAGTCAGGGTTTCCTAAATTTCCCATTAAAAAAAAAACATTTAGGTGGCGACTCTGTATCTGGCAAAGCAGTCCATGTTTGGCACTTCTTTCAAACAAATCTGTTTTCAAAACGATTTGCCGGATTTGGACTCTTTGGTTCAAGATTAAGAACCGTGACATTTGAGTCCTTGAATTGTAGTGACCCCAATATGAACGGAACGGGACTTAACCCTCTCGGGGCGTTCGGGGACGTCTACAGTTTCTGGCGACTCTGCTGGGGATTTAGAGAACTTGACTCGAACTCGTGATATCTGGTTTTGACTACACTTGTGTGTTTCTTTGCATTGCATTTGCATTGGTGCGCCTAGGACACCGTGTTTGCCATATGCCATTCCCGAACAATTTGCCGGAGGCTTGTCTTGTCAAGTCATGTCCGTAAGGCTGATCGGCTCTGGGCTCTGACAGCATGGGAACACAAACCCCGGTTTTACCGGGGCACCCTTTTTGACCATTCGACCTAGTGCATATTCGGATCCATAGTGACCATTCCAAACTAGGACAGGTTGCTTACCCGTTTATAGGTTGTTTGAAACCGCTGCGTGCGTAGTGAAACCCTAGCTCCTGACAAAATAGGACAGGGAAACCCTACCCCCAACATAGGGGTGTTTTGGCTCTCACTTATCTGTTATGTGCTTTAGAGTGCGTCTCTACAGGAATGCATGTATCAGTCTATAAGTTTGGGCATCAGGCCTGCGGGCATCATTCAGGCCTGCGGGCATCAGTCAGTATCTGAGGATCAGTTGTCTGCGGATATCCGATTCAGTTTTGGGGAACAGTGATACAGGAACAGTAATCAGTGTTTGAGGACAGTGTATTTCCAGCTTATCAAACTGCGTGTTGTATGCCCGACTGTGTGTTGTGTGTATTTAATTTAAGCTGTTATGCTGCCCGTTTTTCTGGTTATTTATTTCCTTTTCGCTTTATTATCTTTTTTTGCTAGGGCAGTTGTAGCACGATTGCTTCCGAACCCGTAGATCCCCCCCAAGCACTTTGGACACGAGGTCGCCGACTCAGCCGATCCGAGGATCTCGTTGACGGACATCCAGTGTTCCACTCTCTACCCCCAATTGTTAGAAGAAAGAGAAGAAAGCCCAGGGAACGTAGTGTATCAGAACAGAGGTTGCCAGAACCGTGGGTTACTTCATTAGAGGACATACCAGTCAATCAGATGGAACAGCAGAATACATCAGTGGTAGAGGCGATGATGCGCCAGATGCAAGAAAGCATGAGGCAGATGCAAGAGGATTCCATCCGCCAAGCGGAATTTTCTAAACAACAGGCCGCAGTCATGGCCCAGCAGGCCGAGCTGATTACTAGGCTGCAACAACAGAATGCAGCCTCTGCTTCACATCAGATTCCTCCTCCACCAGCGGCTCCGCTGCCCGAGCAGGCACCTATGGGTCAGAATACCTTGCCGAATCCTCCAAACCCTCAGAATGCCCCTCCAAATCCTCAGAATACCCAGAACAACCAGAATACCCTCCCAAATCCACAGAATGCTCTGCCAAACTTCCAAAACACTCAAGAGGACACGAGTCTTCCAACGGGGCTGGTGAACCACTTTTTGGCCTCCTGAAGAAAGGCAAGAAGTTCCAATGGGACGGCCGATGTCAAGCTGCATTTGAACAGATTAAAGAGTATCTACAGAACCCGCCCGTGTTGTCACCACCAGAACCAGGGAAACCGTTGATTTTGTATCTGTCAGTAACTGAAACTACAATGGGCTACATGCTTGCACAAGAATCGGAAGAGAATGTGGAAAAAGCCATCTATTATTTGAGCAAGAAGATGCTGGAGTATGAGACCCGATATACACCGCTGGAAAAGGCTTGTCTAGCTCTGGTATGGGCTACTAGGAAGCTGCGGCACTACCTGTTAGCTCACTCTGTAATGTTGGTTTCGCGACTTGATCCCATCAAATATCTCTTCGAGAAACCAGCGCTTACGGGTAGGCTAGCTCGTTGGTTGCTGTTGCTCTCCGAATTTGATCTCACATACGTGACGCGCAAGTCAGTGAAAGGAAGAGCAGTGGCAGAGTTCCTTGCCGACCACCCGGTTGAGGGGGATGAAGCAGTTGAGTACCTGTTCCCAGATGAATCAATTCTGCACATCGACGACGAAGCTTGGACGATGTATTTTGACGGAGCGTCAAATCAACATGGGTATGGGATAGGAGTGTTGTTGATAGCACCCGATGATTCCCGTATCCCTCTAGCCTTCAAACTCCGATTCAAAGTCTCGAACAATGAAGCAGAATATGAGGCGTGTATTGCTGGTCTAGAAGCAGCCCTAGAACTAGGGGCAAGACGGTTGGACGTCATTGGGGATTCGAACCTTGTTGTGTCTCAAGCTAAAGGAGATTGGAAAGTAAAAGAGGAAAAGATGATGATGTATCACCAGACCTTGGATTCGCTGATTCCTCGGTTTGAGAAGTTAAGTTTTACTCATCTACTAAGAGAGAACAACAGGTTCGCAGACGCTTTAGCAACTCTATCTTCTATGATAGACATCCCGTGTGGGGTCCGAATGCGTCCAGTCATTATCGATCAGAAATTTGTACCTGCCTATGAGTCAATTGCAACCATAGATGAAGTTCAGGACGAACACCCCTGGTATTACGACATCTGGAACTTCTTAGAAAAAGAAGCATACCCGTTAGGGGTGAATGCCAAAGACAAAAGAGCAATCAGAAGAATGGCAGTTCAGTTCATCATCTGCGGGGGTAAACTGTATAAACGGGGTCATCTAGGAATGCATAAACTGTGCGTTGATGCCGAAGAGTCAAAGCGTCTGATGGAAGCCATCCACGGAGGTGAATGTGGTGCACACATGAATGGGGTAATGTTGGCACGGAAGATCCTTAGACAAGGTTATTATTGGTCCACCATGGAGGAGGATTGTATTGGCTTCGTCCGACGATGTCACAAATGTCAAATTCATGCAAATCGTATGAACATCCCGCCAACAAAGCTGTACAACATGACTTCGCCATGGCCGTTTTCAGTGTGGGGAATTGATGTAATCGGAGCAGTTACGCCGAAGGGGTCGAATGGGCATGAGTTCATCTTGGTAGCGATAGATTACTTTACAAAGTGGGTTGAGGCCCAATCTTATGCAGTGTTGAAGGCGTCGCATGTAGCAAAATTTATCAAAAACAACATCATCTGTCGCTATGGGGTCCCAAATGAAATTGTTTCAGACAATGGTTCCCACTTCAAGAAGGAGGTGATTGATTTGTTGGAGAAATACAATGTGGCTTTTCATAAGTCATCTACCTATCGGCCGCAAACCAACGGAGCGGTTGAGGCCGCCAACAAGAATATCAAACGCATACTACAGAAGATGGTGGAAACCTACCGGGACTGGCCAGATAAGTTGCCGTTTGCTTTGTGGGGCTACAGGACTTCAATCAGAACTTCTACCGGGGCGACTCCGTACTCGTTGGTTTATGGGATGGAGGCCGTTCTACCTATTGAGATTGAGGTTCCGTCATTACGAGTATTGGCCGAGTGTCAAATAGCCGAGGCAGACTGGCAACAAAGCAGATTTGAGGAACTCATGCTTTTTGATGAAAGAAGGTTGAAAGCACTGTACCACGTCCAAAGTTATCAACGTAGAATCGCCCGGGCTTTTAACAAGAAGGTTAAGTCCAGGAATTTGAAAGAAGGAGATTTGGTGCTCAAAGACAACCGAGCTCCCATCCACGACCCAAGGGGCAAGTTCAGACCTAATTGGACTGGTCCCTACATCATCAAGTCAATCTGGTCAGGTGGAGCTGTGGTTCTGATGGATCTAGATGGCTTAGAGTTTTCCCAACCGATCAACATGGACAAGTTGAAGAAATACTATCCCTGAGAGGCTCGCTAGGCCGAAAACCCGAAAGGGCGACCTAGGCAAAATTCAGAGCATAGAAAATTTGAAATTATAAAAACTGAGCTCGCAAGGTTGAAAACCCGCAAAGGGCGGCCTTGGCAAAAGTTAGAGCGCAAAAGGAGAGTAAAAATACCCGAGCGAACCCAAGCCTGAACTACGTAAGGCTTGATTCCCATCTATGGGATACGTAGGCAACTTCGTCTCGAAGTTCAGCCACAATCTTTTCCCCGATCAACTTTGTCCATTTGATCATCTCAGTCATCTTTGTTCATCAGCATTTATCGTGATCTCCGGTACAGTGCTATTCAGACTAGGGGCAACTTTCCGTTGCAATGAAGTGCTGCGGTACCATTCAAACTAGGGGCAACTTTCCAGTTGCTAGGATTCGGCGTTGTACATTTCAGTGACAGATCTCAGGTGTGTCCAGTTCTGATCCATATCGAAAATAGTTTTGAAAAGTTTTAATAAAAGTTGACTTTGTTCAAATTAATCTTTTTACAACTAAGACCATTTTTGGACCAAAACGGAGAATTTTCAGTACCACAACCTTCAATTTCATTGATTTCAAAACAGAGTTCTCTTGCTCTTGCATACAATTGAAGTTGCTTTTTATTACACTCAGGAAGAAAACTTGAAAGTACTAGTAAAGCAATAAATCCGGGGCATAGTCAAGTCAGGTGTCCCTGCGCCCCCTACCAGAGCTAGTTGAAGCCTCTGATGCCGACCTAGGCCCAACCTGTGCTTCTTCGTTGAGCCAATCCCAGCACTCATCAGACAAAGTGCAACTAAAAGTGGGAGCAGGGGCCAGAAGTTCTCTAATTCTCCACGCTGCGGCCTGCCGAGCCAACTGTGCGCCTCGAACTGGAAATGTAGCCGGATATTCTATCCCCTCTGGTGGGCAAGTCTGATCACGGCCAAACTGGCGCAGAATACGAAATGGGAAATAGAATACGCAGTGAGTCAAGCCAATCAATCGAATTCCCACCTGTCGAGACATGCTGTAGCTCATCGCCGGGAGATTGAGCCAAGGGCAGCGCCAAGCAATGCGTTCGGCTGACAAATTGCACATCCATTCAAACCACCAGCTCTCATCAGGGGCATTGACTAGGCGTTGCCGAAAGAAGTAGCCGCGAGCTGAGTAAGCAGGGCAAGAGTCTACAACTTGCAATTTATCCATCAACCATATCTGGGGAGGGATGAAAAATGAGAGAATAAAGAATAGAGAGACGTGCGATGAGAGAAAAGTAAGATGAGGGTTTTGTGAGAAAAATCGAGCCCGAGGGCCGAGTGATGTGAGCAAATACATATGAGAGCTTGGGTGGGAAACATTACCTGCAGCAGTAGTGGACTCCCTGCAAACCTGGTTGTCTCCCCACGGTAGAAAGTATCCAGGCCCATCAGTGTTTCTGCCAAGGTCATGGCGACGCAACTTTTTCCTTCTTTCAAGCCCTGGGCCACCTCAATTAGACGGACGTCGGATCCTCCGAAGCTGGAGGCAAACAGAAAATGAGATAACATGCATAAACAGAGGGCATGCTGTCGGAAGCCTTGCCAATGATGGTCGCTACGGTCACCGGCATCGGAGAATCGGTAAATCAAGCTTGGGATATCTAACATTCCGTTACCAATCAGGGATCGAGCATCATGCGCGTTGAGTCCGCACATCCGCCCTAAGGCCTGGGCATAGCCAAAATTGAGCTGGGGCAAAATTTCCTCGCCTCGCTCGGATTCCATCAAAACTCAAAAATCTTCAAAAGTAGGACATACCTCTTGTCCTCCAAAGCTGAAGACATGCGTCACCGGGTTCCAAAACCTCGCCGCGGCATGGAGGAAAGGAAGATGTAGCGGAGTCCGGCGCAGCGTGAATAGTGCATTCAAGCCAAAACCCCGGAAGTTCAACTTTTCCGAGCCATCTAGAGAAGAAATCCAAGTCGTGAGATTTTCTGCGAGAAATGCCTCCATTTTTGTGAGAAACGGTGATGAAATGAATAAGTTCCAAGGCTGGGGCTTTTATAGAGGGGTAAAACACTATTCAAGGGACACTTGTCAAAATTCTGGAGGTTGCGGGGAAGTGGCCGGCCGGCCATCTATCCTAGTAGGCCGGCCACCCTCTAATCTCTAGCTACAAAATGCTTTCGGCCATGCATTGGTCCTGTTTTGCCCCCCGGAACGAAGTTTGAAGCATTTCTGGCCATCGGGAACGTCGAAGGCCTCCATTTCTATCAGTTTCGGATACGTTCCATCATCCAGATTGTTTGTCCGAAGTACACTTTGTTGTGTTTTTGCTTATCGAGTTGTTGTTTTGTTTATCGAGTTGTAAGTTTTGTCGAGCTGTCGCGTTTTGTGTTTTGAGTTGTTACTCTTTGGTTACACAATTTTGTCGAGTCTTGTTTATTGAGTCGTTAACATTGTTGTACTTTGCTTATCGAGTTGTAAACTTGCTAAGATTTTGTTATTTCTTAGTAAGTCGGTTTGTTGTAAGTCGGTTTGTTTTAATTTGTTGCGTCGGTTCATTACCTGACCTGGTAAATACAAAGCACATTTCCATTCAATTCCATTTTTGTGCAAAATGATGCGATGCGATGCGATGCGATGCTAAGAATTTCAAATACAAACATCTTTTCAAAAGCTGTTTCATTCCATCATGTTTTACAACAAATAAAGGTACAAGTTTTACAGAAAATAAAACTGCCTAACAATGTGCAAAGTGCTACAAACTACTAGCTAAAAAGTAAAATAAAGCAGGAAATAACATCAGTATCCTCGGGAACGGGAAGGAGGAGGCCCTCTCATCCTCTTCTGTGGGATAACCTCTGCACCATCATCACCATCCGGATCAGAGCTGTCATCCTCCGGATCACCCTCGGCCTCGCCTCCACTCCCGGAACCAAGACCGGAGCCTCCCTCCCCAGGAGATGTCTCTGACTCACGGTCTGCAACCTCCTCCTCCTCATCCTCGACAATGGGTGCCCTGCGTCTGCGAGACGACCCCGCTCCTCGAGCTCCTCGGACAGGCCTAGATGGCCCTGCTCCCTGAGAAGGCCTAGATGGCCCGCTCCTCGAAAAGGCCTGGATGGCCCAGCACCTCGACCGCTCTGAGAAGGCCCGGGTGGCCTGGCCTGCGACGGAGCACATACGGGAGGCATCTGAAAGTGAAGAGTTCAATGCATCAGTTCAAATATGAGAAGCAGATACAAGTACAATATGTGAGTGGGGTCTGTGTCAGATGTGCTCTACGCAGACTATCAATACAGCAGAATGTTCAAAACCAATATGTTATGAGAAATATGCTAACTGCAGAAAAACTGGACAATACCTGCACGCCCATGAGGGCTAGATGTCCCTCTCCCGTAGGATCATGCCCTCGAATGTGGCCAGCATCCCGAGCAGCTCATCCGTGTACTCAACTGGAGGCTGCAAATACAAATGCAAAACTATCAGTAAGGGAATGAACGTTCAAATATCTGACTGATGAATCAAAGCTGAAAAACATACCGGGGGTGAGTCAGGGTCTCTGACATATCTGTGGTCAGGAAGAGGAGGCTCTAGCGGGACCTGGTAAGGAGTCCCGAACCGCCAACTCGTCAGCTCGGTCGGCATGTCTGGCCACCCAGCATGAGGGATCGGAGGAATAGAACTACCTTTACCCCTAGATGCACCAGCCCTGCTAGAAGAGGGAATGTCTGCAGCACGGGCGCGACTCGAAGATGGTGCGCCAGTGGGCCTCAATGGCGGAGCCCGCACTCCCGTCAAGGGGGGCATCAGATATATACGGCGATAGGTGGTGTAATCCCCCTCTATGAGATATAACAAAGCATCGGTGCCCTGCATAGCACTGATGACCTCCTGGGAAGAGAGTCTATCGGCAGTCCGCATGGTGGCTGGAGGTACAGCGGGAGGGTCCTAAGAATCATACCCCCATATCTGACGCTGGAAGCGTTCCCCCAGGAACCAAGCCCTGCCAACTGGTCCCTCGAGCAGGAACCTATACTGGGAACCACTCGACCCTCCGGGGTACTGATTTTGCAGATCATCGCCAAAGACTGCCCAGGGCTGCCAAGTAATCTGCGGATAGCCAGTGCATAAATCAATCAGAAATCAGGAATGTACAAAGCATATCAAAGATGAAAATGAAAGGAACTGAGAGTTCTGAAATACCTCTGTCGTCCTCACAGTATCAAAATACTGTCGTAGAGAAAAGAGAGTCTCCCGAGGCCTCGATAGGTGCTCGCCCTCAAACATCAAGGAAAACGGAGTCATGAGAGGTCCTGCCACCTCCATCTCCGGGGCTAATGTGGGAAAGTATACGTACACCCATAGCTGAGAAAAGCAGTGCGGAATGTGAATACAAAGTGCTAAAGGCAAATACAGAATGCAAAGTGCGCCGTGTGTGCAATGAACAAGTAATGAGGAGCAAAATGTAAATCAAGAGGACAGAATGTACCTCCCAGGCTCTCCAGTAGCCGCCGAGTAAATCCCCCCGCCCACGAGAGACTGCACTCATATAACAATAAAGGGTAGCCAGGGCAGCGCCGCCCCAATCATACTGATTGACCTGTGATAGGTCCACTAGGGCACTCAAGAGATACAGCCCACAGTGTTCCCCCTATCAGCAAACAAAGTAGTGCCGAAGAGGAACATGAGGAAACCGCGGGTGTACTGCTCAATCTCCTCGGGAGACTCAGGCTCCATCTCTGGCCTCCGGAAGTGGGAAGAGAACCAAGTATACCGGACTCTCCCGGAAGCTCTGTCTACAGGTGGGCGAGCCCCCAATAGATGAATCCAAGCAGCCTCCCACTCACCCATATCCTCGTCGTAGGGAATGGGTCCACCGCCTACGTCTAGGCCGGTGAGTACAGCAAAGTCTAATGGGGTCATGGTCATATCCCCGGTGGCAGAAAAATGGAAAGAATTGGTGGTGTCCCACCATCTCTCCGCCAGAGCAGCAAACAATGTCCTACTGATATGACAGTGTGATAACCCCCTGCAGAATGGTCCGAATCCTGCAAAGTCAACCAAGTCCCGGACAGCTTCCGGAAGCTCAGCATACCACTCCCTCGCGGCAGTGGAGCCATAACCTCGCACGGTGCGAGAGCCAGCCTGCATTTAGAATGAATGCATGTATCAGCAAATGAAGTGAATGAGCTGTGTGCAAATGAAGTGAATGAGCTGTGTGCAAATTTGTAATCTGGGCTGCGTGTTCAGTAATTTTGGTATTTGGGCTGCGTGTTCAAATTTCAGAAAAAAATCTGTGGGCTGCGTGTTCACTAAATCTGGGCTACGTGTTCAGTAATTTTCGTATTTGGGCTGCGTGTTCAAATTTCAGAAAAATCTGTGGGCTGCGTGTTCACTAAATCTGGGCTGCGTGTTCAGTAATTTTGGTATTTGGGCTGCGTGTTCAAATTTCAGAAAAAAATCTGTGGGCTGCGTGTTCAGTAATTTTGGTATTTGGGCTGCGTGTTCAAATTTCAGAAAAATCAGTGGGCTGCGTGTTCGCTTTAATTTATATCTGGGCTGCGTGTTCAGTAATTGTTATTTGGGCTGCGTGTTCAAATTTCAGAAAAATCAGTGGGCTGCGTGTTCACTAAATATCTGGGCTGCGTGTTCAGTAATTTGGTATTTGGGCTGCGTGTTCAAATTTCAGAAAAATCAGTGGGCTGCGTGTTCGCTTTAACTATATCTGGGCTGCGTGTTCAGTAAATTTGTTATTTGGGCTGCGTGTTCAAATTTCAGAAAAAATCTGTGGGCTGCGTGTTCATTTCAGAAAAATCTGGGCTGCGTGTTCATAATCTGCGTGTCAGTAATTTGTTATTTGGGCTGCGTGTTCAAATTTCAGAAAAAATCAGTGGGCTGCGTGTTCGCTTTAATTATATCTGGGCTGCGTGTTCAGTAATTTTGTATTTGGGCTGCGTGTTCAATTTCAGAAAAATCAGTGGGCTGCGTGTTCACTAAATCTGGGCTGCGTGTTCAGTAATTTGGTATTTGGGCTGCGTGTTCAATTTCAGAAAAATCTGTGGCTGCGTGTTCACTTAATCTTGTGGGTTGCGTGTTCAGTAATTTTGGTATTGGGCTGCGTGTTCAAATCAGAAAAAAAAGTGGGCTGCGTGTTCACTAAATCTGGGCTGCGTGTTCAGTAATTTTGGTATTTGGGCTGCGTGTTCAAATTTCAGAAAAAATCTGTGGGCTGCGTGTTCACTAAATCTGGGCTGCGTGTTCAGTAATTTTGGTATTTGGGCTGCGTGTTCAAATTTCAGAAAAATCAGTGTGGGCTGCGTGTTTCATTAAAATCTGGGCTGCGTGTTCACTTTATATATATCTGGGCTGCGTGTTCAGTAAATCAGTGTTTTGGGCTGCGTGTTCAAATCATTAATCAGTGGGCAGCGTGTTCACTTTGTATCTATCTGGGCTGCGTGTTCAGTAAATTCATGTTTTGGGCTGCGTGTTCAAATCATTAAACAGTGGGCTGCGTGTTCAGAAATCAGTGTTTTGGGCTGCGTGTTCAAATCATTAATCAGTGGGCTGCGTGTTCACTTTATATCTATCTGGGCTGCGTGTTCAGTAAATCAGTGTTTTGGGCTGCGTGTTCAAATCATTAATCAGTGGGCTGCGTGTTCACTTTATCATCTGGGCTGCGTGTTCAGTAAATCCATTTTTGGGCTGTGTGTTCAATCCTAATCAGTGTGGGCTGTGTGTTCTCATCAACTTGGACTGTGTGTTCAGAAAATCAGAGTTTGGGCTATGTGTTCTACTCGTGTCAGTGTGCGCCGTGTGTTCGCCTTCAAAGGGCTGTGTGTTCAACAATTCAAGTGTTTTAACTACGTGTTCAGAGTGCAAACAAAGTACTATGTCATAAGCTACAACTGTGTGTTCAAGCATGGCAAAGCTACAAAATGCAGAAAAATTACAGAGAATGAAGTAAAATACCTCTCGTGCCTCGTGAGAGAGGTGCTGCTCCGGCTCTCGCAAAAGAAGATCCCCGGGTACCCGATCGTTGAACTCGGTGAAATGACGAAAAACTGCCCGCGGAAGCCTATGTGCCGACGGAGCGTATTGATCGGGGATAAAAGGCCGGACCCTCGGGGGCAATGCCATAATGTCAAAATCATCTCCGGCACCCGGAAGACCTCCGCCGTGAGGGAAATTGCCTGCCATTTCAAGAAATCTGCAAAAATGAGCAAAAATGAGCCAAAATTGGAAAAAGTCAACAAAAGTCAAATAAAAAGTCAACAAAAGTCAACTCCCGAGAAAATATTCCAAATATTGAGACAAACTTACCTCAAGTGGTGAAAACGAGAGAAGAAGCTCCGAAATCAAAATTTAGTCGCCTCAAAGTGCTTAAATCTGAAGGATTTCGCGGAAACAACTTGCGTGGAAGGCCGAAAAGCGCGTATAAAAAGCAGATCTGAAAGAGAAAATGGCTTGGGAAGCAAGAGGAGAGAATTTCACACTTGGGGGAGTGATTTCGGAGGCATTGGAGGTGTGTATATATAGAAATAGCCGAAATGACCAAAATGCCCCTACTTTTGGCAGATGGCCGGCCGGCCACCTTTCCTGGCTAGCCGGCCATTTACTTTTTTACCCCTGGCCGGCAGCCTCCCCCTAGGCCACCCCTTGGCCGGCAGCCTCCCCCACACCCCCCTCTAGCTCCCTGCAAATTTTGAGGAAGATCGGAGGTCCCGGGACCTGAAAAAGTTCAAGAAAAGTGCACTTTCTGGCGCGAAATTGCTCCGTTGGAACTTTAGCTGCAATTTCTGATATGTGTCTCATCATTATTCATCAAAATCAAGGTGTATCCTTTTTGAACATGTTGTAACCTCTCCGGGAGGTGAAACCGAGGCCGTGATTGAGTTGCCTTCGCCGAAATGCGCGTTTTCTTGCTCATTATTTCGCAACCGACGGGCACCCTGATTCGTGCTCATTTTGCATTGTGTGCGTATAACTTGCATTCTAATCAACATTTCGCATTATCATGCATGATTTCTTGGTGTACCATATCTCTGTGCTTGTGCATGCGTTGTCACGCATTATCTTTTCTCGCATTGCGATGTGTTCACCCGCCGACACTGCGTGTGTCAGACTTTTGGAATTATAGGAATCACATTGAATATATGTTGTTATCATATTATTCTTGTTGAATTTCTCTATTTTGCAGGCACAATATTGTATGTACGGTTCATTTGAGGCTGGTGCGACCAGACGAATCGCGCAGGTATCGTATCTTCTCCGTGTGAGACGCGACGAGAATTGAATCATTCTCCGCATTCCTAACTGCATGAAATGTAGTTGTTGCTTTGCATTCTTGCTTAAAACTGTTGCATCTATTTGTCAATACTTGCTTCATTACAGCTTGCTGCACTTGCATGATCACCCGGCTCCGCGCCTATCACGTTGCATTTTGCCCCCTGCCTGCGGGCACGCCTGCAGGCACGTATCTCTGTTCATCTTGTATGATTGTCTAAGTCTTCGGCCTTGTCAAAAATGGGTCGTCTCTAGGCTTTGACATTCACTCCCGTCATTGTTATGACTTCCGAGTTCTGTCAAAGAGGGGCAACTGTAGACACCCCATTTTTGACCGACCTTAAGACTCAGACGTCACCGATTGAGCGCTCGGTGATGTTGCATATTGTGCTCGTTCAGAAGTCTCAGAGTCGCGGCCGTGTGCCCTGCCTCCGGACTTCCGAACTCTTTTCCATACCCTGCCTCGGTTTGCGAACCAGACTCGGTTTTCTCTGTTTTCTTTCCTGAAGGGTGGGAGAGGTCTAGCAGATCATCTCTCAGTGACCGTGGGCTACGTTTCGTGGCCGTAGGCCATTTTGCCCATTTCGGAGCCCGGTTCCCGGTTCCCGGTTTTCGGAGCCGTCAGGCCGTGTGCCTCGGTTCGGGACCGCCCAACCGTCTCCGATTTCTCCGGTTTTTGGCAGGTACCTTTGTTTTGTCATAATGAGGCACACTGGGGTCGTAGATACCCACTTCGTGGCCGAACACCACTTTCGGTGCTCACAGCTGGTTTTTGGGCCCCGAACCTCGCGGTTTGGCCCCCGAGCATTCATTTTGCATCAGTTTTTGTTCAATCTTGGCAGGTACCTTTGTTTTAGCACCAGGAAGATCACTGGAGGGTGGGAGGCCAGCAATTATCTCAGATAACCATTTATGCTCCTCCGGCGCCCGTTTTGCTCACTTCCGGGCTAATGTTGAACACCCTAGGGCCATTTTCTTCCAACCACAACTACATATTTGTGATGAGGGCACATGGGAGGACCCTAAAAAGTGGTGGTCGGCCAGTAATTGTTATTTTCATTTTTGAGCCTCTCTTTCAAGTTGAATGTTGTGACTCCTGCTTCAGAGTTGCCCAATTCCAACCATGGGGCCTTGTTCTACACACCTGGGAGGACACCAAAAGTTGGTGGCCGGCCATTAATTGTTGGCTTCATTTTTAGCCATGGCCGGCCGGCCACCTTCAAGAAACCCACCTGGCCGGCCAGCTTTCTGCTTTTGAACCCTTTACAGCTGTCCAGCTGCTTTTCAAAATATCCCTGTCCTCCGGGGGATATTTTGGGAGGGAAAGCTTGGATGCATTTCCCTCCCCTTTTACACCCTTTTTGGTCCTCTTAAGGGGCTGGACAGCTCCTTTGTTGAGGTTACAAAATTTCATCTCAAGAGCCTCTCTTCCAAAACCTCCATTTCCATAGCCAAAAACCCTAAAAAGCTTCAAGTTTCTAGCTCCTCTCTTCATCAACCCTAAGCACCACCATCACCACCTCCATTTCAGCAGCAAAGGAGTGATTTTCCAAGGCTAGGGATCAACAAATTGAAGCCAAGAAGCCATCAAAGTTAGATCTTCAAGGGTAAGACTCTATTTCCTTTTTTTGAGCACAACTTTGAGTCAATTCTTTACCCTATTTGCTTTTTGTTTTGGGCTCCCACCCCTACTGATTTTAGGCTTATTTTGAGCCCCTCTACAACATTGTAGAAGGGCTCAACCTTGTTTGGTACCTCTATCATGCTCTTCCTTCAATATCACCTCTTATGCCAATATTTTACATGCTTTGTTTGGATTATGAATGATCTGTTTTCGAGTATGACATAAACTGTGAGTGGGCTTATTTTGAGCCCCTCTTCAATATTGAAGAAGGGCTCAACCATTTTTGGTGGTTCTATCATGCACTTGCTTTGTAATTCTTCCAATTTACCGTAAAATTGCATGGTTTCTTTAGCCTATTTGAAGTCTGATTTTGAGCATTCCATTAACTGAGATTGAGCTTATTTTAGGTCCCTCTACAACATTGTAGAAGGGATCAATCTTGTTTGGGGTCTCCATGTTATACTTGCCTTTATATCTCTCTTTGACCCCATTTTGCATGCCTTTTTGAGCTTACCTAGCTTCTGTTTTCAGCCTTTATCAGGCTAGGAAATATCCTTATTTTGGCCTTCTTGTCATGTTTTGTTAAGGGTATTAGGCTATTTGGTGAATGCTTTTGGTACTTCATGTTATACCCCCCTTTAGTCCCTCATTTTTGCATGCTTTGTTAGGCTTGCTTAGCTTCTGTTTTGAGCCTTCATCAGGCTAGGAAAGTGTCTTATTTTGGCCTTCTTGTCATGTTTTGTTAAGGGTCCAAGGCTGTTTGATGCATCCTTTTGGTACCTCATGTTATAGCTCTCTTTTGGCTTTATTTTGCATGCTATGTTGAGCATATCTACATACTGAATTGGGGGATGTCATCTACTGTAAATGTGCATATTTTTGGTCCCTCTTTAATGTTGTAGAACTGCATTTTTAAGTTTGAGCATTGTGCATATCACTTGCTTCATTATTCCCCTCTTTTCCCTCATTTTTGCATGCTATTTTTGCCATACTTGTGATTGTTGTTTGGCCATTCTTTGTGCTGGAAAAATGCTATTTTAGGGGCTGCCTAGCATCTGTATTTACATGTCGTGTCCATATTGTGCATGTTTGGCATAGCTGTAGGCCATTTCGGGCACTTAGCATAGCATTTCGGGCATCGGGTGTAATTTTGCTACAATTCGGGGGCTGTTTGCGCATCATTTTGGCTGCTGAAATTTGCATTTTCCATATGCCATATGCCACATCTCATTTGCATGCCATTTTTGTGCCTTAGGGCTATGCTCGGTTTGCGCGCCCGCGGGCACGCATTTCGAGGCACTTCATTTTCATCTAACGGCCTCCCGTGTGAGAGTGGCTGAGGCTCTCTCATGTTGGTATAAGTCCATTTTGCATTCTGTATGCCATTTTCGCATCATTGCATTCCGTATGCCATTTTCTCGGTTTGCGTGCCCGCGGGCACGCACTTCGAGACATCTCATTTTAGCCTCATTACATATCATTTCCATGTCATTTTGCATTCCGTATGCATCGCCTCGGTTTGCGCGTCCGTGGGCACGCATTTCGAGGCACTTCTTTTTATTCGACGGCCTCTTATGCGAGTGTGGCTGAGGTCCACTCGTGTTAGTGTAAGTCCAATTGCATTGCGTATGCCATTTCATGCATTAGAATCATTTCCTTGGTTTGCGTGCCCGCGTGCACGCATTTTGAGGCATCTCATTTTCATAGCATTGTGCATGCTAGGATTGTATTTTAGTTGTATTTCATGCATATCATGCATATTGCATCGTGTTCGAGATAGGAGTTAGCCCGGACACGGGAAACGAGGCACGTTTCGTACTCCGAGCGACGGAACGGTTCTCAATTCCCAAGTCGCCGACACTCCGGATTACCCATGACGGAGTTAGGTTTTGCATTCATCTGCATTGCACCCTATATTGAGTTGTGCAATCCGATTCCTCGGCCATCATGCATCGATATGCGTGGTTGGTGGCACGAGGATCGAGGCATGCATATATTTGTGAAATACATTGCTATGCCCCTTTCCTGCTCTCTGTTACAGCAAAATGAAGAATCAGCAACTTTTCGGAGTCTGGCACGCATTTCGAGGAACATTGCAAACAGAGGCTAGATTGGGCATCCTAGTGGATTTCCGTGCAAGGCAGCCCAGCATACATCATTCAATCAGAAGCGAGGCAGCCCCTGGCTTGCATGCCAGTTTACAGTTTTTCTTACTTAATTTGTTAATTAATTAGGAATCTGTAATATTCGGACTGTAATTTTGGACTGTATTATTCTTTCATTTCGGATTGTATTATTTATTCGGACCCTCTGTGCGAGGGCATAATTGTAATAAGTGTGGGTGAGTGTGATGTATGTCTTCCAACCCCTATTTCTTTCTCCCTTTTATTTACCCGCTTATGATGGTTAGATATAGGGCATATTTCAATTAGCATACAGTATGACAGCATGTTTGCATCATTCATCTGTTTTGCACGCACCGGGCTCGGCGCATCATACAAACTACATCTGTATTTCAATTCCAAGTTGAGTATTTGATAGCTGTTGCATTCCATATGCCATGTTTAGAATAGCCGAGCCTGCTATAGTTGCATTATTGCATGTGTTGCATTAGGCATTTCAGCATATTTAGGATCATGCATGATTTCTAATGAATTTTTGTTTTGGCTTGGAGTACTCGGTGAGTTTTATGCTTTAGCATCCTTGCATGCGTGTGAGTGTTGCCATGATAGCATGCTTACCATGAGGCTATGTGCTTATGTGATATAACTGCCTTGAATGCCTGTGGGTGGAGGTTGAGTTACTTGGAGTGGGACAATTCATCAAATGTTTGTTTTAAGCCCACTAGATAGTGGCAAAATCTTGTTTTCTAAGCCCACCTGAGGGTGGCAAATCCGCGTCTTAGCCTACCTGCGGGTAGCACCATCAAACCATTTTTAAACAAACAAACATGAAATGTTTTGTTCCAATTCAGGCGGCCCAGTCTATACTTGTTTGCTGCGAGCATCACATAGTAACCTAGGCTAATAACCGGAATAAGAACTCACAATGTTTTCAAATAAGATATCATGGTTAGTAGAGGCCGGTCTTTGACCGGGCGAGCGGGGGTGCTCACGAAGTGACCTTCCCCAATCGTACCCAAGTTCCCGAGCCGAGGCAACTTTGGTGATGACGGACACGTGGCCTTTGGCACCGAGTCAGGGTTTCCTAAATTTCCCATTAAAAAAAAAACATTTAGGTGGCGACTCTGTATCTGGCAAAGCAGTCCATGCTTGGCACTTCTTTCAAACAAATCTGTTTTCAAAACGATTTGCCGGATTTGGACTCTTTGGTTCAAGATTAAGAACCGTGACATTTGAGTCCTTGAATTGTAGTGACCCCAATATGAACGGAACGGGACTTAACCCTCCCGGGGCGTTCGGGGACGTCTACAATGAGATACAGCCGAAACAGGCCGACTCTCTCTGGGTTATGCAGATCCAGTTAGGAGAAATGCTCAGAGCGTATTTGGCGCGCTATTGGGAGTGCTTCAACCTCATCGATGACGCTTGTAACGACTCCATGGCCATCACCGCCTTCAAAATGGGACTACATCCTGACAGTGCTCTTCGCAGTTCCCTGACCAGAAGACCCCCCAAAACAGTCTGGCGTTGATGAAGAAAGTTGAAGAGTATTGCAAAGTGGAAGATGATGCCTTAAGAATAAAAGCCGGACAAATGTCCAACAAAACGGCCCCCCCTGAAATTGCTCAACCTATAAGTTTCGTGCCAACTCCGAGCCTTGAGCCACAGCAACGCGCTAAACGAGACAAAAGGCGAGACTCTCGCCGATCAAACGATCAATGCTCCTATCGGACGAATGAACAACTGCAAGTCGACAGCAGGCGCTCGAGGCGTGCCGACAAGAAGTACACAGAGTTGTCAGAGCCAATCGCTGCAATAATGACCAAAGTCCAACACCTTCCATTCTTCAAATGGCCGTCAAAGATGGTGGGACCACCCAACACGTGAAGAAGGGATAGGCGGTGCGAGTATCACAAGGATCACGGCCATGAAACTGAGAGTTGTTACGCATTAAAGGATCACCTGGAAGAACTGGTGCAAGACGGCCGACTGCAACAGTACGTGAGAAAGGGAAAGCCAATCAAGGCACTAGCCTTGAGGTAGGACTTACCTCCACTTGGCGTGATCCATATCATCTATAGCCTACCTGCATCCCCAACCGTGCACACAATTCAATCGCATCCAATCCCCCAAAAGCAACGTATTCTGACCGAATGGCCCAGAGAAGCTCCAACAATTGCTTTCAATGACTCCGATCTTAGCGGCACAACAGCTTCCCACATCGATCCGTTGGTCATCAAATTACGCGTAAATCGGTTCACCATTGAACGCATTCTCATAGACCCAGGGAGTACTTCAGAGGTTATGTATTACAAAACTTTCATCAAACTCGGCTTCAACAAGTCAGATCTGTCTCCGGCGCTTCACCCATTGTTCAGCTTTAATACGAATCCTGAGTACCCGTTAGGGAAGGTCATACTACCTGTTCGAGCAGGCTCCAGAACGGTCGAAGTAGAATTCCTGGTCGTAAAGCTCCCTTCGCCGTATAATGTCATCATGGGGCGAACCTGGTTACATATTATGAAGGCCGTTCCAAGTACTTATCATCAGCTTGTGCGCTTCTCGACAGCCCATGGCATTGAAGAAATTCGTGGCTCCCCACAATTGGCACAAGCAGAGATTTTATAAAAACCCTATCACTGACCCGACCGGTGGGCTTTGATACTTGTACATATATCACTTCTGCAATGCAAACCATTTTTCTTCGTCGCTCAATTCATTTCTCAAACCCCATTGTAGCACTCGTCATGTTGACGATTCAAAGCCTCCCTTTGGTTCATGACACCTTAGGGTCGATTAAGCCTCCGGATTCGGAGCGCCCTTCGTGGATATCACGATTGGCCACATTAAGTCTCCGGATTCGGAGCGCCCTTTGGTGCATGACACCTTAGGGCCGATTAAGCCTCCAGATTCGGAGCACCCTTCGTGGATATCACGATTGGCCACATTAAGTCTCCAAATTCGGAGCGCCCTTTAGCGCATGACACCTTAGGGCCGATTAAGTCTTCGAATTCGGAGCCCCCTTTGGTGCATGACACCTTAGGGCAGATTAAGACTCCGGATTCGGAGCCCCCTTTGGTGCATGACACCTTAGGGCCGATTAAGACTTCGGATTCGGAGCCCCCTTGCGTGCATGACACCTTAGGGCCGATTAAGCCTCCGGATTCGAAGCCCCCTTGTGTGCATGAAACCTTAGGGCCGATTAAGCCTCTGGATTCAGAGCGCCTTTTGGTGCATGACACCTTAGGGTCGATTAAGACTCCGGATTCGGAGCCCCTTTGGGTGCATGACACCTTAGGGCCGATTAAGCGTCCAGATTCAGAGCGCCCTTCGTGGATATCACGATTGGCCACATTAAGTCTCCGGATTCGGAGCGCCCTTTGGTGCATGACACCTTAGGGCCGATTAAGTCTCCAAATTCGAAGCCCCTTTGGGTGCATGACACCTTAGAGCCGATTAAGTCTTCAAATTCGGAGCCCCCTTTGGTGCATGACACCTTAGGGCTGATTAAGACTCCGAATTCGGAGCCCCCTTTGGTGCATGACACCTTAGGGCCGATTAAGACTCCGGATTCAGAGTCCTCTTTGGTGCATGACACCTTAGGGCCGATTAAGCCTCCGGATTCGGAGCGCCCTTCGTGGATATCACGATTGGCCACATTAAGTCTCCGGATTCGGAGTGCCCTTTGGTGCATGACACCTTAGGGCCGATTAAGTCTCCGGATTCGGAGCGCCCTTTGGTGCATGACACCTTAGAACCGATTAAGACTCCGGATTCGGAGCACCCTTTGGTGCATGACACCTTAGGGCCATTAAGACTCCAGATTCAGAGCCCCTTTGGGTGCATGACACCTTAGGACCGATTAAGTCTCCGGATTCGGAGCACCCTTCGTGGAGATCATGATTGGCCACATTAAGTCTCCGGATTTGGAGCGCCCTTTGGTGCATGACACCTTAGGGCCGATTAAGTCTTCGAATTCGGAGCGCCCTTTGGTTCATGACACCTTAGGGCCGATCAAGACATCAGATTCGGAGCGCCCTTCGTGGATTTCACGATTGGCCACATTAAGTCTCCAGATTTGGAGCCCCCCTTGGTGCATGATACCTTAGGGCCGATGAAGACTTCGGATTCGGAGCCCCATTTGGTGCATGACACCTTACGGCCGATCAAGACTCCGGATTCGGAGCCCCCCTTTGGTGCATGACACCTTAGGGCCGATTAAGACTCCGAATTCGGAGCCCCCTTTGGTGCATGACACCTTAGGGCCGATCAAGTCTCTGGATTCGGAGCGCTCAAACAGATTTATTGTGTTGATTAATCTAATCGGCCATGTTTTCAAGCCAGGCCGCTACTGATCGGCCTGAACTAAGCCGATCGAACTATATTCGAGGGCAACACTATTCATCAGTTTACTCTACATACGAAACGCCGGTTACGAAGCCCCATCGGCGAGGATGTCTTTGGGCCGATTAAGACTCCGAATTCGCAGCACCTCTGGCGCATAACACCCTAGGGCAGATCATACCTCCGTATTCAGAGTACCCTTCGGCATGAACAAAACAAAACAAAACATGCCAATATCCGAAATAGGGTGCTTAACTAAGCATATAAAAAATTCAGAATAAGACGCAAATGTTTGAAATGAAACTTTTTATTTGATCAAACAGTTGTTACATAAACGCAACCCCCATTTAAGCATTACAATACCCATTTTCAACCTCAAAAGCTAAAAAGGGGAAAAGACGCATTGGTAAAGCGGCAGCGCTGAATCAACTCCCGTCACCCAGAAGTCCTCCACAGTTTGCAATGCCTTGAGCCAACTGTGCCCAAGCCCATGACTTGCGCATTGCTAAACTTCCCCTGATACCATTGACAATGTCAAGGCAAAGATCCAGGACAAGGAAGGATAAACCCAACGGTCGTTGCCTTTCCTTTTGGGGTGATCTACTTTGACGACTTGAAGATTCATGCCAACTTTTGGATGCCCTACCTGCCATACGGATGGGTCCTCTGTCGCGCTCCATTGCAACACCAAGTTCGGCTGAACTCTGAGCCTCTCTAACTAATATCTCCACTTATCCCACCTCACATAATAAGTGATTGTTTATCTACACGAAGCGCCCACTCCTTTTATTTTCAATACTGGCAGCGATCTCGAGGCCCCAATCCCGAGGCAATTTCATTAACGCTAAACTCCATGAGACAAACGTCGGTTGACATTTGCTACGGCGTAGTTATCTAAACGACTTTTTGAAGCACATGCACTGGCCAAAAATCTAGGCCCCGAGCCGAGTTAAATTTGCCGCAGCCACTCTACCCACTGGCTTTCGGCTTCTTCAGGTTACAATGGCCTCATTCAGGAATAAACGGCTATCACGTATAGGTCGACCTTGCCTATAAACCGGCGTATCACTAGACACTTAGCAGATACTCGGACCGACCAACGTTTATACATTCATTCAAACATATATACAATAAAACGAAACACATACATGCCGAATACAAACTGCAACAAAATATTTATAATAGAACGTTTTTTATTCAATAAAACAAACAATAAATTACATAGTTTTGAACGTGATCTGCGTTTCAACCTTACAATAAGTATACTTATACAGCGTCACCCTCATCTTCACTCTTCTCGACTTCAAAAGTAGAAAACGGAAAATGTTTACTATGGTAGAGTGGCGATGCCGAATCAATGCCCGACGCTCGAAGAGCTTCTACGGCTTGAGATGCCTTGATCCAACCGTGCCTAAATCCACGATTTTCACATCGACAAACTTCTTCGGCAAGTTTTTCCTTGGTCTTTTCGATTCCAACTTTTCGGCCTTCATGAAAACCTTTCTCATAGGCCCTCCCCTTCGCGGTCTCCATTGCGAACACACTCGCCGTTTCACAATTGACAAGCACGGTACTGATGAGTTGACTGGTAACCCTTTCTTCCACGATTGGGTTTCTCTACCCGGCGGGTTGTGCCTGAGCCGCCTTGGTCTTCCTTAACTCGCGCTCAGCCGCCTCCGTGCGAGCCTCTAAACTTCGAATACGTTCCTCCTTCTTCTCCATTTCTCGACGGGCAGCGCGCAACCGCATGCCGATTTCATAGGCAGTGTAAAGCACCTTCACTGCCCCGTGAATGCCTTCACGAAATACTTCGTAGTCCTATCGACCTACCATCGATTGCTGAACCTCAAGAGGAAAAATTTGTCGAGCAAACTCGACCGCTACATTTGGGTCTCGAATGATCGAGTCCGCCTCTGTTATGGGTCTATTCCCCACAAATACCGCAAAGCTTAATGGGCATGGATTCGCGTCAGATCCCCTCTCGACTCAAGGTTGAGAAAATCTACCCTGCGACTGCTTATCCCACCTGGGTGACCTGCTTCGACGTCGAGGAGACTGATGCCTCTCTCGATCCCTGGAACTCCTACTCCCTGTGCGCGAAGGGTCATCACTTCGATTCATGTCTCCACCCAGCTCAGCTAGCGTCCTCGCTTCCCCTCTGCTGTTAAAGAAGAGTCTGTTCGACATTCACACGATACCTTCAAAAGCTGGAGTTAATTGCTTACTGTGCTCATAAAAGTTGTACCTTTAATCATTTTATCCTTTACAAAGGCAGCACCCTCGAGGCAATCTCATTAATTGTGAAAACCTCAATCGCCCGGCATCGACTGGATCGACCCACCTGGGGTAATGGCAGATAGATCTATCAATATATTCGGCTTAAGTGCCCCAGCCGGCCTATGAATCGACTTCAAAACTCCTAAAGTTCGTCTCATCCGGTGCCCAAATGATCATGCACCGTTTGGGGCAAGGGCAGATAGATCTATCAATATATTCGGCTTAAGTGCTCCAGCCGGCCAATGAATCGACTTCAAAACTCCTAAAGTTCGTCTCATCCGGTGCCTGAATGATCATGCACTGCCTGGGGCAAGGGCAGATAGATCTATCAATATATTCGGCTTAAGTGCTCCAGCCGACCCATGAATCGACTTCAAAACTCCTAAGTTCATCTCATCCGGCGCCCGAATGATCATGCACCGCCTGGGGCAAGGGTAGATTAATCAATCTATTCGGATTACGTGCCCCAGCCGGCCCATGAATCATTTCAGCAAAATACCAACGAACTATTCGGCATACGAATGATAAGTCAATATTACCAGGATATTCAATCGTAGAAAGGTTAACAGAGTAATCATTCTATCTAAAGTAGTGCCCATGAATCGACTTCAAAAGTCCTAAGTTCGTCTCATCCGGCGCCCGAATGATCATGCACCGCCTGGGGCAAGAGCAGATTAATCAATCTATGTGGATTAAGTGCCCCAGCCAGCCCATGAATCATTTCAGCATAATACCCACGAACTATTCGGCATACGAATGATAAGTCAATATTGCCAAGATATTCAATCGTAGAAAGCTCAACATAGTAATCATTCTATCTAAAGTAGAGAAAGGCAAAAATTCTTCACCAACATAACATCACAAACTGCGCATAAGTAGTAGCGAAACGACAAGATAATTTTCATTAATAAATTGAGCGCAGACAGTAACCAATTTATACATGAAAACTACTCGGAACCAAGAAAAGTCCTTAAAACAAAAACATACATTAAAAGGGAAAGCATTTCATAAAATTCAAATGACTCCCAGATCAATCCTCGGGGTCAGACTCAAGTGGCTCAACGTCCACCTGCTCATAAGGAATTGGCAAGGCCAATGTAACCCCAGCGGCATCAAGGGCCTTGAGCCACCCATGTTTGAACCCCCGATTCTCAAACTTGGGGACTTCATCTACGTATTCCTCGAAGGTGGCACCTTTTCCTACTTCAAATGCGGCAAAAGCCTCAGATTCTGCCTTTTCCTTGGCCGCTTTCAACTCTGCTAACTCAGTCTCCATCTTGTTAAGCGCCTCCTCGGCTAGCCTAAGCGATTCTTTGCTCACGTTTGCCCTATCTTCGGCATCAGAACAGAGTTGATCGACAGTCCGAGCCCTTTCCACTTTGGCTTCGGCTCGTGCAGTCTCCATCGCTGCTCTCATCATCTCAAACTCGGCCCTGCTCTTTTGATCGCCCACTTCTGACTGCAAATGGTCAATCCTCTCAAGGGCATTGTGTAGGTGGCGGCCCAAGTCAGCGATCCTGCCGACCGTCTGCAAAACGAGTTGGGATCGTTAGATGCAATAGGCAACCAAAATCAAAACAAGTCAAGTTCACCTACCAAAAGGGCCAACTGTGCAGATAGGGCTACGGCCACCAAATCCGGCATGGCATGAAATGATGCCTTATCAGCTGGTAGGGAGACTGAAGCTGCCAGGCTCATGGCTACCGCTAGGTCGGTAATGATGGATGCGTCAGAGGAAATCGGCGTGTCTCTGATCTTTGGCTGAACAATGAAAGGAACAACCACGTCCGACTCTTCTAAGCGAGGCCTTTTATCAGCAGGACTATCTTTTGAACCGGCCTCTCCCTCGGTGCTACGCTTCTTGCCCCGCTCTTCCGGAATCAACCGTTCTTCAACGACCGGTTGTTCAACCTCTTTTGCCGTTTCGGCCGCAATAATCTGAGCCGGCTCTTCAATAACGGGTTCGAAAGACTCAATCAAAGCAGGTCCAGAACGGGAAGCCTCGGCCTTTTTCCGGGCGGCCATTCGCTCGGCATTTTTCTTTCGAGCCATCTGTGTGAGGTTTTCCCCAGCCATACCTTCAAAAAAATCATCGGGTAGGTCTCCCAAACTTCCAAAAATATCTCCAGAAGAAAACTCCGCCTAACCCGAAGTGGACAGCGAGGTAGGTTGACTAAGTCTGGCTGCCTCAAATGCCAAGTTTAGGGCCTCGTCAACTTCTTCGGTCTCCTCAGCGAACTCTCTGGCTGGTTCGACAACTACCTCTACCACCGGCTCCACGTCTTGCCCCGAATCAGAAGCTTCGAGACCACCTTGCCTAAGGCTCTTGAAGCTAGGGAAGATAAGAGCCGCAAGGTGTTGATTGCCGGATGGAATCGGAATGTTGTCAGCGGCTGAAAAAGTAGTATAAGTAGGCTCTTATCGAAGAAGTATGTGGGCCGCTCTCCCTTGCTTCTGTACGTTTGGATGGCCGAAGTATCCGAGTGCAGTCGCAATCTGCGCAAGGACTGCGTCGTCAGTAGAAACCAGAATCTTCTTCAATTTACTGCCTGCAAAGACAAAGGGTTAGACACGGAGAGAAGGATGAGTAAAAGAAAAGTTCAATAAACGCAAGGAGACACACGACAACCTGGTTCACCCCTCCGTCTGGGAATAGGTTCTAGGCGACCCTCGCCTTCACCAAATTCCCAATTCCCTCGGACATTGACCATTATGTCATCCACACGCTTACCAGAACTAGCAAGCATGGTTACCAAATGATGGTCAGTATCCTTGGCCCTAAGAAAGTACCGCCCATGCCGACCGGAAGATTTGGCTAAAGAATAGCAGTGCCGAATGGCCAGAATGCCAAGATCGATCCTGAGGCGCCGGTTCAACTCTACGATCCCCATTACGATTCGAAAAAAGTTCACGTTGGGTTGAGAAGGAAACAGACCCCAATAGCGGAGGACGGCCCTAAGGAATGGATGTAGGGGAAAATGGACCCCGCCCTCTACAATGGATAAGAGAGGAAAGACGCTTGAATTTCGATCCTCTCTCTCCATATCCAGAGTATTGTCCGTCACTAGAGATAGATGAACGTCGTCGGGGATGGAAAAGTGTCGCCGGAATCTGGAGACACGACCCTCAGAAAGGAGGTCTTTCAAGTGTTTGGCCATTTTCGTGGGGAATAAAGGGTTCGCCAAAATTAAAATAATAAACAAAAAGTAGGATTGCAAAGAAAAGAGAAGAAGACTTACGAGGAGCAAGGGAGACGAGGGTAGACGGAGAAGAGTTGCAGAAAATGCGAGTCAGAGAAGGGATATCCGCTGGCGGTCCAAGAGTCTTGAATACTCGATGAAATGTGCATTCGAAAGGACTGAAATTTCGAATCATAATAAATGCGAGACGCACGGATGAGGCGGGAAAGTGTAATGATGACCGAAAAGGTGTGCGCATTCTGACATTTGTATTGGGGTACGCGAAGCCGCCTGACCTATTTTAACTTTTCCAATTCAAGACCAAACACGCCGATTAACTACCGTCAATGGGGAGTTCGGGGGGCAATTGTAGGAGCCGAATATATGGCAAAATCAGAAGGTGCGTACCATTGGAAGACTAATATTAATTGGCTGTATCCTACGAGAATGGGAAGCCGAATATAATATATGTGTCGAATAAGTGTAGACCCTTAGAGCCGAATAATAGAAAGGACAATGATTAAAAAGTAGGCCCTGGCCCCAAGGACCAAAAGGAACAAGTATAAATACAGGAACAATGGATTGAGAAAGGTATGTAAGAATCACTTCACTTAACTTAGTAAACAAGCTATCTTGAGTGTCTGAACTGACTTGTCCGTCGGAGTGCTAATTCCGGCACCCCCGACCGGAGTGTTTGTATCTTTTCAGGTGACTAGCTGAGGATCACTAGCGTCTCCCAGGGTTTGAAGAGTATTTCCAAACCACTTCTCCACAGAACTAAAACGGGATTTGCATAAAACGAAAAGATGAAGTCAAGATATATACCAAAAGAGCCGATTGAACGGCTAATGCTATCGCAACTAAATCCGGCTATGACCGGAAAGCCGCCTTGTCAGCCGGCAAAGAAACGGACGTAGCCATACCGAGTGCGACGACAGGATCTTTAATGACCGAAGCATCAGAGTAGATCGGTGAATTTGTTATCTTTGGCTGAATGACAAAGGGCACGATCACATCCGATTCTTCTAAACGAGGCCGTTTGTCAGGTTGGTCTTCTGAGCCGGCCTCGACCTCGACAGGAAGCTTCTCTGCCCTTTGCTCGGCCTCTTGATCAGCCTACACAACCATAGCGGACTCCACACTTTGGTTTTTTTCCATTTCTTCAACAGGAAAGGGGGGTTGAGATTCCGCAACAGGTAGGGAAGGCTGGAATTCTGTAGCAGCTGGCACTTGAGATCAAATGGCCTCTGCTCTTCGCTGCGCGGCCATCCTTTCCGCGTTCGCCTTCTTGGCAAGTTGTGTGAGGCCTAACCCAGCCATGTCTTCAGGGTATGTGCAGGGGAGATCCTCTAAATCGTTAAAAACATCTTCAAACAGAAGGTCCGCTCGGCCCGAAGTAGACAGAGGGTCAGCTGAATTAAGGTCGGCTTCCTCAAAGGCCAACTTCAATGCTTCGTCTACTTCCGCTTCAGATTGATCTGACTCAGCGACCTTAGCTACTTCCACCTGCTCCGAATCGGATCCCTCTAAACTAACTTGTCGCAAGTTTTTGAAGTCGATCAAAATAAGAGCAGTAAGAGACTCTTCACCCTTCGGTATTATGATGTTTTCTGCCACCGAAAAGGTTGTATAGGTTGGCTCGTAGTGAAGCAGCACGTGGGCCGCCCTCCCCTGTCTCTAGAGACATGGACGGCCGAAATATTTGAGTGCGACTTTGATTTTCGAAAGAACGGCTTCGTCGGTTGAGGTCAGGAATTTCTTCAAATCGTTTCCTACATAAGCAAAAATAAAAAAAATAAAAAAATAAAAAATAAAAAAAACCATGAGGCCTCAAAAATAAAGTTTTATAAACACAATGAAAAATAGATACAAGAAGCTATACGGCCACCTGGTTCGCCCCTCCGTCTAGGAATATGATCAAGGTGATCCTCACCTTTATCGAATTCCTAATTGCCTCGAACAACAACCGTAACGTCATCAACTCGCTTTCCAGAGCTGGAAAGCATAGTGACTAGTTGATGGTCAGTGTCCTTAGCCCTAAGGAAATAGCGTCCATGCCGACCAGAACACTTCGCCAAGGCGTAGCAGTGCTGAATAGCAGAAATGCTGAGGTTAATCCTAAGGCGACGGTTTAGTTCTACAATCCCCATTATGATTCTAAAAAAATTGACATTGGGTTAAGAGGGGATAAGACTCCAATGGCGAAGGACAGCCCTGAGTAATAGATGAAGCGGGAAACGGACTCCACCCTCTGCAATCGCCAAGAGAGGGAAAATGATCGTGCTTTGATCGTCCCTCTCCATGTCGAGAGTGTCGTCTGTCACAAGCAACAGACAGACATCATCAGGGATAGAAAAATGGCGTCGAAAACCAGAAATTCGATCCACAGAGAGAAGATCTTTTAGACGCTTTGCCATTTCGACCAGCTTATAGGAATGTGCTAAACTATGGGCAAACCAGGAAAAAGGACTCAAAGCAAAGAGAGAGCAGTGAGGAAGAAGACTTACAAGAGATGGAGAAGGTAATGGAGGACGAATAAAAGTTACAGAAAGGAGTCGGAAGGCAGTTCAAAAACTTTAAGCATCCAAAATGTGCGTATTCAAGAAGACGACAAGATTTTAAATCATAATAAATGGAGGCGTACGAAGGGGCGGGAAGTTGAAATGATAATAGAGAAGCATGTGTTCTGACAACCGTGTTGAAATGAGGTTAGCCGCCGAATTTCGGCTCTGACCTTTCGAAGTTCGAAACCAAACACTCCAGCTAACTGTCGTAAGTGAAGTGCTTGGGGGGCAATTGTGGGGGCCGAATATTCAGACTCATGGAGAAAGCTAAATATTCGTCCCTGGGTCGAAGAATATATTTCATTGGACCCCGTCCCGTAGTTTAAATCTTACCCTATTCGGCCGTGTAGCCGATTGAGTATGGGGCCGAATGAGAAACGGTTTGCTGCGAACCGAGCTGAATAGAGAATTACACGGCAAATTGACAGTGGAAAGGAGAGTAATATAAATACAAGATCATCAGTCAGAGGAAGGTATGTGAGAACTATTACACGTAACTTAAAATACAAGTAACTCAGAGTGTAGAGACTGACTTGCCCGTCGGAGTGCTAATTCCGGCACCCCCGACCGGAGTGTTTATTCCTTTTTAGGTGACTAGCAGAGGATCACGGGCGCCTCCCAGGATCGAAAGAGTATTTCCAAACCACTTCCCCACAACACTATTTTGCTAATAACTGCATTCCACCTCAGATCAATAGAACTCTTATTGCCCTTATCCCTAAGCTGGAGAATCCTGAAACTATCAAATAGTTTAGGCCCATCAGTCTTTGTAATGTGCCTTACAAGATTATTTCCAAAATTATTGTTGGGAGAATCAGACCTCTTTTGGGAAAAATTGTCAGTCCAAACCAGTGTAGTTTTGTTCCTGGTCGATCCACTAGTGACAACATAATTATAGCCCAAGAAACTACCATACCTTAAACCATAAGAAAGGGAAAGTTGGGGGCATGACTTTTAAAATTGATCTTGAGAAAGCTTATGACAACATCTCTTGGGAGTTTCTGGAGCAAACTTTAAGAGAGCTGAATTTTAAAACTAGCTTTATTGAGCTTGTGATGTGCTGTGTGACTTCTGTGACAACTGCTGTCATATGGAATGGTGAACCTCTTCAAGAGTTTAAACCTGGAACAAGGCTCATACAAGAGGATCCCCTTTCCCCTTACTTATTTGTGTTGTGTTTGGAACGGCTCTCCAATATGATTAGAACTAAAGCTGAGAATAAGGAGTGGAAGGGCATACATGTTGCTAGAGGAGGACCATGCCTGACCCACTTATTCTTTGCTGATGATCTAATGCTTTTTGCTAAGGTTGATATTTCTACATGTGATATAATTATGACTGCTATGAATGAATTTTGTGAGATTTCTAGTTTGAAAATTGATATCCACAAGTCCAAATTGTTTGTTTCCCCTAATATTGACAGGAGAAAGGCTAGAGAATTGAGCTCTAATTGTGGTATCCCCTTGACTTCTGAGTTAGGGAAATACCTTGGAGTTCCTCTTATTCATGGTAGAGTGAATAGAGGTCATTTTAACACCATCCTAGAAAAGATGCAAAGGAAATTAGCTGGCTGGAAAACTAGTGTTCTTTCCTTAACTGGAAGAACAACTATTATCCAGTCTGTTAGCTCTGCATTACCTGCATATACAATGCAGACTATGGAATTGCCTATCAAAGTGTGCAATGAGATTGATAGACTAAACAGGAATTTTCTATGGGGTGACATCCTAGGAAAGAAAAGAATTCATCTAGTCAAGTGGGATGATGTTTGTAAACCTAAGAAACTTGGTGGTCTTGGGATCAAGAAAGCTAAGAATCAAAATCTAGCTCTTCTTGTAAAGTTGAGTTGGAAGTTGATTTGTGAGGAGGAAGCCTTGTGGAAAGATGTTATTAAGAGTAAATATCTTAAGTCATCTAATTTGTATGAGGGGTCTAGGAATAGATCTACCTCTTATGTTTGGAGGGGCATTTTGAAAACCAGAAACACCTTGAGGAAAGGTGTGAAATGGGAGATTGGTTGTGGTAGAACTGTGGATTTCTGGAAAGATTGGTGGTGTGGCAACAAGCCTGTTATGGAGATTGTTCCCAACACACTTCAATCTTATGTCAATGAGATTGATGGTGTTAAAGTCAATGACTTTCTCAGTGATCAGGGTCACTGGGATGCTGTGAAGCTACTTGACATCCCTTCTTGTGTTTCAACTCTGGTTCGTAATTTACCTTCACCACAGCTCTCTTCTATTGATTTACCAACTTGGAGAGGTTCTATTGATGGCCATTTTTCTACCTCTAGGGCTTATAATATTTTGGCTGGGAGTATGTGTAGCACTTGTGCCTTCAAAGCTTTTGGGAATTGCATTTGAATCCTTTATTTTATTTTGGGAATTTTTAGTGTAGTTGTATCTTAGTTTTGGAGGAGTACAAATCAATTTAAACTTGTTGGGATTGCTCGTTCACGCTTGTTTATGTTGAAAAGTTGTTTGGGAACTTAAAAATCTTGTTCTGGGTCCGACACCGGTCTTGGAGGTGTCGACACCTTCTTTTTGTTATTGGCCACAAGGGTCGACACCAATCTGGGAAGGGTCGACCCTTGTCCAGAATTTGCTTGGTGTTTTTTGGTGTCGACACCAGTCTGGGAAGGGTCGACACCTTGCCTATTGCAATTTTTGCTTTTCTATCTAAAGGGTCGACCCTTGTGCCAGAAGGGTCGACACCTGCATTTAATTTTCAGTTTTTTGGGTTGGTTTAGGCCCTATTTCTTGGGGGGTTTTTGACTTGTCCTTTTTATTTAACTTTGGGGCAATTCTTTACTACTATAAATAAACCCAAACCACTTTCCTCTCATTACTTTTTCTTCTCTTTTCCTCTCAAACCGTGATTTCTCTCTTCTCTCTCTAAAACTTGACTTTTCGCACCTAGATCTCTAGATCTACTCATCTAGAGTGATCTTTTCACCATGGTCCTTTAAGATTAAGTGTAAATCTTGTCTAGAGCTTCATTTTGATCCAAGTAGAAGTTGGCTTTGACAACTTTGGAGTTTCAACCTTGTTTTGCTCATCTTCTCTTCTAAGCTTGAGGTAGGGATTTTCTTTGAGTTATATATATATTTTTGCAAGATCTAGATGATTTTCAAAATCATCCTTTGATTAGTTTTGAAAATTGATTGTTGATTTAAGAGGATGAGTAATTTTGGAAGTGGGTTTACTTTCTTTTCCTTTAAAAATAGAAATTTGGGTTTTTGAACTATGTTGATGAAAGAAAGATGTTTTTGGTGAGATCTTCTCAAATATTTGAAGATGAATGGTTTTTGGTGAGAAAACCTAGAAATTGGGGATTTTAAGAAAGATGTTGAAAATCTTTAGAATATGTTGTTATATTTATTTTGTGTGCCAAAATAAATGATGTTTGAAAATTATTTATTTATTACATATAAATGATGGTTTTCTATGAAATAAGATAATTGTTGAAGTTTTGGAAATTGTTGTTTAAAAGTGTTGATATAGTCTTAAAATGACTAAGTTTTTGGAAATGTTTGGAATGCGGGAATTTTGTTATCCCTTGGATGAATTGAAATAAAAATATTTATTCATCTTGTGAAATTGCATTGAAGTGAGAAATGAGAATTTTGATCACAATGGGAATATTGTGTGGGAGTATTGAAAGTGGAAGAAATATTGCATTGTATTATTAATCATTGCATTAGCATATCAATTCATTTGATTACATTGAATTTTGAAAGTTGATTTGAAAACTTGCATTGAGAAAGGAATGTTGAGAAACAAGTTTTCATGAAATGGTTTTGAGGTAAATACGGTGGTAAGTCTTGAAAGGTGGTGTAGAGAATAGGTGTCGAGCCTTCTAGTCAATACTGGTAAAAATGACAGATTATGGGTGTCAAGCCCTCCAGTTGATACTGGTAAAAATGACAAATTAGTGGTACTTGTATAGTCTACTTGCAGACACTGACCTAGGGATTACCAGAGTCGTATTTATCGCCCCTCAAATAAAATTTGATAAATGTTGAGCAGTTGAAATGGCATGACATCATTGAGCATGTTGGTTTTCAAAAGATGAAGGAGTGTTTTACTTTCAAAAAGGCATGGCATGGCATAAGCATTCCATCTCTTGAGACTTGTGTAAAATGTATATACTTTGTTAAGAATTCTCTATTGGGCTTTATGCTCACCCTACGGGATTTTTGTGCAGGAAAAGGCGTGGTGATTCAGCCTAACTGAAGGCGTGGAAGTGTGTGTATTGAGAGTACAATGCTCTCATTTTGCATGACTTTGTTTTGTAAGCCAAGCGCTATACTTGTGTGGGTTTGAATAACCGATTTGTGTAACCGGGCGTTAGCCTTGGAAACTTGTAAACCCATGAGGGTATTTATTTGTTTATGTTATTTTGATTTGAAGTAAATGTATTATCATTTGGGTATGAAAATTGGGACGTTACAGTATGGGACTAGAGGTTGACTGGAGTTGGCTTTGGAAGTTGAGACTTCCATAGAAATTGAAAAGTTTTCTGTGGACTGCTTTTCATGGCAAGCTCTTAACTAACCAAATGAGAGAAAGAAGGGGACTCACTTCTGATCCCAGATGCCCTAGTTGCAGTGAAGTAGAAGATTTGAATCACCTCTTTAGAACCTACTACAAAGCCAAAGCTGTTTGGCTAGTAATGTTTGGTAGGAAATGGTATCTGGATATGCTTCAAACCCCTTGGCTGGATTGGATTATCTTTAATTCTAGAAATAAAAAACATTTTAGTGATCTTTTCTACTGGTATTCTGTGTTTGTTGTTTGCCTTTGGAAAATTTGGAAAAATAGAAATTCAAAAATTTTTGACCATCTGTCAACCACCAGCCAAGAAAGTGTGAAGTATATCTTGTCTTATACCAAGGAAATTAACCAGGCTTTAATATGACTATTGTAAGTGCTAGACCAGCTTTTAAACTAGTTATGTGGTGCCTTCCCCCTACAGGTACCATTAAGCTCAACAGAGATGGTTGCAGGCAGCTAGGTGAAAACGGAGGTTTTGGAGGCTTATTCAGAGATGAAGCTGGAACATGGTTGTGTGGGTATTATGGCAAACTACATACTGGGACCAGCCTTGAAGCTGAATTATGGGCCATTTATAAAGGTCTTACAGTGCTTCTACAGAGAGGATGGAACAAAGTTATTATTGAAACAGATGCCATGCAAGCTGTGAAGCTCTTGGAGGAGGAGATTGAGGCAAATTCTCCTTTCAAAGGACTTCTTGAAGATGCCAAGATCATCATGCAAGGTTGTGAGTGCACGGTGCAACATGTGTTCAAGGAGGGTAATCTATGTGCTGATGCTCTTGCCAAGTTTGGAGCTGAGCAACCTGAGGACATTTTGGTGGTAAATAAGTCACCAGCTGAGTTAAGGAGTCTGCTTGTTGCAGACATGGTTAGAACTCCTAGGGAAAGGGCTTAGGCCTTGTTTTGCTTTGTTTTTGTTTCTGATGTATCTAAAAAAAAATATATATATAGGTATTAGCATTCCAAATATTTGGAATGCTAATTTTAATCCAAATAAATTGTTTTTCATTTCAAATACCAATCATAAGTGATAGAGAGACAACATTATAACAAAATTTTAAGTGTAAAGATTAAATTATTAAAATTAAAACTACAAAAATTAAAATAACACTTCACTTAAACTTTAGCACTAATGGTGTAATTCCCTTAAAGAAAATTCCAATCCGAGTCCATACGTTTGTTTGGGCATATCCCAACCCCTCATTTCCTCCTGGAAATATAACCACTGCCAGTTGTGATTATTATAGAGAGCTGCTCAATTTTCTCTTTCTTACTTAGAGACAAAATGTCACTAATAAATAGACTTTTAGGGACAATAATTTAGTCCCAAAATAGTTTATTTTTTTAGACAAAAAATTTGGTCCCTGGAGGATAATAATTCATCACTAATGTCTAATTTTTGTTGCTACAAATATAATAATGACACTTTTCGCAACAAAATTATTTGGTTCCTAAAAAATAATTTTGTTTCTAAATTTTGGTCTCTAAAATTTTAATTTTTTGTAGTGATATATGGGAGATGAGAGAGAAAGTGGATTTGGGAGTAAAAATTAAACAGATAAGAAAAATATATTTGGTAAATTTCAACAGATAGTAAATTGAGTTGTTATTTTAACAGATAAAAAATTTAAACAGATAGATATGATTGATTAATATGTAGTAGAGAGAAAAGTGATTTTGAAATATTTTTCTAAAAATTTTTAACCAAATATGTTTTTGGAATTTTTTTTTTTCTTCAAAAAGATATTTTGTGACTAAAACAATTGTTGTATGACTTCTTGACTATTCTTTTGTGACTAGAACTTTGATGAATTACTATTGATGAATATTTTGTGAAAGAAAAAATTATTGTTGTATTTTTAATAATGAAATTAGATATTAATTGATGAATTACTATTCTTTTGTGGCTAAAACTTGCCTCAAAAAATAAATTTTTGGCACCAAATTAGTTTGTTCTTAAAAATGTATTTATTAGTGATATTTTAAAAAATAATTAGCCAAAGTTATTTTTAATTTTATTTTTTTTGGATGACTTCTTGACTATTGATCTCCAAATATTTTTTACAATAAAATTTTTACTTTTGAAAATAAAATAAAAATTGGTCCATAAAACTTCCATAGGTTAGTGAAAGCTTAAAAAACAAATAATAGTAAAGAGAAATGCATCAGACCCCATTGGAAGGTGACCCCCAGGACCTCCAGTGGGGTCTGATTGGTCAAAATTATTTTTTATTTTTTATTTTTTATTATTATTATTTTTTTGTTCAAAGCCTTGAGAGCACATCCAAGTGGAGCTGGGGGTGTTGGGAGTCACCCCCACTGGGGTCCCCAGCACGGTTGAATAGTAAATTACTAAAGGTCATGGTAGTCCGTGTTCCAGACTGGATTGTTGAATAAAAAAAATAATTACTATTCAAATGTAAAAATTAAATTCACTTTTTAAACACAATAATATGATAATCAATTAAAATATTTAAAATAAATTTTTTCTTATATCTTTAATTATTAGTCAATTATCTCTTATACATTTTTTTTTTAAATGGAACATTTTTCTAATATAAGAAATGGATTTGTATATTATTTTTATGAAAAAAAATAATTTGATAACGCGTTGTTATGTCTTTGCAAGTGGCAGCTTCATTTTTGGATTGGAAGTTTACTGGAAGCTAATCTTTTGTTTTTTGTTCGTCTCTATAATTTGAATGAAATGTCATTTTAGTTTTTATATTTTTAATTTGAATAATTCAATTGTTATATTTAATTTTATTATAATGTGATCTCTCTATCATGTGTTATTGAAATTTTAAATAAAAATAATAATGTGTAAAACTAAAGGGAACAAAGTAAAATTCAAAACAAATTACAGAACTACCAGTATAATGAATATGTTACCCTGATAGTCTTTGTAATTTGTTTTGAATTTCACTTTAATCTCTCTAATTTTACACATAAATTGTTTTTCATTTCTAATACTAATCATAAGTGATGGAAGGATAACATTGTAACAAAATTATAAATATAAAGATCAAATTATTAAAATTAAAACTTTAGGACCAATGATGTAATTCCCCCAAAGAAAATTCCAATCCCAGTCCATACGTTTGTTTGGGCATATCCCAACCCTTCTTTTCCTCCTGGAAATATAACCACAGCCAGTTGTGATTATTATAGAGACCTGCTCAATTTCCTCTTTCTTACTTAGAGCACTAATTGAGTACAATTTCTAGTGTCTCAGAAGAAATCACAAAAGCAATATTCGTCCGAGCAACCGTATTCTTTAATGGAACAAAAGCAATATTTGTTAAATGCGTCTTCAGAGAAGATCTTCGTTCAAAATATTTTAACCATTACTAGATATACAATCTTAGGCCTTATTTGTCATAACTTAAAAAAGTTAAAAAATCATTATCATATTTAAGTCATGTCATCTTATTTAAGTTATATCACATCTCTATTACATCACTTCAAACCCAACTCATACCCAACCCATATTTCATAAAAAGTCAAAAAGTGCACTTATTTAGATCATTCCAAACCATCCCTTAATTTGTTGAAGATTTTAATAAAATTATTATATTCGAATGTTATGTAAAAATGAAAAAGAACATAAATAAATATACAATCTTAATTTCTTCACAGTTTTAAATAAAATTATTATATTCCAATGCAATGCAAACATTATTACAATTATAATTTGGATTTGGTTAACGAGTGTTCTAAGGACATTAATTAATTATGTTTAAATTAAGGATAAATTACAAATACACTCAATAAGGTTTGCTTAAAATACGAATTGTCCCCTGCCTTTTGGAAAATTACAAATACCTCCCGGTCAAATTTTTTTTATTTAACAGAATTGTGGAAGCCGAATAAATAGCAGAATCAGAAGCATACGCTCTAGAAGATAGACATTACTCGGCTCTAACCTGCACGATCAGGAGGCCGAATGCAATAAATAAGCCGAGTAACTGTTGAACTATAGAGCCGAATAAATAAGCAGATAGTGAGCGAAAAGTGGACCAGCCCCGAGGCCCTGGAAACTAGTATAAATAAAGGAACAACAGTCGAAGAAAGGTATGTGAGAATTAGTATGCTTAACTTAAAATACAAGTAACCCAGAGAGAGTAGAGACTGACTTGTCCATCGAAGTGCTAATTCCGGTACCCTCGACCGGAGTGTTCATTTCTTTTCAGGTGTCTATTTGAGGATCACGAGCGTCTTCCAAGATCAGAGGAGTATTTCCAAACTACTATCCCCACAATTGGCGCCGTCTGTGGGAATACTCAAATACATCCATGGCGGGCGTAATGAAAGACCCTTCGATAGTCACTGACGAAACCACACAGAGAGATGATCTCACCCCGACAAACATGCTTGGACCAGAGACTATCGCTGCAAGACGCGCCTTGAACTTCGCCTCACCCATGACTTCAGAGCATGAGACAATGCAAGCAATCATGGAACAAGCTAAGCAAAACGAACAAAGGTTGGAGAACATGATCGCTAAGAACAAACGTCTCGGTCAAGATTTGGCCTTGGAAGTGGCAAAGTCCAAACAAGCTGTCCACCCAGAGACGGGACGACCTCTGAGGGCAGGTGGTCGACGACCTCGAGCCCGACAACAAGACACTGATTGTGACTCTGACTCATTGTCCCCAGAGCCCAAGAAGAAGGAACGACATGAAACCACCAGTTCCTCCGAAGAGAGTCCACGTGTAAGCCATAAGCGACGAAGAAGTAGTTTAGACGAAGAAGACCAACACGATCCGTTTGTACGAAAGATTGCAAGGGCAGTGCTACCCAAGAAATTCAAAGCACCGTCATTCACCTTGAATGACGGTAAATCAGACCCCACCGATTACATCCGCCATTACAAGCAAGCCATGACGCTGCATGCAGACGACGAGGCTCTCATGTGCAGAATATTTCCAAACAGTTTGGGACCATTAGCTGTCAGGTGGTATTATAAATTGGAGCTGGCTTCGATCAAGAGCTTCCACCAACTCCAAAAATCCTTCAGGGCGAGGTTTATCACTAATGAGGTCCAACCAAAGCAAGCTGATTCCCTCTAGGCAATGCAGATTCAACCAGGGAAAACCCTTTGTGCGTATTCGGCGCGGCATTGGGAATGTTTTAATCTGGTAAACGATGCTTGCAACAACTCCATGGCCATTACCGCCTTCAAAATGGGGCTGCATCCCGATAGTGCCCTTTGCAGCTCTTTGACCAGACGGCCTCCCAAAACAGTTTGGTCTTTGATGAAGAAAGTCGAAGAATACTGTAAAGTGGAGGATGATGCCTTGCGGGTTAAAGCCGTAAATGTTACCAACAAGATGGCCCCTACTGAAGTTACTCAGCCGTTAAATTCTGTACCACCTCAGAGCCCTGAACCACGGCATCGGGCTAAACGAGAAAAGAGACGGGATTCTCGTTGATCAAGCGACCAATGCTCCAGCCGAGCAAATGAACAACTGCAAGTTGACAGCAGACGCACGAGGAGCGCCGACAAGAAATATACAGAGTTGACAGAGCCGATCACTGTGGTTATGTCCAAAATCCAACATCTTCCATTTTTCAAATGGCCGTCGAAAATGGTGGGACCTCTCAACACGCGAAGACGGGATAAGCGGTGCGAGTATCACAAGGATCATGGCTATGATACTGAAAGTTGTTATGCATTAAAAGATCACTTGGAGGAATTTGTACAAGATGGCCGGTTACAACAGTACGTCCGAAAAGGCAATCCAACCAAAGCAATAGCCTTAAGACAGGATTCGCCTCCGCTCGGCATGATCTACATGATATACAGCCTGCCAATTTCATCTGCGGTGCATACGATTCAGTCGCATCCCGAGCCTCAAAATCAACTCACGCCGGCTAAACGGCCCCATGAAGTTGCAAGCATTACTTTTGATGATTCAGATTTGGCTGAAGTGACACTGCCCCACATTGATCCCTTGGTAATTGAGTTACGCGTAAACCGGTTCACCGTTGAGCGTGTACTTATTGACCTAGGGAGCACATTGGAAGTCATGTATCACAAGACATTCATCAAACTCAGCTTCTCTCAATCAGACCTTTCCCGGCTATTTATCCACTATTCGGCTTCAACGCCAATCCAGAATACCCGTTAGGAAAAATCACACTACCCGTTCGAGCGGGCTCCCGAACAGTGGCTGTGGAGTTCTTGGTCGTCAAGCTGCCGTTGCCGTACAATCTCATCGTGGGGCGATCTTGGTTGCATACTATGCAGGCCGTGCCAAGCACCTATCATCAGCTGTTACGCTTCCTAACAGAACTCGGCATTGAGCAAATCTGTGGCTCCCAGAAATCGGCACAAGCATGCTATCTCCTTGCTGAAAAAATGCTAAAGGAGCTTCAAGTGAACTCCATTGAAGTGACGGATCAGGAAAGCCTCGACGATGTTGGGCGGTTTCTCAATGGAAAGGCCACGGAAGCCCTAGATCGAGTTGAAATTAACGAAAACCCAGACCGATTTTTCATGGTCGGCTCCTCCCTGAATCAAGCCGACCAACAACAGCTAATTTCCTTCCTGCTCGGTAATCTTGATGTATTTGCATGGACTCCATATGAGATGCCAGGTGTAGATCCATCTGTTTCGCAGCATCGTTTGAATGTTGACCCTAAGTGCAAGCCGATCATTCAGAAAAGTCGGCAATCAGCCGCAGAGCACACTGCCACTGTCGTTGAAGAGGTTGACCGGTTGCTTGATGCCGGAGCAATCAGGGAAGTGACCTATGCTACATGGCTCTCTAATACTGTGGTTGTGAAGAAGAAAAATGGGTCTTGGCGAGTCTGCGTCGATTTCACGGACCTAAATAAAGCCTGCCCTAAAGACTGTTTTCCTCTCCCCAAGATAGACCAACTTGTAGATGCTACGGCGCGTCATCAGCGTATGAGCTTCCTCGATGCCTACAGAGGCTATCATCAAATCGCTATGCATCCGGAGGACCAAGACAAAACCGCATTCCTCACCCTAAGAGGAACCTATTGCTATAAGGTTATGCCTTTTGGGCTGAAGAATGCAGGGGCAACTTACCAAAGACTAGTCACCACCATGTTCAAGGAGCAACTCGGCTACACTATGGAAGTGTACATCGATGATATGGTGGTCAAGTCCAAGGAAGAGTAGAATCATATAGCCGATTTGGAAGAAACATTCGGCATTCTACGCAAATATGGAATGAAGCTGAACGATTCCAAATGCGCGTTTGGGATCGGCTCTGGCAAATTCTTAGGTTACATTGTCAACCACCAAGGAATCGAAGCCAACCCAAGGAAAATCACAGCAATCCTGGAGCTCGGCTCCCCTCGTTCAGTAAAAGAGGTTCAAAAGTTGATGGAGATGGCCGCCGCACTCAACTGGTTCATCAGTCGGTCCACAGATCGTTGCCGACAATTCTTTCATACATTACGGTAGGGCAAGGCTCTTGAATGGTCCGCCAAATGCAAAGCCGCTTTCAACGGCCTCAAGACCTATCTCCGCTCAGTACCACTCTTGACAACACCTGCTGCTGGTGACCTGCTCATTTTGTATCTGGTAGTTTCCGACCAGGCTGTCAGCGCCGTATTGATAAAGGAAGAGCTGGGAGAGCAACGGCCAGTGTATTATGTGAGCAAGGCAATGGTTGATGCCGAAATACACTACCTTCCGCTGGAAAAACTCATCCTAGCCCTAGTCATGGCAGCAAGAAAACTGATGCATTACTTCCAAGGACATAGCATTGGGGTGCTAACAGATTATCCCCTTCGATCAGTACTACGTAATGCAAAAGCATCAGGACGTGTTTCAAAGTGGGCACTTGAACTCGGTCAGTACGACATTCAGTTTCTACCTAGAACCTCAATTAAGGGATAGGTGCTTCCTGACTTTGTTGCCGAATTCACTTGGGGTCTTGCCGATTTCAAGTCTGACGAAATTCGACCTAAGCCGAATTGGAGAATTTATGTCGAGGACATTTGGCAGTTGTACTGTGATGGATCATCCAATCAGCGGGGCAGCAGAGCCGTAGTTGTAATCATGGCTTCTGACGGCACAATAATTGAGCAGGCCGTCAAGCTCGGCTTCAAAGGATCAAATAACGAAGCCGAATACAAAGCCCTTCTAGCCGGTCTGCGGAATGCACATCTTCTGGGTGCTCAGCGTTTGCTTGTATTTTGCTATTCAAAACTTGTGATTAATCAGCTAAAGGGGGAGTACGCGGCAAGAAACGACCGTATGGCGGCTTACATGAAAATGGCTAACTCCTTGCTGGCAAAATTTGACCATCATGAATTGAACCAGATAACACGTGATCAGCACACACATGCAGATGCCCTGGCTTGCCTAGCCTCCGCCATTAACTCAGAGATTAAACGGACCATCGAAGTAGGTTCCATCCCGGAGCCGAGCATTGGCCCTTCGGAGGAAGTCCAGGTCAATGTTATAGAATCTGGACCGAGTTAGATGGATCCCATTGCTGCATTCCTGTCTTCCGAACAGCTCCCAATGGACAAGAAAGAAGCGCACAAGCTACGAAACAAAGCCCTGCGATACTACTTGGATCCGCAAGGAAGGCTTTATAAAAAATCCCTCTCTGGTCCATATTTGGAATGCGTGTACTCCGACAAAGTCGAGGAGCTTCTGACTGAAATACATGAAGGCAGTTGTGGCGCCCATTCTGGCGGGCGCTCCTTGGCTCATCGAGCCGTGGCACAGGGGTATTACTGGCCGACAATGAGGGCCGATGCCGAATGCTACGTGAACAAGTGTGAATAGTGCCAGAAGTTCTCTCATTTGACCCACCTGCCTGCTAAAGAGCTAAGCTCCATAACTAGTCCTTGGCCGTTCGCCCAATGGGGACTTGACATCGTCGAACCACTGCCTCGTGCCCCGGGTAACAAGCAATTTTTGATTGTCGCGACAGATTATTTTATAAAATGGGTAGAAGCAGAGGCACTAACATACATCCGAGATACCGACGTGAAGCGTTTTGTTTGGAGAAACATCATAACACGATTTGGCATTCCAAGAGCACTTATCTCAGACAACGGCACCCAATTCGATTATGGCGTCTACCGAGAGTTGTGCAGCAAGTATGGTATTCGGCCTTGCTTTTCCACGCCGGCTTATCCGCAAAGCAATGGTCACACTGAAGCCTCTAACAAATCCATCTTGGACGGCATCAAGAAGAGGCTGGAGAAAGCTAAGGGCAAGTGGGTCGAAGAATTGCCGAGTGTGTTGTGGGCTCATCGAACTACGCCGAGGCGATCTACTGGGCAAACACCGTTTGCTCTATGCTTTGGAACCCAGGCAATCATACCCCTAGAGATCGGCCTCCCAACCTTGAAATCGACAGTTTTTGATATGGGCCAAAACGACACGATGCTGGCCTTGGATTTGATTCTGATCGAAGAACGAAGAGACCGTGCCCTAGCATCCATGGCGCGGTATCAACAACAGCTTGCTAAGTCGTATAATCAACGTGTCCAGCTGCACCGCTACACACCAGGAGAGTTGGTCCTAAAGAAAGTACTCCCAGCCGCTAGGAAACCAGCTGATGGAAAATTGGGTCCTAACTGGGACGGCCCCTATCAGGTCGACTCGATCGCAGGAGTAGGGGCATATCGGCTCAAAGACATGTCTGGAAGAAGTCTACCACGGCCTTGGAATTCAACGCACTTGCACAAATTCTATCATTAAACCCGACCTGTGGCGAATGATACTAGTTTTGAATGGCTCACCATGTACATTTTGTAGTTTTGTAATGCAAAGATTCTTGTTTACTCACTGCGAAGTCCAGTTCAAAATTATTGGGGCCGAATAAAGTCTCCAGATTTGGAGCCTCATCGGCGCATGACGCCTTTGAGTTGATAAAGCCTCCGGATTCGGAGCGCCCTTCCTGGATATCATGATTGGCCAAATAAAGTCTCCGGATTCAGAGCCTCATCGGCGCATGACGCCTTTGAGTTAATAAAGCCTCCGGATTCGGAGCGCCCTTCCTGGATATCATAATTGGCCAAATAAAGTCTCCGGATTCGGAGCCTCATCGGCGCATGACGCCTTTGAGCCGATAAAGCCTCCAGATTCGGAGCGCCCTTTGTGGATATCACGATTGGCCAAATAAAGTCTTCGGATTTGGAGCCTCATCGGCGCATGACGCCTTTGAGTTAATAAAGCCTCCGGATTCGGAGCGCCCTTCCTGGATATCATGATTGGCCAAATAGTCTCCGGATTCGGAGCCTCATCGGTGCATGACGCCTTTGAGCCAATAAAGCCTCCGGATTCGAAGCGCCTTTCGTGGATATCATGATTGGCCAAATAAAGTCTCCGGATTCGGAGCCTCATCGGCGCATGACGCCTTTGGGCCGATAAAGCCTCCGGATTCGAAGCGCCCTTCGTGGATATCACGATTGGCCAAATAAAGTCTCCGGATTCGGAGCATCATCGGCGAATGACACCTTTGAGCCGATAATGCCTCCGGATTCGGAGTGCCTTTCGTGGATATCACGATTGGCCAAATAAAGTCTCCGGATTCAGAGCCTCATCGGCGCATGACGCCTTTGAGCAGATAAAGCCTCCGGATTCGGAGCGCCCTTCATGGATATCACGATTGGCCAAATAGTCTCCAGATTCGGAGCCTCATCGGTGCATGTCACCTTGGAGCCGGTAAAGCCTCCGGATTCGGAGTGCCCTTTGTGGATATCACGATTGGCCAAATAAAGTCTTCGGATTCGGAGCCTCATCGGCGCATGACGCCTTTGGGCCGATAAAGCCTCCAGATTCGGAGCGCCCTTCGTGGATATCACGATTGGGCAAATAGTTTCTAGATTCGGAGCCTCATCGGCACATAACGCCTTTGGGCCGATAAAGCCTCCGGATTCAGAGCGCACGGCCAAATAAAGTCTCCGAATTCGGAGCCTCATCGGTGCATGACGCTTTTGGGCCGATAAAGCCTCTGGATTCGGAACGCCTTTCGTGGATATCACAATTGGCCAAATAGTCTCCGGATTCGGAGCCTCATCGGCGCATTGACGACTTTAAGTCCCCAAGTCTGGAGCCAGGGCCGTGCGTAACACGTGTATGCCAAATATATATTTAATATAGAATGCTCTCTTATGCCGGGCCATTCAATGTTTATACAATGAAATATAAAGCACGTGTATGCCGAATAAACATCAAATGTTTATACAATGTTTATACGTTTATTCAAACATTTATACAATGAAACACAAAATATGCAAACACGTGTGTACCGAATAAAAATTACAACGAAACAAACATTTGAAATAAAACATTTTATTCGATCAGCCAATAAGTACATAGTTTTGAACGCAATCTGCGTTTGAGCATTACAATGAATATTTCTATCTCGCGTCTCCCTCATCCTCACTCTGCTCGACTTCAAAGGCGGAAAAGGGAAAAAGATTACGTTTGTATAGTGGCAATGCCGAATCAATGCCCGACGCTCGGAGAGCTTCCGTGGCTTGAAATGCCTTGATCGAACCGTGCTTAAATCCACGATTTTCATATCGGCAAACCTCTTCGGCAAGTTTCTCCTTGGTCTTCTAAATTCCGACCTTTCGGCCGTCATGGAAGCCTTTTTCATAGGCCGCGGCCCTCGCAGTCTCAATCGCGAACATGCGAGCCGTGTTCCAATCGACAATAGCATCACTTATCAGCCTTTAAGTCACCCTCTCTTCCACAACCGGATTGGGCTGGCTGGCTGATTGAGACTCGGCAGATTTGATTTTCCCTAGCTCACGCTCCGCCTTCTCCGCGCGAGCTTCTAACTTCCGAATGCGTTCATCTCTCTGCTCTATATCGCGCCGAGCGGCGCGGAGACACATGCTGATTTCGTAAGCGGTGTACAGCCCCTTCACCGCCCCGTGAACGCCTTCACGAAACACTTCGAAATCCTACCGACCTACCATCGACTGCTGGACTTTGGGTGGAAAAATCTGTCGGGCGAACTCGACTGCCACATTTGGATCTTGAACGATCGAGTCTGCCTCTGTCATTGGTCTATTCCCCACGAAGACCGCAAAACTCAATGGGCGCGGAGTCACGTCGGATTCCCTTCCAGAATGGGGTGGAGGAGATTTGCACTGTGGCTGCTTGTCCCTGCTAAGCGACCTACTTCGACGACGAGGAGATTGATGTCTCTCCCACTCCTTCGAAGTCCTGCTTCCCGTGCGCGACGGTTCACCAGTTCGACTCATATCTCCTCCCAGCTCAGCTAGCGTCCTCGCTTCCCCTCTGCTATTGAAGAAAAGTCTACTTGACATTCGCACTTGTTTAACCTTCCACAAAGAGTTGGACTGAGTTGCTGATTGAGCATATAAATAGGATCTTCGTTCATAAAGTACACGCCCATTTATTCCCTATAAGGGCAGCACCTACGAGGCAGTATCTCATTAATACTGAAACCTCAACAGCCCGGCACCGATTCAATCATATGCCCCAATCGCCCCATCAACCTCTGATATTCGGCATTTTATATTCATGAACCAGCTGGGGCAAGGGCAGATTTATTAATCTGATTGGCCAAATACCTAAGCGCAGTGCCAATCGGACTGTGCTGCAGCAACTCCATAAACTAGTCCTATTCGGCTTTCGGAGTTCATGTATTGGCTGGGGCAATGGTAGATTTATTAATCTGATCGGCCAAATACCTAAGCGCAGTGTCGATCGAACTGTGCCGCAGCCGCTCCATGAATCGATTTATTAGTACAATACCCATGAACTAGTCCTATTGATATTCGGCGTTCTATGTTCACGAACCAGCTGGGCCAAGGACAGATTCATCAATCTAATCGGCTTGACTATCCCAGCCGCTCCATGAATCGATTTAGCAATACAATACCCGTGAACTAGTCCTATTAATCTGATCGGCCAAATACCTAAGCACAATGCCGATCAAACTGTGCCACAACCACTCCATGAACTAGTCCTATTCGGCATCCAGAGTTCATACATTGGCTGGGGCAAGGGCATACGACGGGGCCCTGAGTCGATTTACTTGTTCTATTAAATTAAGGTTAAATTAATTGCCAAGTTACACTGTTATCCAATCGACAGCTATGCAATGGGGTATTTAATCTACTCATCTCATGATCCTACTTCCTATCAGATCGACAGTTAGCAAGCACAACAGACAATAATCATTTTATCCAAAGTGGTGAAAAGCAAAACTCTAACAGAAAAGGAAATGAAATGAAAAGGAAATTTTCATTAATAAATTGAGCACAGATAGTAACTAATTTATACATGAAAATTACCATGAACTAACAGAAATCTACTAAACAAAAACATACATTGAAATTGAAAATACTTAATAAAACTAGAATGTCTCCCAAATCAATCATCGGGATCAGACTCAAGTGGCTCAACGTCCACTTTGCTCATATGGAATTGGCATGGCCAATGTAACTCCAGCGGCAGCAAGGGCTTTGAACCACCCATGTTTGAATCCCCGATTCTCGAATTTGGGGACAACTTCTACGTAGTTCTTAAGAGCGGCGCTCTTTCCAGCCTCGAACGCCGCAAAAGCCTCAGAGTCGGCTTTTTCCTTGGCCTTCTTCAACTTTTCTAACTCGGCCTCCACTTTGGAAAGCGCCTTCTTGGCTAACTTGAGCGATTTCTCGCTCGTGTTTGCCCTCTCCTCGGCGTCGGATTTGAGCTGGTCAGCAGTCCGAGCCCTTTCCTTCTCAGCTTCGGCTCGAGCACTTTCCATTGTGGCTCTCATCGCCTCGAACTCGACCTTGCTCCTCTCACCTTCAGCTTCCGACTTCAAATGGCCAATTCTTTCAATGGCATCGTGCTGGCGGCGGCCTAGTTCGATTACCCTTCCAACCGTCTATAAAACAAGGAGTTGGGATCATTACATACTAAGAAATATCGTATGCAAACCAAACCAAACGAGTAAAAAAGATCAAGTCACATACTAGAAGGGCCGACTGGGCAGCTAACGCTATAGCTACCAAATCCGGCTCTGCTCGAAAGGCAGCCTTGTCAGCCGGCAACGAGACCGAAGCAGCTAAGCTCAACGCTACAGCTGGATCCTTCAAGGCAGATGCGTTAGAGGAGATCGGCGTGTTTTTGATCTTTGGTTGAACAACGAAAAGAACAACCACGTCCGACTCCTCTAAGCAAGGCCGTTTGTCAGTAGGGCTCTCCTCTGAGCCGGCCACTCCCTCGACGGTACGTTTTTCTCCCCGCTCTTCTGGAATCATCCGTTCTGAAATCTACTGTTCGGCTTCCTTCTCCGTCTCAGCCACAGCAACTTGAACCGTTTCTTCTACAATAATGGGTTGTGAAGATTCAATCGAGGTAGGTCCAGAACGGGTGGCCTTAGCTTTTCATCGGGTGGCTATGCGTTCGGCATTTCTCTTTCGCACTATTTGCGTGAGATTTTCCCCAGCCATACCCTCAGAATAATCGCCGAGTAAGTCTCCCAAATTTATAAAAATATCTCCGAAGGAAAACTCCTCCCGACCCGAAGTGGACGGTGAGTTGGGCTGGTTAAGACCGGCTGCCTGAAACACTGAGTTTAGAGCCTCGTCGACCTTTTCGGCCTCCGCAGCAAACTCTCTCGTTGGTTCGACAACTATCTCGACCACCGGCTCTATGTCTTGCTCCGAATCAGAAGCTTTGAAACCAATTTGCCTAAGGGTCTTGGAGCTGGGGAAGATAAGAGTCGTAAGGTGTTGCTCGCCGGATGGGATCGGAATGTCGTCCGCGACCGAGAACGTAGTATAAGTAGGCTCGTACCGTAGGAGTATATGGGTGCCTCTTTCTTACTTTTGTACGTTTGGACGGCCGAAATACTTGAGTGCAGTCTTAATTTCCAGAAGGACTGCGTCGTCAGCCGAGGTCAGAATCTTCTTCAACTTATTGCCTGCATAATCAAAGATTAAACTTGGAGAAAAAACCGAATAAAAGAAAGATCAATAAACACAAGGAGTTACATGGCAACCTGGTTCACCCCTCCATCTGGATATAGGGTCTAGGCAATCTTCGCCTTCGCCGAATTTCCAGTTGCCTCGGATATTGACCATTACATCGTCAACTCGTTTGCCAGAAGTGGCAAGCATGGTTACCAAGTGATGGTCAGTGTCCTTGGCCTTGAGAAAGTAGCGCCCAAGCCGACTGGAAGATTTGGCTAAAGCGTAGCAGTGCCGAATCGCCGGAATGCCAAGGTTGATCCTAAGGCGCCGGTTCAACTCTACGATTCCCATTATGATTAAAAAAAAAATCACATTGGGTTAGGAAGGAATCAGACCCCAATGGTGGAGGACGGCCCTAAGAAATGGGTGTAGGGGAAAGCAAACTTCGCCCTTTGCAATGGACAAGGGAGGAAAGATGACGGTATTTTGGTCATCCCTCTCCATATCAAGCGTATTGTCCGTCACTAGAGATAGATGGACATCATCAGGGATAGAAAAATGTCGTCGAAACCTAGAAATACGACCCTCGGAAAGGTCTTTCAAATGCTTAGCCATTCTAGTAAGGACTCAAGGGTATTCTAAATAAAAAATGAACACGGAAAATAGGATTACAAAGAGAAGAGAAGAAAACTTACGAGAGGCAGAGGAGACAAGGAGAGACAGGAAGAAGTTGCAGAAGACGCAAGACAGAGGAGGGATATCGGCTGTCAATCCAGGAGGCTCGAATATTCAAAAAGCATGCATTCAAGGAGACTGGAGTTTCAAATCATAATAAATGCAAAAGATGCACGAATGAGGCGGGAACGTATAATGATGACCGAAAGGTGTGTGCGTTCTGACATCCACATTGGGATAGGTGAAGCCGCCTAACTTATGTTTCTCTTGACTTTTCAAATTCGAAACCAAACACACCAATTAACTGCCGTTAATGGGGAGTTTGGGGGGCAATTGTGGGAGCCGAATAAATAGCAGAATCAGAAGCGTACGCTCTAGAAGATAGACATTACTCGGCTCTAACCTGCACGATCAGGAGGCCAAATGCAATAAATAGGCCGAGTAACTGTTGAACTATGGAGCCGAATAAATAAGCGGATAGTGAGCGAAAAGTGGACCAGGCCCCGAGGCCCTGGAAACGAGTATAAATAAAGAAACAACAATCGAAGAAAGGTATGTGAGAATTAGTATGCTTAACTTAAAATACAAGTAACCCAGAGAGAGTAGAGACTGACTTGTCCGTCGGAGTGCTAATTCCGGTACCCCCGACCAGAGTGTTCATTTCTTTTCAAGTGTCTATTTGAGGATTACGAGCGTCTTCCAGGATTAGAGGAGTATTTCCAAACTACTATCCCTACAAGAATTAATTGAAAAAATGAAATTTCTAAGGGGTACTTACCAATCAGTCCTATTAACTAGGCTTATTTACCTACAGGTCCTAACTCATAAATTTAACACTATAAAAATAAGAGATTGATAAATTTATCACTATAAATTTATTCATAAAAACAAAGAGACTGATAAATTTATCACTATAAATTTATTCATAAAAATAAAAGACTGATAAATTTATCTTTATCACTTAATAAATTTATCAATAGGACTTAATGGGTAATAAGTCTCAAAAGTAGGACCTATTGGTAGTTTACCCAATTTGTAATTGTTCGTTTATACAATAATAAAATTATTTAAATTATTAATTGAAACAAAATTTTAACATTATCAAAACTGTTAATTAACTTGATAATTTATTAATAAAATGACCTATTTGTTAGGAAATTAAAAACCTTAGAGGGCATAATGTAATTTCTAAAACTACAGAGGGTAATTTGTAATTTAAGTAAACCTCAGGGGGTGTATTTGTAATTTACCCTTAAATTAATTATACATTACATGTTACACACACTTTCCAAACATTTCAAACTTTATATTAAATGCCCTAAGTGCACTTATTAATAAAACTTTTTTAATTATATAATGATTCGAATACATAACTTAAGTTATTCAATATTTAAATTAATTTCAAAATACAGAACTTAAAAGCATTATTATCTCCAATTTTCAATAATGGATTTTGAACATCCCCTATTTTATTTAAAAAGGTCAAAATTCAAAATCAATGATCTACCACCACTGACCATTGTAAGTTTTAAACTTCACGTATTCATTTTTAATTTAAATAAAAAAGTTCGCTCTCACAATCGATGATCATGAAATGGAGTAGATCTAAATTCCCAATAATTAGTTTATTTAGTTATATTTGTCTCATAAACTATTTATAAAAAATGTCCTAAATATTTTGACATAGATTCTAAAAATAAAAATTAAAAAAAAAATCTATATAAACTGCACCAAATTGATCAACATTCCTTTTTCTTTTTTCTTTTTTTTTTTAAAAATTACTAAGGGATCATTTATAAATATGAAAAATGATATGCAAATTCACTTTTTAGATCCATTTTATAAACTCAGTGATGTATAAGTAATATGATTGGTTAAGAGAGAGTGTTACATTTAATATCCTAAATTTGTCACACAAATGGGCTTGAACATTGGATATCTCACTGTTGAATTGTATAGTTTAATTTGAATGATTAAAAGGTTAATTTTTACTAAAAAAAATATTAATAATTTCTTGTTTATCATATGGTTCTTTTTGGTGTTATTTCTTTTTTTTCTCATCTTTATAATTGTCACTGAGTTAATTTTTAGCCTTAAAAGTTGGTTAAAAGTCACTTTTTAATTTTTAATTCACTTCCATCTCTCACAAAAAATTAAAAAATAACTTTTAATTATTTTTTCAAAACACCCCTAAATTATATAACAGTGACAAAGGAAGTTATCCACGTCCACTTTGGGTGAATAATTTTTCGGAAAAAAACGTGGGGGGAAAAAGTAGGATATAGAAATTTGGAAAAGGTAGGATGTAGAAATTAGAGGACGACTTGACTCTATACAGAAATCATTATGACACGTGTCATATTATTAATTATCAAAAAAAATAATTCAATGAGAAATGTTCCGGACTCCACACGGGGTGACCCGCAAAACCCAATGAATTGTGATTGGTCAAAATTTATTTATTTTTTTTATTTTTTTCTAACGACCAACCTTCACGTATGGAGGGAGGGGGGTCTCAATCAACTCTCTAATTCAATAACGCGTTGTCATCGCGTTGGCATTCATTCATGCAACGGTCAGAAAGCTTGTTATTATTTATGGTGGAGGATCCGCCACTCCAAAATCTGGACGGGAAGTCGTTATTTAGATTTGTGGCCTATATATACATATTTTATAATTTAAATTATTTATTTTATTAAATATTTTTTATATTTTATTTAAATAAAAAATTAAATCAATTTAATAATTATATGTTGTTCAATTTATTATATTTATTGTCAAAAAAATTTATAATTTATTTTTAAAAGTACAATTGTCATTTTAATGGAAAACGTAATAAATTGAATATGTTATAATTATCATATTGATCTAATTTTTTATATGAATAAAATATACAAAGTAACCGACAAAATAAACAATTTAAATTATTGAAATAGGACCCATATTAAACCCCATAAGATCAAACAACCCCCTCCAATCCGGATTTTGGACTGGAGGGGATATTCCTCCATTATTGATTTATATTTATTTATTTTTGTATAAGTTCAACTTTTTATATTTAGATCTCAACATGAGAGAATTTGGGAGGCTTATAGGGCATACAACGGATTTCATTTCGATAATCCGAACTGTTTATTTTGTAGGACTCTCAATATATATTATTCATGAAAAAAATTAGTTCAATTCAATAATCGTAATTTTTTCATTTTATCACATTTGTCTCCGAAAAAATAAGTAACAAATATATTTTTGAAATAAACTATTCATTTTTTTAGAGACAAATATGATAGAATAAAAATATTACTATTATCAGATTGAACTAATTTTCTTTTATGAATAATATAAATTAAAGATCCTATAAAATGAATGGTTCGAATCATCAAAACTGAACTTGTAATGAATCTTATAAAACCCCTCAAATTCTCTCACATTAAAATCTCAACCTAAGGAGAGCCCGCCTCTTATAATTATTAATCTGGGACACTTCAGAAAGTTGGTTAAAAGTCAACTTTTGATTTTTAACTCATTTTTAGTCACATTATCTCTCACATTTTTCACTTACAAAAAGACAAAAAAAATATTTTAAAAATCAAAATATCAAATTTTAACCAATTTCCAAAACACCCCTCTATCTTTCACCGAAAATCTTGATAATTGATGACAGACGTATAATTGACTCCACATGCCCATTATCAGAAAATAAAGCAAAATGATGACCATCCAGCCCCACCGGAATGCAAAAGCATCTTCTTTATGTAATCAACATAATTGACAAAATAAATTTTTTTAATAATTTTTTAAAATTTTTATAAAAACAAAATACTTGTAAAAAGATAAAGAGAATAATTTGATAATTTTTTATATATATTTTTTGATTTTTTACATAAAATATTTAGTTACCAAACATTCTCCAGAAAAGGTAAAAATTGGAGAATTGCTCCCAAGTACCTCAGAAATGACTTTAAACCTTACATTTGTTTCATTAAAAAAAATTCGTGATTTCTTCAATATGTTATTATCCTCCATTGGTAATTGAGAAGATTTGAATCATGTTATTATTATTATTATTATTGCTGAAACTACAAAGCTCGTTGGGATGGTCTAGATATGTAGTTCAATTTGGGTTGGTTTTGGAAAAAAAATAATCAACCGGATTGAGAATTTTTCAAACCATTGTTAACTCGCATATATTCAAAAATAGCAAGTTGATTTAATATGTTAGTAGTTTCAAACTAGTGGCTTGAATTGGTTGGTAGAGTTAGAAATATAAAATGAAAAATGAGTATACAACTTTAATTTCTTTATAATTTTAAATAAAAAATATTATTTATTCCAAATCACAACACAAAATTCATAAGTTTATCATATGCATGGCGCTCTTTAAAATCACATTTCACAAATTAATATATAAAAATGATGAGACATTTTTTTTATGAATTAATTACATATTAGTTTAAAAGCGAATAACTGAAGTACTTTTAAATCCTCAATAAACTACTTTTAAATTCTTAATAAATCTTATAAAAATTTTATCTCTATATAAATCTACATAACGTATCATATGCAGGTGTTCTAAATATTACTTTCGAGTTTATTGTTTTTAGCTCGCTTATTTTCTTATTTTCTAAGAAGTATGCAAAATATTGAAAAGCTATTCATTTATTTATCATAAGAGTTATATACTCTAATGCAAATTTTACTTTTTATTTTTTTATTTTTTTTACGATGTAAAAGTTTTACAATCTTAATATCATAATAATTCGAATATGTGACTTAGAGTTTTCAATACTTCTTAAAATTAAATAAAATTAATTTCAAAATGCATAAATCAAAAGTATCATTCTATACAATAATGAATTTTGAGCATCCCTATTTATTTCAAAAGGTTGTAACAAGTTGTCAAAATTCAAAATCAACGATATTCAACTACTAGACCATTATAAGTTCTAAACTTCACTTATTCATTTTTTAATTTAAAACAAAAAAAAAAAATTGAAATAAATATTTCACAATCATTGATCATTCATCTTTACATTCATGAAACGGAGTGGATCTAGATACCCACTAACTAGTTTATTTAAATCACTTTCTATCTCATAAACTATTACTAAAAATTAAATTAAATATTTTGGCATAAACTCACAAAATAAAGTTTATTTAAAAAAAAAAAACAAATCCTAGAAGCATAGTACAAAGTACAACACAATAACATCAATAAATAATAGTGAGTATAAAAGTATCACGGTGAGTAAAATCATTCTAACTATGTTGGCAATTGCACATGCAATCATTTCCTAGCACGACATTCGATTGGTGATTGACCAACCAAAAGAGACAAATTATGGAAAAATAAAAAACAAAGCCGAACAAGCAGTCCAAAAATAGTGTAGCAAGTCACAGTCCCCTGCATACCCTTATGCAAGGCTTAGACTCAACAAGGAAGACTAACCAGCTTGACAAACACCAAGGCACAAAAAAGCACAAAAACCAGACCAGCCAGCAGGGAAAAAGGGTTGTGAATCAATCCCCTCACAGGAACTGAGGGGAGCCAATCAGCAAAAGTCATATTGTAATATATATGCCTCTCGATATTAAGCTCTAATGTATTAAACTTGTTTATGTGGAAGTAGAGATGGGGTTGGGGTTAGGGTTAGGATTAGGGTTAGGGTTGGGGAGGGATAGAGATGGGGTCAAAAATGAAAATTAATGTTAAGATAAAATTGTAATAAAAAATATAGAAAAAAGGTGGGGGGAAAAAAGTAGGGACATTTAACAACTCTCTTAGTCTAAAACCACATGAGTGCTTTTTGACTATATTTAAACCATAAAGGGATAAAGTGTTTTTGCTTCCAATCACAAGGGGGTAAAACGAATTTTGTCTTCGAAAATTAATCTTTTAAATAGTTTTTTTTAGCAGCAAAGAAATCTTTATTAATGATATTCAAGTTGCTTAGGTTATTTAGTATCTCTGTGCAAGTTCACTTAAATTTAATTCAAATTTTTAAATTTTTGCCCAGGTCTTTCCAGAATTAAAAAATTTCAAGTTTGATTCAAGTTGATTGGGTTGAACTGGTTCAAGTTTGCAACTCTAGCAAGAGTAAATAGTTTGAAAGTTATATGATTGATGAATTAGTGAAAATTTAAAAATTAATACATAAATTGTAGTAAAATTGTGAAATTTAAATTGTAGATTTTAATCTTTTTTATTTTCATAATTTGTATATAAAAATTTAACTACTTATATTATTTTATACAAAAATATATTATTAATTTTTTTACATCCGGCACCTAGCACGAGTTGACTAGTACTCTTCATTAATGAAAATTCAATGTATATAGAAAACACTGAAACTTTTTATTTGATCGGCAAAGAAAAATTCCATTAAAAACATGAAATTTACAGGTACAAGGAAAACAAACGCATTGAGAGAGATTCGAAGAGTAAATACTCACTCTCCTACTACTGCTACTCGCATTTTTACAACCAACCCCTAACCTCACGATTTAAAATTTTAAAATACAACAAAAAGACAAAAAAACCAAACACTTGAGCCCCCTAAACCAAAGCTACACACTGAAACAACCCACCTAATCCACTTGAGCCCCACGCCTGATACAACACTTGAAGCTACACACTGAAACTAACATCCATAAAAGAGAACCACCGAGGTGGTGACTTAGTAGAGAAAACATTCCTTTCCACAGGCGTGACTCAGATTCAAATCCTAGGGGGGCCAATTTTGCTGCTTCGTAATTGGCTCTTTACGGAAATCTCACCCTGTACTTCAATCGAAATCTGAGCTCGTCTGTGGCGTGTGTCCTTGTACTCCGATCAGAATCTAGGCTCATTTGTGGCGTTGGTTGAGCTCTATTTTTTTTTTTTTTTTTTTGATCAGCGAAAAGAAGACTTTATTGATGAAAAAAATAAAAATTACATCAATAAAGAGGAGCTTGGAGCTAAAACAAGTTCCAACCTCCTAGTTGAGCTCCATTAATCTCTCGGTAGTGGGTCTCTTCCTATGGGTTGGGTCAAATCAAGCTAACAACTGGTTATCTTGTAACCTAAGCCCATAGATGCAGTGATAACACTTCAGAGTATCATTTGCACTGTTAAAAAAAAAAAAATTCATAAAGAGAGGAAAATGCATTGGGCATCAAAGCGAGACTCTAGGTCAATCTTTGAAATAGCGGGTATATGTAGCGTACAAAACGCTTCTAAAAATGGACTTTGAGTCTCTTCTCTGTATATTAATTCATTTTTTTTAATAAAAATTAATTTTATTCTGATAATTAAAATTTTTAATCATTCTTTGACCCAACTTGTTGATGACAGTCACATCATACAATGACCCGACATGTGGCCACTATGAATTGTAATTATAAGAGGTTAATCACTTTCCTTCTCCTTAGCAATAATTCAGTATTATTTCCAGTGTCTTAGAATCATAAAGTGCCTCAGGTCATGGAACAGATTCAACCCAGGTTGAATACGGCTGCTGAAGGAGGAGACATCAATGGCTTATACGAGTGCATAAGAGAAGCCCCACATATTTTGGATAATATAGATGACATCCCTTTTGTTGATACACCTTTACACATAGCCGCAGCTGCTGGAAGTACTGATTTCGCCTTAGAAATGATGAGCTTAAAGCCATCATTTGGTATGAAGCTGAACCCAGATGGGCTAAGTCCCTTGCACTTGGCTTTGCGAAATCGGCACTTTGAGACTGTGAGACAGCTCATAAGCTTTGACAAGGCGCTCATACGCGTCAAAGGAAGGCAAAGCTACACTGCTTTGCACTACGTAGCCCTAAGAAATGAATTTGATTGTTTGGCTGAATTTTTATGTGCTTATCCGGCAGCAATAGAGGACCGGACAATTCGAGGTGAGACTGCATTGCATATTGCTGTGAGAAGAATGAATTCAGAAGCTTCTGAAGTGCTGTTAGGATGGATGCGCAGAACCCATAGACGAAAGATCCTAAACTGGACGGATAATGAAGGCAACACCGTACTGCATATTGCAGTGTTCACTTTACAACCCCAGGCATGCTATCTATCTATTCTTCTGTTTTCATACTAGTTTTATGGATCAAATTCGACATTGAGTGTCGAATTATTACTCTTTTAGGACTAAAATTATTATTATATTATTATTATTTTATCAACAAAGAAATTTTTTTATTAGAATAAGAAAGAAAAAATACAAAGAAAGAACAGAAAACAAGGGGAAAGATTGCAGCAACCATTTAGCGACAACCCTCATGGTTACAAGAATTGATTTCTAAATTTTTTTATAATAAAATTTTCACTTTTAAAAACAAAAACACATCATCCCTAAAATTCTATATATTGTAGTGAATAGTTTAATCTTAATGCCAGATGATGATTTTTCTATATATTTTTCTATCCACAAATTTTGTGCACTAATCTTTACTATTAAGGCCTATTTTGAAAAGTTGGTAAAAAACTAATTTTTAGATTTTTTAAAAATTTTTTTTTAAATGTACAAAAAAAAAAAAAAGGAAAAAAAAGAAGAAGAAAGGTAATGTGTTCCAAAAAAGCTAAAAAATCAATCAGGTCTCTTTCAATGTAATTGCCAAAAGAGACCAAAGACACAAAGGTCAATAGATTCCGCATTATTAATGTAGGTTACAATAATTTTGTGTTTAGTAATAATAAAAACATATATATGTTTATGTATAGTACTATATTTATTTTATTTTTTTATAAAATTTTGGGAAATATGTTTACCTACAAGCAGGTAAAAAAAAAAAAAAAAAGTTTAGGATTTTGTATAAAACCATACATCATAATATTAAAATTGAGGGTTGGATTCCTCTCTAGTCTACAAAGTGAACTGGAGCATAGTGTTAGGCCCGTGGGACCGCACCGTGAGTGTCATTTTGATGATCTAAACCATTCAATGTATAGAGCTCATTGAGTACTTTATCCTTGCAAAAAATCACGTTGATCGGATATCGATAGCCCCTCGAATGGAGCACATTTTTGGTAACAATTTATTTTTTAAATCATATTTACCATTGACAAAATATGTTCTGATCAAGTGGTTATCAATATCCAATCAGCATTATTTTTTTCAAGGATGAAATAATCGACGAGCTCTATACATTGAACAGTTCAAATTATTGAAACGAAACCTGTGGTGGGCCCCACAACCCAACAATATGTTGCAATCCACTCTATAGACGGAAGAGAACACATCCCTAAAATTAAAAGCAATTGAGTTGTTAAGTTTTTTTATTGTTTCTCATAGATAAATAGTCCTTTATGGAAAAGAAACTCAAGAGAATGGTATCTATTTTCCAAATAACTGAACTACCTATTTGGAAATATTTTTGGTTTAAAGCATTTTTATTAAATTAGGTTTTTTTTTCCTATTATAATAGTGAGAAAAACACCAAAATTCACTGTCATCAAACTATTTATCAAGTTAATCATTTTAGTTTGGATTGTTTTGATTCCACAAATATAGCTATTGGTTTTGCCTAGTGAAACATTAAAAAAATATAACCTCAAGGGTGCTGGTTTAGTAGGCACAACTTAGGGTTTAAAATTGCAACAATGATTCATCCCACTAAAAACATCACCACTAATAGCACTAATGCATTAAAAAAGTAAAAAAAAAAAAAAAAAAAAAAAAAAAATACAACTCCAAGACCAAAACATCATATCATTACTGGCGGGATCCACTGCCACCTAATTAGTGGGAGCACTAATTAATGCTCCCAAGCATTTTTCTTAAAATTGTAATAAGATATTTGGAGACAATATATACAGGGTATTTCCTCTAACTTTAAATGGGGCTCCGCAAGTAGGTTGTGAGATTGGTCCCCACAATTAATGGAGATGTGTGTAAGTTAGTCCATATGCCCGGTTATCAAAAAAGTATATTAAAAGAATATTACTTCTCATATTTTGGAATTAGTTGTGTTAAGTTTATAAAAAACAATTCTAAATTAAAATGAACAAAATTATATTTAAATACTATAAAGAAATAATAGAAAGTTTGTTAGAGAATATTTAAAAAGATGTACAGGCAAAATAAAATTAAAAAAACTTTTAAATTAAAATGTAATAAAATTTTAATTAATTGGATGGAGATATTCTTATATTTTGCCAAATCATTGCTACAGCAGTGCTAAGTATTAACATAGACCCACGTGCTATTCACGTGTTCATGTGTACCCACATTTTAAACACGGCTATGTTTGATTTGATTTTCAAAAATTTATTTTTAAAAAAATTAAAAATTAAGTTGGTGAAAGAAATAAAACAATCAAGAATACTTATCATTTTTTTATGATTTTATCTTTTGGAAGATTAGAAATAATTTTTCAAAAATTTAAAAAATATTTTTTGATATTTATTTTTTTTAAATTAGTTTCCATTTTTTTTTAAAAAAAAAAATCTGAATTTTTTTTTCCCAAAAACAAACCAAACACATAATAAATTAGAAAATTGTTGTATGTCACTATTTATTTATCACTATTTTGTATTACCATTTATATAAATACTTACAATTAATTTTTTTAATTTAAAAATAATTGTTAATAAATTAAATCAAACAAATAATATCTTATCACATAAATCGATAATATAAAATAGTAAAATAAATAAGTGATGTACAAGTGTGGTTAATAAATTATTGATTTTGTAAACATCTGGTTTGTGCAGATTGTGAAGTCAATACTTGACCAAAACTACATTTACAGAAATGCAGAGAATTTCCAGGGTTTGACGGCCAGAGACTTGGCTATTAGACTTGATGAAAGTGAAGCGAGAAGAGAAATTCTTGATATGTTATTCCCAGAATTTTTACATGGTGCTAATAATAATAATAATAATAATAATAATAATAGTAGGTGCAGTCTGGCTGATTTTTTAAAGTCGGGTGATGGTGTTTTGGAAGGTATATGCGGATGGATTTTTAGAGTGCGGAGTGGTTTGTCATTGGGGGATCCATTTCTCAGTTTGGTACGACTAGTATTGAGTGTTTTGGAAGTTATACATGGATGGATTGCTAGATTGGGACGAAGTACGAAATCCGCAATTTACAAACGCCCACTCATACCAAATTTACTATTGGTAATCTGCATGTTCCCAGTTCTAATCAAGAATTTTAACACCATCACGTCCACTTTTGGACTTAACCTTCCAAGCAGACTCCTTGATAACAATCATAATCTTCCTATTTCCAACACCACTGCTTACAACATCTCGAGTTCGAGTCACACCTTAAGGTCACTGGAGGTTTGTCCGGTCGTTAACTTCAGTCACACCTTAGGGCCACTGGAGGTTTGCCCAGTCGTTAACTTCAGGGCTCCGAAATTAGTTGAGGTGCGTGAAAACTGGCCCGGATACTTGGATATCAAAAGAAAAAAGAACACCTCTAATGGAGAAGCTGTTACATTCGGAAACAACTTCTCATTATTATTTCATAATGAAGTTGCATTCCGCATTGCGTTGTTAATTATGATGTCTTTAATTTTCAGACCAAGTATCGTCTTCCTATACTGTTTGACGACTATCTTGAGGATATCAAATGACTACATATCAACATCATTCTCAGCCGGTGACATTATTGACAGACTACCCCTTTCTGCACTTTTGGCTTGTGTCTTTAGTTTCTTTGTCAGTTCTTACTGGAATGAAATGATAGACTTGCCATCCCATCGGATGAAACGCTTTCAGATGCTGCAACGTTTGTTTGATGAATTAAATTAAAAAAATATTCATCGCATCTGTGGCAAAATCAGGTGAGCCGAAGAATATATATGGGAGTGGTGGTCCATAGATTCTTCAACAAGCCTTCATTTCTGATCATAAGTTGCTGCTGCCTGCAATTGTCTCCTGTAAATTACCATATGTCTTTTTTTATCAATTGAGCTCTCCGCCTCTCCTTATTGTTGGTTTATCATTATCCTCTTTGTATTTTGATATTTTCATCAATAAAGTTTGTTTTTGTTGATAAAAAAATTGAGCTCTCAATTTGTGCTTCATCGGGGGGCTGTTTGTATGATTTTTGTAAAATGGGATTGATTATCTCATGGAATGATGGATTGGATTAATGATTACTAGAATATTGAATGAGGTGATATACTAGGATTGCTACAAATTGTATGGAGTCCATAAATACAACAATCACCTTGAGTTGCAAGGGGATAACCTACCCTGTGAAGACCAGGTGGTGATTTCGGAGGTGATATACAAGCAATGCAAATGTTATAGTGAGCAGTACAAAGGTGAAAATTCAACTTCCCATGGTGATGAACAAGAACAGAGATCTCTTGTGGGAAGCAAGAAGGGTGAAGATGAAGCTGATGTGGAGGGCCAGGTTGGAGGTGAGCTAGACATAGAAGGTGCTGAAGAGGCAGGGAGTCGGGGGCAAGACATGATGAACATACAACCATTGATGGACAAGATAGAGGGCTAAGCATGTCTAGGGTTGAGGAGACTATCATGACCATAGGCCAGATAGATCGTATGCAGAAGCAAGCTGGAGGTAGAGGGGAAGTATGCGGGACTCAGTCAGTCAAATCATTGCTAAACCCTATACAGATTCAAACTGATGGAAACCAAATAGTTGAAGATGGAGTTGTTACTCTAGGTTTTATGAGGAGTCTTAGTGGGCCTGAGAAAATTGGACCTAGGCTTAATATTGAGGTGGGCTTAATATTGAGGTGTTATTAAGTAAGGCCCATGTGTAGACACCTCATTTTTTGCGGCCCTTACGACTTGGACGTCCTTCCAAGTACACCTGATGATAAGTCTGTTTGCTCACCAAGTGCTCGAAGTCCTCAGCGGAATGCCATAACTTTGAGCCTTTCAAACCCTTCATCATTTTTGTCTCATTTTGGACCACGCCTTGGTCTTTCCAACCTGCAACCTCTGGTGGCCTACCGATCATCTCTAGAGGTTGCCGGCTGTCACTTTTGGTTTACCGTCCACTGATGTGGCTTGTCGGCCACCAGTGATGGCCGGCTGGCCACCAGTGTTTTTTGCAGATATTTTATGCCAACTGTGCCAGCTATTTGCATAGATGCATGTATCTGTCCACATGTGGAGGGCTGGATCTCCTTGTAGGAATTTCATGTTTTCTATATATAGAGACCCCCTCTCCCTTGTATCAAGGCTAGAAAATTTTGAACTAAAAATTTCCTCTCTCTCTACAATTCTCTCTCTCTCTCTCTACAAATTCTCTACACTTTTGCCTATCTACACCACACTTTTGCTTATACTTCCTTAACCAAAGTTGATCACTTTTGGACTGAGGTTCCTTGAGGCCTTCTTGGAGCTCTTGAAGTTGGTTTTGGCTTGAATTGTGGCCTAGAATTACTCTTTGCTTCAAGAGGTATAATATTTGCTTTATTAGCTTGCTTTGCATACTTGCTTTTCTATCTTTTTCCCACTATTTTGGGCTGTTTTTGAGACATAAAAAACTCTGTCTTTGTGGGCTGAAATTTTTGGTTTTAAGCCATTTAAGGTAAGGGGTGGTTCACCCTTCTTTGTACCTTGTTTGTAAGGTTTTTCCACTTATGTTTCCCACTTTCAAATCATCTTTTTCCAAGCTTTTAAACACTAATTTTTAGATTTTTTTCAGTGGTGAAAATCATATTTTGAAGTTCAAATTTGGAGGGGTTAGCCTCCCCTCCTTGTGTCTTGTTTGCTAGCCTAGTTAGCTCTATGTATTAGCTTATTTTTCTAGCTTGTTGTAGCTTCATTCTAGCATGTTTTAGACTTTATTTTAGGCTGTTTTGTCTCTGTTTTTGACTGGTTGTTGCATTTGAGTCTCGTTTTGCATAGTTGTAGTGTAATAGTCCTCACAAGCTTGGTGTTTTAGGTCTTTAGGCACCACTTGTTTGAGTTGATTACATGTTTTTAGTGCTTTTCACACTTAATTTCAGCACTAATAATCTCTGCAAGCTCCCTCCTTTCTTGGCTTTTAATTTTGCTTTGAAATTGGTTCAAGTCATTTGCTTGCCTAAGTGTGAAATTGAGGTTTCATACTTAATGGTTTAATCCCTCAAGGGGTTCATTATCAACGGTATGATGCTTTTTTCATACCCAAAGCAACTTGTGTTTTGAGCCCTCTTTTCATTAGAGTACTTTAATTCATTCAATGGACTTAATTGGATTAAAGAATGATTGGTAAGTTAAAATGAGTAACTAAAATTTGCAACTAAAAGTGAGCAAGATACTTACTTGATGTGTTCAATCGGACGTTAATTGAACATAAGGAACTTGGACCATTTCATACTTGCTAATGATGAAATGATCCAAGTCTCCAAGGTCAACTTCTTCCCTTGATCATTTATGAAAGGGAGAAAGTTTGTATCTTGTTTTGCATTTATTGAACTTGCACTCTTGGGTTCACAAGCTATCATGCAATGAAATTGCTTCGATTGGTGGTTTGTGGCTTAGATTCGCCACTCCTTGGATTTGTTCATGAAAAGGAGGGGTGAATTGTGCAAACAACCCTTGAAAATGCCATATATATGCTCTGTTTGTCCTCTGTTGCAGCAAGATGAACATGTGCATCAGTGGCCGGTAAGCCACTTTCTATGGCCGGCAGACCATCATCCATGGCCAGCAACCTTCAACCATAGCCGGTTGGTGGCCGGCAACATCCACCAGTGGCCGGCCAGCCACTGATGTAAAATTCAGCAAGATGTTGGAAATGTGGAGCAAAGTTGTTCTAGAAGTGTTCAACTATGCAAATAGAGGCATCTGGGAGCAAAACGGTGGTCTTTTCGGGTGGAATCCGAGCATACGTGTGCACATCTCTCCTTTCTCGAGGCAGAGTAGTTGATTGCTTAGTTTAATTGCAATAGTGTTGTAATTCGTTAATTAGTTAAGTAGTTAACTAATTATGTTGTAATTATTTAAATTAGTTAACTAGAATAGTTAATTAATGCAAGTGTTGTAATTCTTTAATTAGTTAAGTAGTTTAGCTATTTATTCGGTTTGTAATAATTAGCTTAATTAGTTTAATTACCTTAGCTTAGTTAGCTAGCTAGTTAGTTCATTCGGACTCTTCTTCGTGAGAGCGTAATGTAATAATTTGCATGTCTTCCAACTCCACGTCTTTCTCCCTTTTATTTATCTGCTTTTGATGGTTAGATTAGGGACATGTTTTAATTAGCATACCTTATACTTGCATCCATTTATCTTGTATTGCATGCACCAAGGCTCGGTGCATCATTCAAACTGCATTATCGTTTAAATACTTCTTTGAATACATGCTTAGACTGCATGCTATTTAAATCAATTCATATGCAATTTTAGTAGCCGAGCCTATAATTGCATTCTTTGTATGTGTTGCATTAGACATTTGGCATAGTTAGGAATCATGCATTTTTTCTAACATTCTTTTGTTCATCTTAGCTTGGAGTACTAGGTGAGTTTTTAACGCTTTAGCATACTTGCATGAGTGTGAGTGATTGGCATGTCTAGCATACTTGCCATGAGGCTAAGTGCTTACTTGATGAACTACTTGAATGCCTGTGGATGAAGGCTTATTGCTTGAATTGGAACGATTCAATTAATGTTCGTTTTAAAACCCACTTTGTTGAGTCGTAAATTCGCAAACTTTAAGCCCACTTGAAGTGGCAAATTCAAATCCTTTTCAAAAAAACAAACATGACTTGAAATGTTCCAATTCTTGTAAATTTAGTCTATACTTGCTTGTGTGCATTACATAGTAATACTAACCTAATAAATCGAAATAAGAGCATATAATGTTGATAAAATCATATCATGATTAGTAGAGGCCGATCTTTGATCGGGTGAGCGAGGGTGATCAATTCATGACCTTTCCCTCTCGTACCTAAGTTCTCGAGCCGAAGTAACTTTGGTGATGACGGACACGTGGCCTTTGGCACGAGTCATGGGTTTTTTAAATTTTTCCAAAATAAAAATATTTAGGTGGCAACTCTGTATCTGGCAAAGCAGTCCAATTTTGGTATTTTTTATTCTAAAATCGATTTTCCAAAAGATTTGCAGGATTTGGACTCTTTGGTATTTATCAATTTCACATTACACTTGTGAGATTAGATTCAAAATCGTGGGAGTCCGAACTGTAGGGCTTCTTTCAAACCTTCTAAAAGGGGATGCGAAAAAGTCAAGCTATAGTTTCTGGTGACTCTGCTAGGGATTTAGAGAACTTGACTCAAACTCATGATACGACATCTTATCTACACTTATGTGTTTCTTTGCATTTGCATTTTTATCGGTGCGCCTAAGTCACTGTGTTTGCCATCTGCTATTCCTGGACAGTTTACCGGAGGTGTGTTTGGAAAAGCTTGCCAAAAGACTGATCGGTCACGGGCTCTGCCATGATGGGAACACAACCCTCGGATCTAGATTACCGCTATACCGCTTGATCCGGCTTTCACTTTTTGGTGTTAGGTGTGAGAGGTATATTAGGTTGTGTTGCTGAGGTACCCTTTTTTTGACCAATTGACCTAGTTGCATATCGAAAGCCATATAGACTATTCCAAACTAGGGCAGGTTGCTTACCCGAATGTAGGATTGTGTGAAACTACTTTGCTTGAATAGTTAACCCTAGTTCTTGACGAAATTAGGACAGGGTAACCGTACCTCCTCATAGGGGTGTTTTGGCTCTCACTTAACTGGTATGTGCTTTTAGAGTGAAACTCTTCAGGAATGTGTGTATCAGTTACAAAGTTTGGGTATTAGATTTGGGGGGCAGAATTCAATGCTGAGTGCAGTTCTGTAGCTTTTTGATTACAACTGTGTGTTGTTTATATCCAAGCTAAGGTGCTGTATGGTTTCTAATTTTTGCTTTCCTTTTGCTTTATTTCTTTTTGCAATGTAGTTTATCACAATTGCTTCGGACAGTTCGGATACCCCGTAAGCACTCTAGACTCGTGTAAAGAGACTTTACAGATCTGGGATCTTGTTAGGGGACGACATGTGTTTGCTTCGCTTCCACCAGTTACAAGACGGAGGATAGTAAGGCACAATTCACCATTTCAACAATCACCTGCATTTAGTCAGGCTCAATCTTCTACATCCAGTCCAGCAAGAGATTACTCGCCTGTTCAGATGACTCAGTACCCTGCAGTTAGTATGGAAGACTTGATTCATCAACTCCAACAAATAGTGGAAACCATGCAGCGAGATGCTGCTTGCCAAGCTGAAGTTATAGCCTACCAAGCTGAAGTGATAAACAGGCTGTAGCAACAGCAACCACAGTCCGCAGTGGCTTCTGCTTCCCATGCACCTCCAGTGGGCATTCCAGCACCCGGAATCACTGCCAATGTCTAAGAGAATCTGGGCAATACAGTAGACCCCATTCCACCACAAGCCTCCAAGGCACCAGTGTACCAAACCGAGCCTCCATTTGAATTCGAAATTGACCCGACTACACTTAAGGTCAACAAGCTAGAGAAGCTTCTCAAGTAGGCTCAGGGTGTGAACTCAATCCCCGACATCGAAGATGGATACACCGACTCCACAGTAACTTTGCCGGACCGGTTCAAAATGCCACATATCGATCGATTCGATGGCTCGGGGGATCCCATGGTCCATTTGTGGTTGGTCTCTGATATCCTATGGTTGATGAGCCTCACCGGACTTCAAAAGCTGTCGCTTTTTGGCCAAGCCTTGTCAGGGATAGCGGCCATCTGGTATGCAAAGCTGGAGGACACTGTGAAACGGAGCTGGGAGGAAATGGTTGAGGCCTTCATTGCATAGTACTCCTATAATACGCAGATCGAGGTCACAACCCGTGATCTTGAAGCAACCCATCAAGAGTCAAATTAGGGCTTCTCAGACTTTGTAACAAGATGGAGGGCCAAGACTTCGATGATGACTACCAGGCCATCTGAGAAAGATCAAATCAGAATGGTGGTCCGCAATCTGCAAGGGAAATTATTGCAGAAGATGATTGTCTTGCCCTTGTTCACATTCACTGAGCTTCATGAAATAGGAGTTCAGATTGAAGATGCAATGAAACAGGGGTTGATAACCAATGAGAAGGAGCAGGCCAGAAGGCCTTTCATGTGCAGTTCCAATGCAACCACTAGTGGAAGCACAACTACACGGCCATCTGATGTAAATGTCATCACCAATACGGTTAAGACCACCAACCCTTTTGCCAGCACAACTCCACAAACCTCAAACAGCCAAGCCTGAACCCAAAGGGTCTTCACTCCACTCTACATGCCTTTATCCAAAGCCCTAGGGGTGCTAATAAAAAAGGGGCATCTTAAGCCATTAGAGCCTCGCCCTCTACCCAATCCTCTCCCACCAAAACACAACTCGGCCAAATACTGTGCTTTTCACTAGCAGCATGGCCACGACACTGACCAATGCTATAGGCCGTGTCATGAGATTCCAGATCTCATTGATAACAAGGTGATAGTATCACCCCAAAAGGAAAATGTAACCACCAATCCTTTTCCAGCCCACAACCAAGTTCCTCCACCCCAGCACTTAAATCTAATACATACATTGGCCATCCCATATGACCCCAACGTATATATTACCCCTTTCCACCTACCCAGACCGACGTTGTTCATCCTTGAAAGCACGAACTTGTGCATGATGGACGCGTCTACACCTTAATTTGAACCCATGGTGGCGACAATGGCAGAAGAAGGGAGGTTGGTCGAGGAGAATGTCAATCCATTGCCTGAGAGCTTTGTAGACTTATCTAAGGGGGTGTATGACTTGTGCTGTTACATTGTGCCGGCTGATCAAGCTAAGGCAGAAGTGGCATTGCCAACAATAGCAGAGGTCAATGTGGTCAGAAAGGATGGCTTAAACCAAGGTCTGGATGATCTAGCGGAGTTGGAAGAAGACTTAGACAATCTGTAATTCTATGATAAACAGGAGTAGGGGGATGTGTAGATTCATTGGTTTGATTTGAATGGATTGACAGACAACTCCGGGTGGCTTAGTGATGAACCTAATCGAGAGGAAGGAACTGAACCAAAACCTGAAGAAAAGGAAGCAAAAATAGCTGCAGTGGCCGGAATGGCCGAGGAAAAGGGGAAATTGCCGGAGAGCACCAGTATTAAGAATTTAGCTCAGGAACTGGGCGCTATGAGTACTGCGAAAACAGAGCATGAAGCCGCGTTGAAGTAGTTTGTGCAAGAAAGGGATGAAATCAAATAGGAAGTTGGAACAGCTCAACTCCCTGTGAGGAATACTTTTGATGAAAGAATGACTAGAATGGAGCCGGACAACTGTTTGTCGGCTGCCGGAGGTGCATGGTGGAAAGATGATGATCTGCACCTTGCCCACATTGACGAGGATTAGGACGAGTCCCCGCCAGACAATACTTGGTACTCTGAAGAGGTGGACCACATGACGAGGACTGGACGGTATTTCAAACCCCCACATTTAGACCAAGCTGAAGCATCCGGGAAAGATAAGGAATCTGAGAAGCAAAAGGAAAAATAGTTAGAAGAAGAGGCGGTGCTGAAGCAATTAAAGAAAATTCAAGCCGATATTTCAATCTGGGGTTTACTCATGGCTTCTCGGGTGCACCGACAGGCTGTACTATCAGCGATGGATAAAGCCAAATTGTCTATTGATACAACTCCTGAACAGCTTGTAGGGTTGGTCTTTCTGGGAGGCGCTACACCAACTCTAACCTTCTCAGACAAAGAACTGCCACCAGAGGGCTTAGCACACAACAGACCTCTGTACATATCAATCGAGTGTAGAGAAAAGTGGGTGCCAGTGGTATTGGTCGACATCGAGTCAGCTATCAACGTTTGTCTATCTCGCACAGCTTATGCTATTAGCTTGAAACCAGTAGATTTCGTGCCTACAGCCCAGGTGATTCGGGTGTATGACAATACTAGAAGAGAGGTGATGGGCACGGTACAGATTAGAGTTCAGGTGGGCCCAACTCAACAGGATATTGAGTTCCACGTCCTGAATGTGCCGGCCATGTGTAGTCTACTATTAGGGAGACCTTGGTTACACCAGGTGAAAACTGTCTCCTCTACCCTCCACCAAATGCTGAAATACCCTCATGGGAAGGGGGTGGCGATCATGTTTGGGAATTCATTTATCCATCTTTCGCCAGAGATAATTACACTTGTACTGTAAATTGTTTATGGCGAGGAGGATATATTCCTTTCAGGGTTCACTCTAGCTGAGGCCCGAGCAGTGCAAACCATCTTGGCAACTAATGAGGGCTTGTATGTTAGCGCCCAATCAATCTATTTCATGAACAAGCTCCAATACGTGCCAGGAATGAGACTGGAAAAAAGTGGTCGGAAAGGCGTCACTACATTGGCCGATGTGCCACATAGCCCGCATGCCTTTGGTCTTGGCTATACGCCCACCAAAGAGGATTGGGTCAAAAAGAAAGAAGAGATGGCAGGCAGAGTTAGCGCTAAGCTGACTGGGAAGTGCTATGAGCTTATGCACAGACCGATCCGGGGAACCCTGAATGGTCGTTTTGTTCAGGAAAGTGAAGACTTCCCATTTTTGCAACTTCCCTGAACCCTGGTTCAATTATGAGAAAAAACGTGTTCCTAGATTTGAAATTTTCTTTGACTTGCAGTTACAAGACAAAGATATAGAGGAAAAGGATGAACCGATTGCTGAAGCTGAACGGACCATAGAAAGTGATTCGGACAGCAACGAACTTGAAGTAGGGGTAGCATTGGCGTGTCTCATTCAGACCCTCCAATCGACTCAGCGAGCTTGGGGGATAACCTGACAGTCTTTATGATCGGGGATCAACCGGGTGTAAACCCTTCTAGCAGCATTTTGGATACATTTGACGCACTATCTCTAGTTTGGAAGTTGGAGGGGGGCTACCTATATAGTAGTTCTGAGGTGGGTAATGAACCAGAATCTAATTCCACAGAGTCTGTGGAGTCAGAATCAGATTTTGGTTCTTCTGAGTCAGAGTTCGGTATTCTTGAGGGTGATAACCCGAATGCCAAGGTCTTGTCCAGGTCGTTCTTTTCTTTTGCTTTTGAGTTAGTTGTAACTGAAGAGCTGGATGAGCTTGACCTTGTGAATGAGAATGCCACTGTAGATTCTGAGTATTTCCCTGTGCCGCTTGTTTATTGCATTGATCATGACTTTCAAAATTTTGATGAAAACAACGAGGAAGGAGAGGTTTGCAAAAATTTGATTAATCGAGAGGATGAGAGGTTTGCAAAACCCCTTGCTGATGAAATAATTGCTTTTAATGTGGGTACTGAGAAGGATCCATGACTGGTCCAGATCGGTTCACGTTGTCTTCGAAGGAGCACGAGCGCTTAGTCACTTTATTAAAAGATTTCAAAGATGTTTTCGCGTGGTCCTATGAAGACATGCTTGGAATCGATCCTGAGATTGTACAGCATCAGATCCCTATTGACCCCGAGGCCTGACTATAGCGATCCCGATTTTCCCTCCATTGATTATTGTGTTCCGGACTTTGGTTCCGTAGAGTTGATGTTATGTATCTCTTGTTTCTGTCCTTCTATACTTTGTATTTGAGTTATAGGATGTTATGGGCAGGATTGTTACAGGTTGGGAGTGAATGGGAGCAAATGGTTGCTGCCCAGAATTTTGGTCCTTCGCTCAAGCGAGCCTTTTGTCGTTTGAGCGAGATCTTTGTTTTGGATCCTTCGCTCGAGCCAGGGTTTGTTCGCTCGAGCGAGAGTTGAGTTTTGTATCTGGTGGCTCGAGCGAGAAGTTCTTGGCTCGAGCTTGCGTCTGCGTCTGGTTCTGGACCTGAAGGGTGCAGTTCTTCGCTCGAGCGAGCTTTCCTTCGCTTGAGCGAGCGAGGTGTATGTTTTGGGTTCCTTCGCTCGAGCGAGCATTCTATCGCTCGAGCGTGCTTCTGGGTTGCAGACCTGAAGCTTCGTATTGTTGGCTCGAGCGAGACTTTCTTCGCTCGAGCAAGGATTCTTTGTGTCTGGTCGCTCGAGCGACCAATCCTTCGCTCGAGCGAGCCTGTGTTATATCAGCAGGCAGCAGCGGGTAAACACTTCACTTTTTCATCTCTTTTTGTTTCAAAACCCTAGATCCGAGCTCTCTTTCTCTCTCTAAACACCTTCTCTCTAGGGATTGATCTACTTCCATTGAGTTTCTAGCCTACTCTCTTTGCAAGAAAGATAGAGGGTGTTGAGGGCTTCGTTTTAATCTGAAAATTTATGAGTTTAGAGCACTTTGGATTTTCGCCATCTTCTCCGTTTGAGCTCTAACTTCGAGGTAGGGATATCCTACTCCATCTTATGAGCTTTGTCTTTAAATTTTGGCATTTTGATATGTTGGGGTTGTTGGGTAATATTGGAAAAGTTTTGGGGCTTTTGTGTAATTTACAAAAGAGGGGGTTTTCAAATATTAAAACCCATATGTATGAGAAACATTGAGAAAATGGAATTTATGTTGTATTATTGATGAAATCAAACCTTAGGGTTGATATTGAGAATTTGGGAAATTGCCCTAATTATTGAAATAAATTAATTGGTATAATTAATTTGAGTAAATATGGAAATGAGGTGAAATCCATGAAATTGGGAAATTATGGGATTGAATGGTGTGGTTGGATTAATTTTATCACCCACCTATGGAAATGTGGAAATTATACCTGTTTATGCATTTATTTTTTGTTTAGAAATAACTGCTTTGGGCTATCGGTGGAGGATAGTCTTGATTGTTGTAGACACAGCATGTTGATTAGGGAAACTAAAACTAATCACATTGTATATGACGGTTTGGAATAATACATCAAAGTTGTGTATTGATTGAACATGTATATGATAATGTTTATATGCATTGTGTTATATGGGAGGAGATAGGGGATGTACTCTACGGTTTAGGGGAAGATAGGGGATGGACCTCTAAACCGGATTTTGTTTGATATTGATACAACACTAAAATGTGTATCATTTGTGAAGTATGGAAGTGATTTTGACTGAGACTGATACAGCACCACAATGTGTATCTATTATGGAGTAAGAAATGTTTAACATGAGTTGTTATCCCAATTGAATTGGAAATATTGCTAATTTGAGATGTAATCTCTTTTAAGTTATCTGGCCAGGTTCTGAGCCACGTTTATGAGAGGAAAGTGAAATGTAACATGGACGTGATTGTCATGGAACTGTAATGTGATATAAATTGTTATAAGTGTTGACCATCTATCACATACTATTATTTTAGGCATTGCTTATAATTGGTTTAGCATATCTCTACTGGGCTTTGGCTCACCCTATATAGGACATCATTTCCAGGTCTAGGTGATATGCCACCTCCAAGATCATAGCTTGGAAGGTTCTGGGAGTTGAAGACTTTTTTTGGTTGTTTCGTTATCTTTTGATGTATCACATGTAAACTCAAGCCAAGGGCTTAATATGTATTTGAGTTAGCACTCTCTTTTTGTAACCAAGTGTTGGCTTGGAAAGTTGTAAGCCCATAGGGCATTTATTTTTGTTGTCAACATGTAATACTTTTATAATGAATACTCTGATGAATAGAAAGATGTTTATTTCTCTTATACCAATACTTGTCGAGAATGTGGGGTTTTATGTATTATTTTGAGGGCGTTACACTGACCCGTCAAGCAGAAGTTGTAGAGAATACACCTGGATTGGGCACTGAAAATTAAGGAGGAGGTCACCAAGCAAATAAACGCAGGGTTCTTGCTAGTATCTGAGTATCCAACGTGGTTGGCCAACATTGTCCTAGTGCCGAAGAAAGATGGCAGAATTCGGGTATGTGTGGACTTCAGAGATCTGAATAAAGCTAGTTCGAATGATGACTTTCCCTTACCGCACATCGATGAATTGGTGGATTTCACTGCGAGTCATGCATTTCTCTCCTTCATGGATGGATTTTCCGAGTATAACTAGATTCTGATGGCACCCGAAGACAGAGAGAAAACCGCCTTCACTACGTCGTGGGGAATTGTAGACACGCCTCGTGGGCCTCAGTGCTACAGTTTGGACTCAAATGTCACGGTTCTGAATCTAGTCTTGCAAAGTGCAATGCAAGACCAATAAATCACAAAAGAGTCCAAATCTAGCAAATCGTTTTGGAAAACTGATTTTTGTAAAGAAGTGCCAAACATGGACTGCTTTGCCAGATACAGAGTCGCCACCTAAATATTTTATTTTGGGGGAATTTAGGAAACCCTGACTCGTGCTTAAGGCCACGTGTCCGTCATCACCAAAGTTGCCTCGGCTCGGGAACTTGGGTACGATTGGGGAAGGTCATCTATGAGCACCCCCGCTCGCCCGATCAAAGATCGGCCTGTACTAAGCATGATATCTTGTTTTTGAAAACACATGTGCTCTTATTCCGGTTAATTAGCTAATCTTACTACATGATGTGCACAGCATACAAGTATAGACTAGATTGCCTAATTTGGAACAAAACATTGCATATCCGTTTGTTTGAAAAATGGTTTGAAGTTTGCTACTCGCAAGTAGGCTAAATTGAGGATTTTGATGAATTGTTCGAACTCAAGGAATCCAACCTTCACCCACAGGCATTCAGGCAGTTAATCAAATAAGCAATTAGCCTCATGGCAAGCATGCTTTCATGGCAACATTAACATACATGCAATATGCTAAAGCGTAAACACTCATAGTGTACTCCGAATAGGTCGGTGCACAAGCTCATAGCGCTTCTTGGTCTGATTAGCTCTAGCTCTTCCTACCATCTCTTTCCCTTTCCTAACCCAATCCTCTTTGGTAGGCGTATAGCCAAGACCAAAGGCATGCGGGTTATGTGGCACATCGGCCAATGCAGTAACACCCTTCCGGCCACTCCTTTCCAGCCCCATTCCTGGCATGTGTTGGAGTTTGTTCATGAAGTACACAGATTGGGCGCTAACATACAAACCCTCATCAACAGCCAAGATATTCTGAACTACCGGGCTTCAGCCAAGGTAAACCCCGAAAGGAAAACATCCCCTTCACCATGCACAATCTCCAGCACAGTTGTAGTGACCTTTGGCGGAGGATGTATAGATGAATTCCCGAAGACTATGGCCGCCCCTTTCCTATAGGGGTACTTCAACATTTGGTGGAGGGTGGAAGAGACAGCTTTCACTTGGTACAGCTAGCGTCGCCCAAGTAGTAAGCTGAAAGTGGCTAGTAAACCCAGGACATGAAACTTAATATCCTGTTGAGCTGGGCTGACCTGTACTTTGATCTATACTGTTCCCATCACCTCTCTGCTTGTATTGTCATATGCCCGAATCACCTAGGCTGTAGGTACGAACTCGGCCGGTTTCAGACCAATAGCATAAGCTGTGTGACAAGGACAGACGTTGATTGCGGACCCAGTGTCGACCAATAACACTGGTATCCACTTTTCTCAGCACTCCACTGATATGTATAGAGGCTTGTTATGTGTGGAGCCTTTTGGCGTCAGTTTCTTGTCCGAGAAGGTTAGAGTTGGCGTAGCACCTCCCGAGAAGACTAATCCCACCAGTTGTTCCGGGGTGGTGTCGATGGACAACTTAGCTTTATCCATTGCCGATAGTACAACCTGTTTATGCACTCGTGAAGCCATAAGCAAACCCCAAATAGATATATCAACTTGAATATTCTTCAACTGTTTTAACACAACCTCTTCTTCTAATAGTTTTTCTTTCTATTTCTCTACTTCTTTATCCTTCTCGGATGCCTCGGGTTGGTCCAAATGCGGTGGTGTGAAATATCGGCCACTTCTTGTCATGTGGTCGATCTCTTCCACATACCAAGTGTTGTTAGGAACGTCTTGATCCCAATCCTCATCAGTATGAACCAGGTGTAGGTCGTCGTCATCCCACCAAATTCCTTCGGCAGCTGACAAGCAGTTGTCCAGCTCTGTTCGAATTGTCTTCTCATCACAAATCTCCCCCGCAGGGTGTTGGGCTTTTCCAGCCTTCCGGTTGTTTTCATCCATTTCTTGCTTGAACCGCTTCAGCGCGGCTTCTTGTTCAATATGTACAGTACTAACAATGCCCAATTCCCAAGCTGATTGTTCCATACCAGTGTTTTCCAGCAGTTTACTCTTTTCATCGGTCGTTCTGGCCATTGCAGCGGTTTCTGCTTTCTGTTCTTCCAGCTTCAATTCAATTCCCTCATCTCTATCGGGTTCATCACTTAGCCACCCAGAATTGTCTATTGACCCATTCAGATCAAACCAATAAATATGCATGTTCCCTTGATCTTGCTCCTTAAAGAATTGCAAATTGTTTATGTCCTCCCCTCCAGCTCCGCTAGGTCATCTAGACCTTGGCTAGGGCCAACCTTTCGAACTACAGTGACCTCTATCCCAGCTGGCGACACCACTTTCGGCTTAGCTTGATCCACTGGTACAATATAACAGCACGGGTTGTACACCCCTTCATATAAATCCTCAGAGCCCTCAGGCAATGGGCTGATATTCTCCACTAAGGCCAACTTCCCTTTATCTACCACTGTCACCACCACAGGTTCAGGTTGGAGTGTAGACGTGCTCATCAAGCACAAGTTCATGCTCTTCGGGATGAATAACGCCAGTTTGGGTAGGTGAGAAGGGGTTATGTATATGCTGGGGTCATATGAGATGGCCAATGTATGGATGAGGTTTATATACCAAGGTGGAGGAACTTGGTTATGTGGTGGGAGAGGATTTGTAGTGATGTTGGGTTTTTGGGGAGGTGCTATCACCTTATTGTCAATGAGATCTTGAATCTCTTGACGCAGCCTATAGCATTGGTCGGTGTCATAACCGTGCTGCATGTGAAAAGCATAGTATTTGGCCGGGTTGTGTTTAGGTGGGAGAGGATCGGGTTGTGGGCGTTGTTCTAATGGCTTAAGATGCCCCTTTCTGATTAGGACCCCTAGGGCTGTGGATAAGGACATGTAAAGCGGGGTAAAGACCCTTTGAGATCGGGCCTGGCTGGTTGAGGTTTATGGAGTTGTGTTGGATGTATTGGCAAAAGGGTTGGCGGTTTGGGGTGTGGTGATGACCATACTCATATCTGAAGGCCGTGCAGAGGTACTACCATCATCTTCTATAATAATCTCCCTTGCAAGTTACAGACCACCATTCTGATTTGGTCCTTTTCAGACGGCCTAATAGTCATCATAGAGGCCTTAGCCCTTCATCGAGTCACAAAGTCCAAGAAGCCCCCCTTTGGCTCCTGACGGGTCAGTTCAAGATCATGGGTTGTGACCTCAATCTGGGTATTGTAGGAGTACTGTGCAATGAAAGCCTCAGTCATTTCCTCCCAAATTGTTTTCACAGAGTCCTCAAACTTTGCATACTAGATGGCCATTATACCCGACAGGGTCTGGCCAAAAAACGACAGCTTCTGAAGTCTAGTAAGGCCCATTGGTCACAAGATATCAGAGAATAAACACAAATGAATCATGGGACCTCCAGAGCTGTCAAACTGGTCTATGTGTGGCATCTTGAATCTATCCGGTAGAGTTACTGCAGAGTCTGTGTATCCATCCTCAATGTCAGGGATTGAATTCACGCCCTTTGCCCGCTTGAAGAGCTTTTCTAGCTTGTTGACCTTTAATGCGGTGGGGTCAACCTCAAATTCAAATAGCACCTCCGTTTGGTACATTGGTGCCTTGGAGGTCTGAGGTGGGATCAGATCTACCAGAATGCCCAGATTCTTTTGGACATTGCCAGTGACCCCGGGTGCTAGAATACCTGCTGGAGGTGCATGGGATGCAGAGGCTACTGTCAGTTGTGGTTACTATTGCTGAAGCCTATTTATCTCTTCTGCTTGGTGGGCTGTGACCTCAGCTTGGCCGACAACATCTAGCTACATAGTCTCTATGGTCTGCTGGAGTTAATGAAGCATATCTTTCTTGCTAACTGGGGGATGTTGAGCTATCAAAACTGGTGAATACTCTCTTTCTGCAGTAGAAGCAGAAGACTGAGCCTGGCTGGTGGCAGGCGAAGTAAAAAATGACTACTGGACTGGTGAATTATGCCTAACCCTCCTCCGTCTCGTAACTGGTGGGAGTGAAACAAACACTAGCTGTCCCTTGACAAGATCCCTAGATCTACAAATCCTTCTAACATGGGTCCAGAGTGCTTGGGGGGTAACAGAATCGTCCGAAACAATGGTGAAAAACTACCTTGCGAAAAGAAATAAAGCAAAAGAAAACAAAAATTAGAAACCGCACAGCACCTCGGCTCAGATACTAACAACACACAGTTGCAATCAGAAATTGTAGAACTGTACTCAACATTGATTTCTGCCCCCAAAAACTAATACCAAAACTTGCAATTGATACATACATTCCTGTAGAGTTTCACTCTAAAAGCACATACCAATTAAGTGAGAGTCAAAACACCCCTACGATGGGGTAGGGTTACCCTGCCCTAGTGTCGTCAGGAACTAGGGTTGACTATTCAAGCAAAGTGTTTCACACAATCCTGAATTTGGGTAAGCAGCATGTCCTAGTTTGGAACAGTCTCTATGGCTTTCGATATGCAACTAGGTTGATTGGTCAAAAGGGGTACCTCAGCAAGACTACCTAATATGCCTCTCACATCTAACACCAAAAAGTGAAAGGAGGATCAAACGATACAGTGGTAGTCCAGATCCAAGGGTTGTGTTCCATCGTGGCAGAGCCCGCAACTGGTCAGCCTTTTGGCAAGCTTTTCCCAAGCAAGCCTATGGCAAACCGTTTAGGAATAGTAGATGGCAAACACAGTGACCTAGGCACACCAATGCAAATGCACATGCACATGCAAAGAAACACATAAGTGTAGATAAAAAAGTCATATCATGAGTTCGAGTCAAGTTCTCTAAATCCCTAGCAGAGTCACCAGAAACTGTGGCTCACCTTTTTCGTGCCCCCTTTCAGAAGTATGAAAGAAGCCTTACAATTCAGACTCCCGTGGTTCTGAATCTAATCTCACAAGTGCAATGTGAAACTGATAAACACCAAAGAGTCCAAATCTGGCAAATCGTTTTGGAAAACTGATTTTGAATAAAAAAATGCCAAAATTGGACTGCTTTGGCAGATATAAAGTCACCACCTAAATATTTTATTTTTGGGAAAATTTATGAAACCCATGACTCGTACCAAAGACCACGTGTCTGACATCATCAAAGTTACCTCGGCTCAGGAACTTAGGTACGAGAGGGGAAGGTCATGAATTGAGCACTCTCGCTCGCCCGATCAAAGATCGGCCTCTACTAATCATGATATGACTTTTATGTACATTATGTGCTCTTGTTCCAATTATTAAGCTAGCTTTACTATGTGGTACGCACAAGCAAGTATAAACTAGTTTGTTTTGGAAAAGGGTTTGACTTTGCCACCTCAAGTGGGCTTAAAGTTTGCGAATTTGCCACCAAACATAGTGGGCTTAAAATTTATTTGCCACTTAACAAAGTGGGCTTAAAAAAACATGCATTCGTTGAATCGTTCCAATTCAAGCAACAAGCCTTCATCCACAGGCATTCAAGTAGTTAATCAAGTAAACATTTAGCCTCATGGCAAGCATGCTAGTCATGGCAACATTCACATTCATGCAAGTATGCTAAAGCATAAAACTCACCTAGTACTCCAAGCTAAGAATATGTGAGTTAGAAAAATATGCATGATTCCTAACTATATAAGATGCCTAATGCAACACATGCAATATGCAATTTAATAGGCTTGGCTACTAATATGGCATATGGATTGACTTGAAGAACATGGGATTAAACACGTATTCAAAGAAGTATTTAAACAACAATGTAGAGTTACAATGATGCGCCGAGCCTCAGTGCATACAATACAAGATGAATGGATGCAAACATGAATTAATTAATTACACAACATGAACTAATTAACTAATATACTTAAATAGTTACAACATTTGCATGAATTAGCTATAACTAATTAACTAAGCAAATTAACTAAATGGCCTCGGGAAACGAGGGATTCATGTATGCTCGGTTTTTGACCCGAAGAACATCCACTGTCTGCCACTAATTGCCTCTGTTGCACAACACTTACACTATTTTCCTTCTCCAGATCAACACTGCTTTGCTTCAAAAGCACAATACTAAATTTTTCACTGGTGGCCAGCCGGCCACAGATAAGGGTTTGCCGGCCAACACTGAGGGGTTGTTGGCCATTGGAGGTGGCCTTCCAGCCACTGATGAGGGTTTGCTGGCCACTGAAGCCAAGTCTTTCCTTGCTGCAACAGAGGAAAAAATAGAGCAAGAAAGGGGCGGTCTCACAGGTTGTTTGTACCATATATCACCCCTTATCATTAACACAAGCTCAAAAGAGTGATACATTTGGCCCTCAAACCATCAATCAAGCAATTTCCATGCATGATGGCTAGGGGACCAATTCGCACAAGTTCAATGAATACAAAACAAGACTCAAATGCCATCACCCTATCATGCATGATCAAGGGCAACGGAGACCTAGGAAAGTGGCATATTTAATCACTTTTGAGTATGAAATGTCCCATTTTCCTTGTGTTCAAATTAACGTCTGATTTGAACACATGCAATGCAACTCAAAGAAATGCTTATCTAGTCACTTTTACTTGCCAATTTTGTTTACACATGTTAGTTACCAAATCATTCTTTAATCAATTTGTCCATTGATGAGTGTCCTCTAAGATGAAAGAAGTGTCAACCAAGGGATAATGTGAGGTAAGAAAGAGATCATGCCATTGATAATGAACCCTCAAAGAGGATTAAACCATTAAGCATGATCTCAATCTCAAGCTTAAAGGATCCCAAGCTTGAAACTGCCCTCAAAAGCAAATGAAAGAGTGGAGCAAAGAGGGAGGTTGCAGAGTTTATAGTGCTGAAATGGAGTGAAAAACAACACCAAAAGATGCTATCAACTCAAACAAGCGGTGTGTAAGACCCTAAAACACCAACTTGTGAAGATTATTACACTACGACCATACAAAACAAGACTTAAATGAACTAACCAGCCCAAAACAGAGCTAAAGCAGGCAATTTCAGAGGCTAAAACATGCTGGACTTGAACTAAGTTAAGCTAGAAAAACATGCTAACATATAATGATAACTAAGCATGCAAACAAGACACAAGGAGGGGAGGCTAACCCCTCCAAATTTGGACTTCAAAATGAGTTTTTTGCCACTAAAAAACCTTTGAAATTCAGTGGTTAAAAGGGCCAAAAAACTTGGTTTGAAAGTGGTGAACAAAGGTAGAAAAGCCTTACAAACAAAGAAGTAAGAAGGGTGAACCACCCCCTAACTGAAAATGGCCTCAAACCACCACCTTTAAGCCACAAAAATAGAGTTTTTTATAGTTCAAAATCAGCCCCAAAACAGAAGAAGAAAATGGCAAAGTAAGTATGTAAGACAAGCTAACAAAACAAGTGTTATACCTCTTGAAGTGAAGGCACAAATTACGCAAGAAAGCAAGCCACAACCGCCTTCTAAAGCTCAAAGAGGGTCTTAAGTAACCTCAGCCCAAAGAGAAGCAACTTTGGTCAAGGGTAGATAGACAAACGTGTAGAGACACTAAGCAACTAAGCACAAAATTTCAAGAGAGGGAGAATTTTATAGAGAAAGAGAGAGAATTTTGCTCCAAAATTTTCTAACCCTTCAAAATGGGGGAGAAGGTCCCATATTTATAGAAAAACAAGCTTTCAACTGAGCTAAATCAGTCCATACACGTGTATGGTGATCAAGCCCATTGTGCCAATAGCTAGAACAGCTGTCAAGAAAATATCTAAAAAAAAGGCATTAGTGGCCGACAGGCCACTAAGGTGGCCGGCAGGCCAAACCACTGGCCGACAAGGCACAGTGGTGGTCGGCAAGGCACACAAGGGAGCCAGCAAGGCACCAGAGGTGGCCTATTGGTCCCAAGATATTTAGGTTTGAAGAACTGGAGTTTTAGGTGTGAAAAGCTAAGGTTTTGGTCCAAAACAAGGCACAAAATGGACACGGTTTTAGGGCTCAAAAGCAAGGTACTCCGCTGAGGACTTCAAGCACTCAAAACAAACACATGAAATCACAATCATCGTATGCACAAACGATGACGTCCAAGTCTTAAGGACGGTCAAAAATGGGGTGTCTACAGTCATGATTTTCAAAATTTTGATAAAAACGATGAGGAAGGAATTCCTCTAGTTTTGAAAATTTTGATTAATCAGGAGGAAGAGAGGATTGTAAAACCCCTTGCTGATGAAATCATTGCTTTTAAGGATCCGCTTCTGGTCCAGATCGGGTCCTCATTCTCTTCGGAGGAGCGTGGGTGCGTAGTCGCTTTACTAAAAGATTTCAAAGATATTTTCTTGTGGTCCTACGAAGACATGCCTGGAATCGATCCTAAGATTGTACAATATCGAATCCCTCTTGTCCCCGAGGCCCGACCCATTAAATAGAAGTTACGTAGAATACGCCCGAATTGGGCTTTGAAGATTAAAGAAGAGGTCACCAAGCAGATAGACGTAGGGTTCTTGCTAGTATCTTAGTATCCCACTTGGTTAGCCAACATCGTCCCAGTGCCGAAGAAAGATGGCAGAAATAGAGTGTATGTGAATTTCAGAGATTTGAATAGAGCCAGTCCGAAGGACGACTTTCCCTTGTTGCACATCGATGAATTAGGGGACTTCACTGCAAGTCATGCATTGCTCTCCTTCATGGATGGATTTTCTGGGTATAACCAGATTTTGATGGCGCCCAAGGACAAAGAGAAAGCTGCTTTCACTACGCCGTGGGGAACCTACTGCTACAGGGTGATGCCGTTTTGGTTGAAGAATGCCGGGGCTACTATCAACGGGCTGCAACCACTATTCTGCATGATATGATCCACAAAGAGGGTCGAGGTGTCTGTGGATGACATGATTGTCAAGTCCAAGAAAAGAGAGGGCCACTACACCGCCTTGAAGAAATTCTTTCAATGGATCAGAGAATACAGATTTGAGGTTGAATCCACAAAAATGTACGTTCAATGTAACAACAGGGAAAATGCTGGGTTTCTTGATCACACAGAGGGGCATCGAGATAAATCCTTCTAAAATCAAGGCCATCCCATAAATGCCACCACCAAGGATTGAAAAAGAGGTGCGAGGCTTTCAGGGTAAAGTGCAATTCATAACACGGTTTATCTCTAAATTAACCTTGACTTGTGAACCACTATTTGGTCTCCTGAAGAAAAGAAATAAGTTTCGATGGGATGATCGGTGTCAATTCGCTTTTGAGTAGATCAAGCAGTATCTTCAGAATCCGCCCATGTTGTCACCACCAGAGCTGGGGAAGCCCTTGATTCTGTATCTGTCAGTCACAGACACCACAATGGGATACATGGTTGCTCAGGAATCTGAGGATAGGGTAGAGAATGCCATCTACTACTTGAGCAAGAAAATATTGGATTAGGAGACCCGTTACACCCCGCTGGAGAAAGCTTGCTTAGCCTTGGTATGGGCTACCATGAAGTTAAGGGACTACTTGCTAGCTCACTTTGTAATTCTGGTTTCGAGATTAGATCCCATCAAATATCTCTTCGAGAAACTAGCGCTTACGAGTAGGCTAGCTCGTTGGTTGCTTCTTCTCTCTGAATTTGATCTGAAGTATGTTTCTCGCAAGTCGGTCAAGAGGAGAGCTGTGGTCGAGTTCCTGGCAGATCACCCAGTAGAAGGGAATGAAATGGTAGAATACCTATTCTAGATGAAGCCATTCTGCAAGTCGAGGAAGAGATTTGGACAATGTACTTTGACAGAGCGTCTAATCAATACGGTTATGGGATAGGTGTGTTGCTGATAGCACCCGACAATTCCCATATACCTTTAGCCTTCAAACTCTGGTTCAAGGTATCCAATAACGAAGCAGAATACGAGGCGTGTATCGCTGGTTTGGAAGCCTCCTTGGAACTAGGGGCAAAAAGGTTGGACGTAATCAGGGACTCGAATCTAGTTGTGTCTCAAGCAAATGGAGACTAGAAGGTCAAAGAAGAAAAGATGAAGATTTATCACCAGACCTTTGATGTTCTGATTTCTAGGTTTGAAAAGCTGACTTCCACGCATCTATTGAGAGAGAACAACAAGTTCGCTGACGCCTTATCAACTTTATCTTCCATGATAGACATTTCACTTGGAGTTTGGATGCGTTTGATCATCATTGAGCAGAGGTATACGCCGGCTACTAGACTATTACCCTAATAGATGAAGTGCAAGATCAAAAACCTTGGTACTATCATATCTGGAACTTCTTGGAAAAAGGAGGTTTAAATATCAGTGGCAAATGCCAAAGATAAGAGGGCAATACGGCGGATGGCCGTTCAATTTATCATCTGTAAGGGTAAACTGTACAAGAGAGGTCATCTGGGAATGCACAAGTTGTGTCTCGAAGTAGAGGAATCAAAGCGCCCGATAGAGGCTAACCATGGAGGAGAGTGCGGAGCGCACATGAATGGGGTAATGTTAGCCTGGAAGATTCTTAGGCAAGGTTACTACCAGTCTACTATGGAGGAAGATTGTATCGGTTTTGTTTGGTGATGCCACAAATGCCAAATGCATGCCAATCGTATGAATGTCCCACCATCGAAGCTGTACAACAAGACTTCACCATGGCCTTTCTCAGTCTGGGGAATCGACGTCATTGGGGCAGTTACACCGAAAGGGTTAAATGGGCATGAATACATTCTGGTGGCAATTGATTACTTTACGAAGTGGGTGGAGGCTCAGTCCTACGCAGTGTTGAAAGCAGCGCATGTGGCAAAGTTCATCCGAAACAACATCATTTGCCATTATGGAGTCCCAAACGAGATCATTTCAGATAATGGCTCACATTTCAAGAAAGAGGTGATAGACTTGTTAGAAAAATACAATGTGGCTTTCCATAAGTCATCTACATACCCGCCGCAAACCAACAAAGCTGCTGAGGTTGCCAACAAGAACATCAAGCATATTCTATAGAAGATGGTTGAGACCTATAGGGATTGGCCAGATAAATTTCCATTTGCGCTCTAGGGCTACAGAACTTGAATTTGAACGTCGACTAGGGCAACTCCTTACTCTCTTGTCTATGGGATAGAAGCTGTTCTGCCAATCGAAATAGAAGTCCTGTCACTGCGAGTTATGACTGAGTGTCAAAAAGCAGAGGCAGACTGGCAGCAGAATAGGTTCGAAGAGTTGATGTTGTTTGATGAGAGAAGGCTAAAAGCATTGTACCATGTTCAGGGTTATCAACCCAGGATTGCTAGGGCTTTTAACAAGAAGGTTAAGTCTCGGAATCTCAAAGAAGGGGATTGGGTGCTGAAAGACAACTGAGCTCCCATCCATGACCCTAGGTGCAAGTTCAGACCCAATTGGACTGGTCCTTACATCATTAAAACTATTTGGTCGGGTGGAGCTGTTATTCTCATGGACCTAGATGGCCCAGAATTTTCCCAACCAATCAACATGGACAAGTTGAAGAAATACTGTCCCTGAGAGGCTTGCTAGGCTAAAAACCCGGAAGGGCGACCTAGGCAAAAGTTAGAGCCAAAAAAATAGAAATAAAGAAAAACTGAGCTCGCAAGGTTTAAAACCTTAAAGGGCAACCTTGGCAAAAGTTAGAGCACAAAAGGAGAGTGTTAATACTCTAGTGAACCCGAACCGAACTATGTAAGGCCTGATTCCCATCTTCGGGATATGTAGACAACTTCATCTTGAAGTTCGGCCGTAAACACCTCCAACTCAACTGTCTTGTCCATGTGTTTGATCAGGTCATCTTTGCCTATTCTCTATCTAAGAGTTCGGTTGTGATCTTTATTCTGAGAGCATGTTACAGTGCTGAGCAGCGTTATTCAGTTAAAGGGCAATTTGTGATTTTCGGATTCGAGGTTGTACATCTCGAGGATTGATTATGTATGTGTCAAGTGGTGATCCTTATCGAAAATGGTTTTGAAAAGTTTTGACAAAAGTTGATTTTTTCCCAAATTTTACCTTTTACAACTTAGACCATTTTTGGACCAAAAGAAAAATTTACAGTGCTCACAACTTTAATTTCATTGATTTTAATACAAAGTTCTCCAACTCTCGATACAAATCAAAGTTGCTTTTATTACATTAAAAAAAAAACTTGAAAAGTAAGATCAAAGCAATAAACTGGGGGCATAGACGAGTCATGTGTTCTTGCGTCCCCCGCTCATGCTCATAGAAGCTTCTGATGCCAAAGTGGGCCCGATTTGTGTCTCATCCTCAAGCCAAGCCAGACACTCGCTAGAAAGAGTGCAGCTGAAACTAGGGGCAGGAGCCAGAAGATCTCTCGCCCTCCAAGCAGTGAGGTACTTAGACAAATGTGAACCTCGAATGGGAAATGAAATCGGGTACTCTACTCCCTCCTTTGGGCGAGTCTGATCATGTCCAAATTGACGTCTGAACCGTAAAAGAAAGTAGAATACACAGTGTGTAAGACCAATCAGCTGAATGCCAAGCTGCCGAGTCATGCTGTAGCTCATTTCGGTTAGATTAAGCTAAGGGCAACACCAAGCAATGTCAGCAGTAGACCTGTTGCACATCCAGTGGCACCACCATCTCTCATTCGGGAAATCCACTAGCTGTTGGCAGAAGAAATAGCCTCGAGCTAAGTATACAAGGCAAGAATCCACTACCTTCAGCTTATCCATAAGCCACACTTGGGGAGGGATGAAAGAAAAGAGAGATTAAAAAATAGAGAGATGTATGTTGAGAGAAAAGTGAGAAAAGGGCTTTGAGAGAAAAACAGAGCATGAGTGCCGAGTGATGTGAGAAACACATATTAGAAAGGGTGGGAAACATTACCTTAAGAGGTAGTGGACTCCCTGCGAATTTGGTAGTCTCTCGCCGATGGAAGGCATCTAAGCCCATTAAAGTCTCGGCCATCACCAAGCTAATGCAACTCTTGCCTTCTTTCAAACCTTGGGCCACTTCGACCAATCAAATGCTGGATCCACCAAAAATAGGGGCAAAAAGGAAATATGCCAGCATACACAAGCAAAGGGCGTGTTGCCTAAAACCCCGCCAAAGAAGGTCGCTTCGATCACCAACGTCAGAAAATCGATGAATCAGACTGGGAATATCCAGCTCTCCATTGTGGACCAAAGATCGAACCTTGTGTAGAGTGATCCCACACATCCGTCCCAAAGCTTGGATGTGGCCAAAATAGGTTTGAGGTATGATTTCCTCATTGTGCTGGGATTCCATTAACAGTTGAAATTCCTCAATTGTCGGGCATATTTCTTGTCCCCCGAAGCTAAAGACGTGTGATTGGGTTCCAACATCGAACCACGACATGGAGGAATGGAAAGCAAAGAGAAGTATGGCTCAAAGGAAAATGGACATTTAGGCCGAAGCCACGAAAATTCATCTTTTCTGAGCCATCTAAAGCGGCTATCCAGTCTCGAAGCCTGCCGACAAATAATATCTCCATTTTGAGAGCAAAATATCAAGGACTTGTGAGTTTGCCAGAAAAATAGCATGGGAGCATTATTTACAGGGCCTGAGAAGAAGCTGAGCATGACAGCTGGACAACATTGACCGACATCACACTGATGGTCGGCCGTGCATCAGTGAAGTTCGATCGGGTCTTGATGCTGGCCCAATGCAGATCTGTTGCAGAGAAAGCTGACCTTTGTTCGGATGGACTTCGACTGTACTTTTGAGTCTTGTTTTGTCTGTACTAAGTGTTTGTTAGCTTTTTTGAGTTGCTTTTATTTCTTTTTTCCATTATCGAGTTGTATTTTATGTTTTGACTGGTTGTGAGTCATTGTCCGATTCATGAATCAATTCAAGAGCAAAGCATTCACAGTTTCAAAGGTTACAAATGCAAGGGTAATGCAGTTCATCATATTGTGCAAAGAGAACATTCAACAAAACTTGCCTTTCATAACTGGAGGGCCCAACCCCGATCATTATGTTCTATCGTAACCAGACGATATTGTATGTATGGTTCATTCAAAGACATGCAGGATATTGTATGTACAGTTCATTTAGAGGAGTTCTAGGTAAAATCATTCGTGCCATATTCGAATCACATCCTTTTACTCTTCGGTTAAAAAATTTGGGTGCATCCCGATGTTCACACCACCCATCGGTTAAACACATTCGGGTGTGTCCCGGTGTTCACACCACCCTTCAGTTAAAAACATTCGGGTGCGTCCCGGTGTTCACACCACCCTTCGGTGAAAAACATTCGGGTGCGTCCTGGTGTTCACACCACTCTTCGGTTAAAAACATTTGGGTACGCCCGGTGTTCACACCACCCATTCTCCTATCGCATGAGACATGTTAGGATTGCAAATCGGTTAAAAACATTCAGGTACGCCCAGTGTTCACACCACCTCTCCTCTTATAGCGTGAGACTCGATAGGATTGTTTGCATCGGTTAAAAACATTCAGGTGCGTCTTGGTGTTCACACCACCCTTTCCTTCTCACGTGTGCAACACATTAGGATCTTGGTTGAAACCTTGGGTGTGCTCGACGGTTAATTCTCTCTTCACCTTTCCTGTGCATCGCGTAGTTAAGCTTGCATATTTTCTTACATCCTTTCTGCATGAAATGTGGTTTGGCTCATGATTCCCACGCGTGGCGTGTTTGTTTACTTACTTCTTTTCATGATTGGAATTATTGTGCCTTGTTTTAGTTTGTTTCACTGTGGCATTTTCTTTGCATTGCATTTGTATTCAAACGTTTCATTGCACAGCCTCATTGCATGATCATAAGTTATGTTCTTGCATCATGCATATCATTTGCATCCTGCCCCAGAGCTACGCTGGTTTGATTCCTTGCAAAGGGATACGTAGGTAGCCTGCGGGCACAACCATTTATTTATGTCTTGCTTTCTTGTCCATGTCTTGCGGCATCATTAAATTGGGTCATCTTTGGGCTTTAACATTCACTCATGTCATTTCATGACTTCGAGCTCTGTCAAAGAGGGGCAACTGTAGACACCCCACTTTTGACAGCCCGCAAGACTTAGGCGCTTGGTTCGATACACTCAATGATGAAAGTTGAATTGTGAATTCGCAGTGATTCAGATTCAATCAGGCTCTCGAAATGACCTCAAATCTTCAACATTTACCTTGTTTGAACCTGTGAGTTTCATTTTTGGACCTTTTCCCACCCTGAGTTGAGTTTGAACCAAAAAAATAAGGGAGGCCATCAAGGCCCAGCCGTGCATCAGTGATGGCTGGCCGTGGCTATGAATGGCTGGCCAGCCTTCGATGGCGATAAATACTGTTCTGGGCAGGAGGCTGCCAGCTGTCCATTTTTGAAGATATTTATCACCTTTTGAGCTCGAATTCTATGAAAGCGAAGCTCTAGGATTGTTTTAAGGGTTGAACAAAAAATCTAGAAACCATATATACACCTTGAGAGCTCTTGCCTCCTCCTTCTTCCATTGCAAGTCATCTTTGAGCTAACCTAGCTTGTTTATACCATCTCTATACTTCATACACAACCTTGTCTTACCACTCTAGAGCCTTGGTTGATCTTGGAGAAGCATAATTCAAGCTTGAGGGTGAGTTGAAACCAAGTTTGAGTCATCAATAACAAGCTTACTCCCTCTAAGGTATAAGCTTGCCATCTTTTCTCTTACCTTCATTTCTATCACTTTCTTCATAGTTCTTGTTGTTTTGAATTGTTTTGAGCTTACTTGAAGTGTTTGGGGTTGGGTTTGAAGAGTTACCAAAAGGGTGCAGAGAGCTTGCTCTTTCTATACCTTTACTTATAACTCAAACCTTCCCTCTTCCATTCTTTTCCTTTGATATTTACACTGATTTTCAGAGTTTTAGAAAAGCTAAAAAAACATGTTTTGAAGCTTTAAAAGTGGAGGGGTTAGCCACCCCTCCTTATTATTGCTTACTAGCCTTAATTCTATTCTTTATTGTTTAGCTTTTCAAGCTCTTTTCATGCAGTTCTACCTCTGTTTTCCATGTATTAAGGGCTGTTTTGAGGTTGTCCAAACCTTTTCAATTGGTTCATGCCTTGTTTAGTACATTTGTGATCTCAAAAGTTAGCATGTGTAACTTGTTGCTTGTTATATAGCTTTCTTCTACTCATTTCCATGTTTGAGAGTCTAAACTTTAATAACCAATCCATCATTCATCTCTTTCGTACCTAAGAATGATTTCAACCAATTGAGGTTGTTCGAATCATGTAAGAAAAGTTCCCACTTAATGGCTTAATCTTTTCAAAGATTTATTGCCAACGGTGTGGTCTTTCTCTCATGCTTTAGAAGAACCTCTTGTTTGACATCACTTCTTGTTTAGAGGACTTTAACATCACCATGGACAAATGGACTAAAGCATTGCAAGTCCTAATAAAATTGGTTTAAAACTTGGATCAACACACATAAAGAAAATAGCTTAAATTGCTTCAATTTGGCCGGACGTTATGCCAAGTTACTTGTGTCAACAGTCGTCACATATTAATTCATAGCATTTTGATGATTCTTGAAGCATTACAACCTTTCTTTTTCAGTTCATACTATGACAAGAGGGAGGGGTGGTCCTATCCTTTACATTTTTATTAACTTTTGTCCAAAATTGAATCTGAGACCATCAAGCAATCATATTGCTCATTGATGGCTTTAGAATTAATTTCAACCTTCTCTCGAGGCTTTCCCATGACAGAGAAGGAAGGAATGACAAACAAAGCTTAAGAATGCTCTATCTGCATTGATTTCACCTCAAAACACAAAAACAGAGCTTTGCACCAAATTGATGCACGACCGGCCATTTGTAGACTTGGCCGGCTGTCAGCGCTGCACGGCTAACCCTTGGTGTATGGCCAGCAGTACAATTTTGCAGAAACAGAGGCAGTGGCTGAAGGTGAAACATTGACATCCTAGGCAGACAAAGGAGCTTTCAAGTGATGCACATGCAACCTTCATCCATCTTCCATTATGCTCTCATCAAATGCGATTAATTGTTTCATTAGTATTATTGTCTTAGTTGTGAATAAATTGTGTTGTAATATTTAATTAGCTTAGCCTAGTTAAATTCTTAATTAATTAGCTTAGATAGTTGGTTAATTATTTATTCAAGTGTTGTAATAATTAGTTAACTAGTTTAGCTATTTATTCAAGTTTTGTAATAATTAGTTTAATTAGATTAGCTTAGCTTAGCTTGGTTAGCTAGTTTATTCGTTCGGACTCTTCTTCATGAGAGTGTGTTGTAATAATGTGCATGTCTTCCAACCCTACGTCTTTCTCCCTTTTACTTATCCACTTTTGATGGTTAGATTAGGGACATGTTTCAATTAGCATACCTTATGCTTGCATCCATTCATTTTGTATTGCATGCACCAAGGTTTGACGCGTTATTCAAATTGCATTGTCGTTTCAATACTTTGATGAATACATGTTTAAAACGCATGCTCTCAAATTGTTGCAAATAATATGTTAAGTAGCCGAGCCTATCAATTGCACATTGCATGTATTGCATTAGACATTTGGCATAGTTAGGAATCATGCATATTTTTCTAACTCATATCTTCTTAGCTTGGAGTACTAGGTGAGTTTTTAGTACTTTAGCATACTTGCATGAGTGTGAGTGATTGACATGACTAGCATGCTTACCACGAGGCTAAATGCTTACTTGTTAAACTGTTTAAATGCTTGTGGATGAAGGCTTGTTGCTTGAATTGGAATGATTCAACAAATGTACATTTAAGCCCACTATGTCTAGTGGCAAATTCACGACTTTAAGCCCACTTTGTTGAGTGGCAAATTCGCAAACTTTAAGTCTACTTGAGGTGGCAAAATCAAACCCTTTTCACAAAACAAACATGAATTGAATTCTTCCAAATTGAGCAAACTAGTCTATACTTGCTTGTGCACACCACATTGTAATGCTAGCCTAAATAAACCGGAACAAGAGCATATAAAGTACATAAAAGATCATATCATGATTAGTAGAGGCCGATCTTTGATTGGGCAAGTGGGCGTGCTCAATTTATGACCTTCCCCTCTCGTACCTAAGTTCCCGAGCCGAGATAACTTTGGTGATGACGGACACGTGGCCTTTGGCACGAGTCATGGGTTTCCTAAATTTCCCCAAAAATAAAATATTTAGGTAGTGACTCTGTATCTGGCAAAGTAGTCTAATTTTGGCATTTTTTTGATTTAAAATCGTTTTGCCAAACGATTTGTCAGATTTGGACTCTTTGGTGTTTATCAATTTCACATTGCACTTGTGAGATTAGATTCAGAACCGCGGGAGTCCGAACTGTAGGGCTTCTTTCAAGCTTCTGAGAGGGGGTACGAAAAAGTCGAGCTATAGATACATTTAATGCTTTCAAGTCTTTAGTCCTTAAAATCCAGAACGAACAAGGTATTTCTATTGGGCGTATCATAAGAATCCGAACTGATCATGGTTGTGAATTTGAAAATAGCTTGTTCTCGGATTTTTGTGATATGCATGGAATTAAGCATGAATTTTCTACACCTATCACTCTACAGCAAAATAGAGTTGTTGAAAGGAAAAATAGGGTTATTCAAGAGATGGCTAGGGTCATGCTCCTTAGCAGGAAAGTTCCTCCCAAGTTTTGGGCTTAAGCCTTAAATACCCCAATTTATGTTGTGATATCGTGTGTATTTAAGGCCCGACATTTTACAAACTCCATATGAATTGTGGAAAGGGTTGAAACCTAATGTTAAGTACTTCAAAACTTTTGGGAGTAAATGTTATATTTTCAAAGATAGAGAGCCTTTGGGTAAATTCGACTCCCGAAGTGATGAAAGTGTTTTTCTTGGGTATTCAACTACTAGTAGAACTTTTTGTGTCTATAACTTACGTACTTTATCTTTAATGGAATCGATCAATGTGGTTGTAGATGACACAGGTACTCCTACTGCATCTATGCATGAAGAAGAAGGTGCTTCTTGAATTCTGGATACTGAACCACAAAGTCAATGAGAAGCACAAGGCCAAGCTCAAGAAGGTGAACCAGCACCAACCCCTATGGCAAGTCCTAGTTCAAAGAGTGCACAAAGAGACACCACCACCGATGCTCAAATCACTACCAGTCCTGGTTTGAAGCCATCAGTAAGGGTAAAATTGAATCATCCGATTCAACATGTGATTTGAAATGTCTCAGACTGAATGAAAACCCGAAAACAAATTCAGAATATGGTATCTCATATGTGTTATGTTTCTTTAATTAAACCTAAGAATATAAAAGAGGCCCTACTATATGATAGTTGGGTCAATGCAATGCATGGAGAATTAGGTCAATTTGAACATAACAAAGTGTGGACTCTTGTTGCCCAACCTAGAGACATGAATGTGATAGGTACCAAGTGGATATTTAACAATAAATCTGATGAGAATGGTACCTTGGTTAGAAATAAAACTAAGTTGGTTGCTCAAGGCTACACACAAGTAGAGGGTGTTTACTATGATGAGACGTTTGCCCATGTTGCACATCGCGAATCTATTCGTATTTTACTTGGTATTGCATGCTTTCTAGGATTCAAATTGTTTCAAATGGATGTGAAAGTGCCTTTCTGAATGGGTACTTGAAAGAAGAGGCTTATGTTGGGCAACCAAAAGGGTTTGAGGATCCAAAATTTCCAAACCATGTCTACAAGTTAGATAACGCTTTATATGGGTTGAAACAAGCTCCTCATAGACTTACTACCTTCCTTATTGACAATGGTTTTCAAAGGGGTAGTGTGGACAAAACCTTATTTGTGAAACATATTAAGTCTTAGATACTTGTTTCTCAAATTTATGTTGATGATATTATGTTTGGATCCACTTCTTATTCTCTTGTGAAATATTTCTCGGATTGCATGACATATGAGTTTGAAATGAGCATAAAAGGGGGAATTGTCTTTTTTCTTGGGTCTCTAAATTAAACAGTCACCTTCGGGTATGTGTAGACGTCCCTGAACGTCCCGGGAGGAGAATCCCATTTTGTTCGTCTGTGGGTCTACTACAGTTCAGGACTCAAATTGTCATGGTTCTTAATCTGAACCAAAGAGTCCAAATCTGGCAAATCGTTTTGAGAAAACAGATTTTTAGAAAAAGAAGTGCCAAACATGGACTGCTTTGCCAGATACAGAGTCGCCACCTAAATATTTATTAATGGGGGAATTTAGGAAACCCTGACTCGTTCACCTAAGGCCACGTGTCCGTCATCACCAAAGTTGCCTCGGCTCGGGAACTTGGGTACGATTGGGGAAGGTCAGCTATGAGCACCCCGTCTCGCCCGATCCGAAGATCGGCCTCTACTAACCATGATATCTCATTTTTGAAAACATTATGCGTTCTTATTCCGGTTAATTAGCTAGAATTACTATGTGATGCGCACAACACAAAAGTATAGACTAGATCGCCTAATTTGGAACAAAGCATTGCATATCCGTTTTGTTTGGAAAATGATTTGAGATTTGCTACTCGCAAGTAGGCTAAAGCACGGATTTCAACGAGCCATTCCAACTCAAACAATCCAACCTTCACCCACAGGCATTCAGGCAGTTTATATCACATAAGCATCTAGCCACATGGTAAGCATGCTGTCATGTTTAACATTCACACTCATGCGAGATGCTAAAGCATAAATACTTACATCGTACTCCGTGCCAAAACAGTGAACATGTTAGCAATCATGCATGATCCAAGTCCATGTCAAGTGGCTAATGCAATGCATACAGAATGTCACTAGAATAGGCTCGGCTAATCCTAGGATGACATGTGGGATGCAACAAGTAGCACGTATTCAAGTTAGATTTGGAATACTATGCTGTTAGCATGATGCGCCGAGCCCGGTGCATGCAATACTGATGAATGATGCATGCATGCATAGCATAAGGATGCTAAATTAAACATGTCCTAATACTAACCATCAAAGCAGGTAAGTAAAAGGGAGAAAGAAGTGGGGGTTGGAAGACATGCACACACGTACCCACACTTATTACAAATTAGCCCTCGCTCGGAAGGACCGAAAGAATAATACAGATTTAACTAGCCTACAAGCTAATTAAATATTACAGACCGATTAAACTAATTAAGCAAATTAACTAATCTAATAAAACAGTAAACAGCCTCGGGAAGAGGGCCCAATGCAATGCGTGCTCAGCTTCGCTCGGAAGTCCACTGCCATGCACAAGTTGGCTCTGTTTTCCCTGCTCTGCTCCTCTGATCATTGCAAAATTTCCAAGGCGCACTCTATGGGCCTTGTGGGATACCACCGGCCAAGGGAAATGGTCACCGGCCAAATGGAATGATCACTGGCCACTGGAAATGATCACCGGCCACCAATTGTTGGTCAGTTGGCACTACAGATGGCCGGCCGGCCAAGTCTTCCTGTAGAATCCTGTTTTGACAGCAGCAGAGGGAAAAACAAGGCATAGCAATGTATTTCAAGCAATGTTTGCACCAAACACACCTCTTATCATGTTCATGACTCAAAGAGGTATGTTCCTTGATTCTCGGGCCACCAATCGCGCATTTTAATGCGTGATGGCTCGAAAAACCAAGTTGTGCATTTTGGTTTTACATGAAATGCGCACAAAAGCACCCAATAAATCCTAACCTCTATCATACTCAATCAAGAGGCAAGGAATGCATGCTCAATGCGATGAGGCCTAGGCATGAAGCTAGTATGCAACATGAATATGCAACTAAACATGCAAACATGCAACCAACAAGCGTGGAAAGTATATATCATGTTAGACAATTTAGTAAGAGATGCATGCCAAATGCACTACCACCTAAGCATGCAACAACATACCAAAGGGGTCAAGTATTCACCAACACACAAGTTGAGCATGCAATCAACATGCAAAGGAGGGACCTAAACCGATTTAGGTAGTCCTCAAACAAGCCTAAAATAGTGGCGAATGCTATGGAAATGAGGGACAATTACACATACAAAAATGCATGCAAATGGGCCAACACTTAAGCATCAAACAAGCAACCTTTAAGCACACTTAAAAGGGGCTAAACATGGACAAATGGCATGCATTATAGGCTCTAAAAATCAAGTCATGAAAGGTGCCAAACCAACTAATTAAAGCAAGCAAAGCATGCAACCAAGACTCACACATCCGAGGCCAATCAAGCCAAAATGCAAAGAGAATATACAAAGCATGTTGAGCATGACCAAAGCAACTGAAAACAGGGCTGAAGCACACTAAAACAAGCATGAAAGCTTCACAAAGCTAGGCCTAAATCATGCTAGAACAAAGGTCAAAGCCCAAAGCATGTTAAGGCAAATTTAAGGCATTACAAGACAAGTATGCTAAGCATGCATGGTGTGTCTAAACCAAGTAAAAACAGAGCCATATCACGACATAATAAGCACAAAAAATAGCTAGAACATGGCCAACATGAACCTAAATTAGATGCTCACACATGAGGCAAAAATGACCCTTTTCAAGGACAATAAGGAGAGGGGTGGCCCTCTCCTTCTTGGGACCTCAAGGCACCATCCTTACCACTGAAATCCCTCACGATTTCAGTGGTGAGGAGGCCCAAACAAAGTGGTCCCAGAGCTTACCAAAATAGCACAAAAATAGGGCCTAACAAGGCTTAAGAGGGGTCAAACAACCTCAAAGCTCAAAACACCCTTAAGTAACTATTTAAAGCAATGAAAAACAAGACTTTTATTAGTTATACACAAAGTCTAAAAATAGTTGCAAGATAGGCTAAAAGACTATGCAAAAATGGGGTAAAAAGGAGTAAGTTCTTACCCTTGTTGACCCTCTTCACAAACAATGCTCCAGCTGGTTCTTTGAGCTCAAAACTAGTCAAGAACTTCAAGAACAGCTCCCTAGCACCTCAGTAGCCAAGGCAAGGTGTAATGGTGGGTGTTTGTGTGCAATAATAAGACCAAACACACACTTATACACAAAAGAGAGAGATATAGAGATGGGGGATATGCAAACCCTAACCCTAAAACTCAAAGCTCTGAAAAAATGTCCAACCTCCATGGAGGGAGAGGAGGCTCCCTCTTATAGACAATCCCTCTTGTAAAGCTTTCCAAACAAGCTAGTCAAGAGGGAGATCCCTCCATATACGTGTATGGAGGGGAGCAAAGTGTATGCCAGCTAGTGCAGCTGGCATAAAAATATCTGCAAAAGCAGATGAAAGTGGTCGGCCAGCCAAAAATGCAATTTGACCAAAATATATGGTCGGCCGGCCACAAAGAGTGCTGGCCGGCCAAACATTTGGCCGGTGGCAACAAACCAATGGCCGGTGGCCTCAAGCCAAGGCCGGTGATGTGTGGGGATGGCCAACAAGCCATTCCCTACCCCTCAAAGGCAAAACACAAGTGTTTGGTGCGAAACCAGACACAAAACAGTCAAGCCGAGAGATCCTGAGGCAAGGCGCGTGACCGAGACCTCTGGGAACTCAGGACGAACACAAACATGGATGATCACCGAGTGTTCAAGCGGTGACGTCCAAGTCTTGAGGACGGTCAAAAATGGGGTGTCTACAGTATGTTTGTCTCTCAGACTAAGTATGCCAAAAACCTTGTGGCTAAGTTTGGTCTAGAGTAGTCCAAACATGCTCGAACCCCCATGAGGACCAGTCTTCACCTCTCCAAAGACTGCTCTGGCACTGAAATTGATCTAACTCTTTATAGAAGCATGATAGGGAGTCTTTTGTACCTCATAGCCAATCAGCCCAACATTGCATTTAGTGTAAGTGTTTGTGCCCGTTACCAAGCCTGTCCTAAAGAGTCTCATCTTCTTGCTGTCAAATGCATCATTAAGTATGTGAGTGGGACATTGGGGTATGGGATTTGGTTCTCGACTGACACTACAGTCGAAATCACTGGTTTTTCTGTAGACACCCCATTTTTTACCGACCTTAAGACTCAGACGTCATCGACTGAGCACTCGGTGATAATGCATGTTGTGCTCGTTTCGAGCTTCGGAGTTTTGGCTGAAAGCCTTGCCTTCGGGTCTCCGAACTCTTTGTGCTTTGGCTTGGTTTGTGGACCGAACCTTGTTTTCTCTTCCTGGAGGGAGGGAGAGGTCTTATAGACCATTTTTGACCGTCCACTTGTGTAGACACCCCATTTTTGACCGTCCTCAAGACTTGGACGTCATTGTGTGAGCACTCGATGATCACCCTTGTTCGTGTTCGTTTTGAGTTCTCGGAGGTCTTGGCGGCGCGCCTCACCTCAAGATCTCTCAACTTGACTGTTTTGTGCTTGGTTGTGGACCAAACACTTGTATTTCTATTTTTAAGGGAAGAGGGTGGCTTGTTGGCCATCCCCTCAACCCACTGGCCAAGGCATGATGCCACCGGCCCTTTTTTCTTGCCATCGGCGAAAGGTTGTGGTCGGTCGACACCTTTGTTGGTCAGTCGGCCACCTTTGTTGGTCAATCGGTCATTTCTGCTGGTCGACCCCTTTCCATCTGCTTTTGGCAGATATTTTATGCCAGCTGTCACAGCTGGCATCCACATTACATTGCTCCCTTGTGTTAGCTTCTCCAAGAAGCTTAGAAATTGAATTCCTATAAGAGGGGAGGCCCTCCTCCCTTCTCAGAGGTTCTAAAAAAAATTAGGGTTAGAGAGTGAGATATAGTTTTGTATCTATACTCCCTTGTTTGATCCTATTTTATGCTTCAAATGTGAGTTTTTGTCTTACTTTTGCACTTAAACACCTAGTATTACACCACCCTTGGGTTGCTGAAGCACTAGAGGGTTGTTGTTAGGGTTCTTGAGTTGATTTTGATTAGAGAAACCTGCTGGAGTGGTGTTCTTGAAGAGGTTCCTACAAGGGTGAGTTCCTTGCTCTTTATTCCCTATTTTTGCACAAGCTTTTAGCCTATCTTGCATCTGTTTTTAAGCCTAACTTATAACTGGTAAAAGTTCTATTTTTAAGTGCTTAAAATAGTTTTTAAGATCACTTTGGTGTTTGGGGTTGTTTACCCCCCTCTTAGGCCTTGTTTGGCCTCTTTTTGTGCCTTTCTTTGTGAGCTCCGGGACCACCTTGTATTGGCCTTCTTACCACTGAAATGCTGAGGGATTTCAGTGGTGGGGATGGTGTTTTGAGGTCCTAAGAAGGAGAGGGCCATCCCCTCTCCTTGTTGTCTTCAATACTTGTCATATTTGCCTCATATGTGAACACCTTTGTTAAGATCATGTTGGCCATGTCTTAGCTGGTATTTGTGGTTATTTTTCTGTCATATGCTACTGTTTTTGCCTATCTTGGTCATTCCATGCTTGGTTTATACACTCGTAGTGTAAATTTTGCAAACTAGTCTTGTATGCCTCATGATTGAGCATGTGTTTCTAGCTTGATTTCGAGCCATCTCAGTAGGTTTTTGGTGATGTTTTAACATGCCTTAGATCTATTTTGGGTTGGTTTGGTTGGTTCTTGCATGCCTAATACACTTGTAGTGTAAATCCCTTAAACTAGCTTTATATGCTTCATGCCTTGACATGTCATTCTAGCTTGTTTTCTTCCCATTTCAGCATGTTTTTGGTGATGTTTTACCATGTCATGACTCTGTTTTGATTTGGTTCGGTTGGCCTTTGCATGTTTCATATACTTGCCATGCAATCCATTGAAATAGCCTAACATGCATCATGTTGGCACATGTCTTTTAGGCATGCTTTTAGCTTCACTTCAAGAAGACTTTGTTCATGTTTTTCCATGTTTAAGGTCTGATTTTGGTTGTCTTGGTCATCCATGACTTGCTTGGTACAGCTTTGGTTCAACCTAGCTTGTTTGCTTTGTGCATCGGGTCCACTAGCATGCTTTACTTGGGCCATTTCAGTGGTTTGGCATCACTTGTTATGTTATTTCAGTCCATATAGCATGCTCAAACACTTGCATTTATCACTCCTTTAATGCTTTGAAGGGTTTGTGTTTTATGTCTCTTGAATGGTCCATTGTGTGTGCCACTATGCTTAGGTCTTTGGGATGCCATCTAAGCATGTTTTTGGCCTTGTCTTGACCTGCATTAGGACTGTTTTAAGTCCCTTTGACCCTTTGGGACTTGCCTTGTATGGCCATGGTTTGAGCCCTTTGGTTAGCCTTAAGCCTTGAACCTTCTTACATGCTTTGCTTGCTTTATTTGGTTGATTTGGCATCATTCCTCACATATTTTTAGAGCTTAATGCATTGTCATATTCTCATATTTATCACATCTTGCTCATGCTTGAGGATTGTGCATGGTTGCTTAAGTGTTAGACCACTCACATGTGCATGATTGTTTTGCATTTTCATGCCTCTAATTCTTGACTTTGGCCACTGATTTGGACCTATTTGAGAGTTGTCCATTTTAGTTTAAGACCATCCCCGCATGTTGTTGCATGCTTGCTTTGCATGTTGTAACATGCTTGTTGCATATTTGGAAAATTGCATGTTGTAGCATGCTAGTTTGATTATGCCTGGTTGTATACTCGGCCCATAACATGTTGTTGCATGCTTAAGTGGTAGTGCATTTGGCATGCATTCTTTTGGTTTTAGGTTGCTTAACATGTTGTTACGTGTTTGCCTCACATGTTGTTACATGAGTGAATGTTATCACATGCCTTGAATGTTTGCATGCTTGTTAAGCCATATTGCTTGTTCACATGCTTATCTTCGCATATTGTCATATGCTAGTTGCCTTGCATAGCATTGTTGCTCGCATGCTTGTATCGCACTAGTGTGCTTGCATGTTTAGGTTGCATAGCATCGAGCATGCGTCCCTTGCCTCTTGATCAATCATGATAGAGGCTTGGGGCCCCATATGTGTTTATATGCATTTCATTTAATATTGAAGTTGCACACTTGGCCTCTTTGGCCATCATGCATCGAAATGCGTGATTGGTGGCCCGAGGGTCGAGAACCATGCTCCTTTGAGTCTTAGACATGATAAAGAGGGTGGTGGTGCAAACATTGCTTTGAAAATGCATTGCCATGCCCTGTCTGTCCTCTGCTGCAGCAAAACAGGGTTCTGCAAGGAGAGATGGCTGGTCGGCCATCTTCAGTGCCGGCCGGCTATGTATTTCTGGCCGATATCTCCACAAATGGTCGATGACCAGTTCCCCCTGGCCGGTGGCCTCCAAATTCAGCCGGTGACATCCCACAATACTCAGAAGGTGATTCAGAATCATCTATGAGGCTTGTGCAGTCCTCAGAGGTGCAGAGTAGTGTAAACAAAGGCAACATGTGACATGGCGATGGATTTCCGAGTGGAACCGCCCGAGCATGCATTCATCCCTCTTCCCGAGGCCTCTTTACTGCTTTCTTAGCTTAATTAATTCATTTAATTAGTTAAGCGTGATGTAATAATTAATTAGCTTGTTAGTTAATTAATTTGTGTTATTCTTTTTGTCCCTCCGTCGAGAGAGGCGCAATTGTGTAATAAGCGTTCATGTGTGTGATGCATGTCTTCCAACCTCCACTTCTTTCTCCTTTTTACTTAACTGCTTACGATGGTTAGTTCTAGGGCACGTTTCAATTAGCATCCTTATGCTATGCATGTTTGCATCATTCATCTGTGTTGCATGCACCGGACTCGGTGCATCATACTAACTGCATTGTATTTTCAATTCTAAGTTGAATACATGTATTGAATTGTCACATCTCACATGCCATCTTAGAAAAGCCGAACCTATTTCTAGTTGCATTTTGCCTGCGATGCATTAGTCATCTTAACATGGACTTGGATCATACATTTGATTACTAACATATTCCTTGTTTTGGCTCAGAGTACACTGTAAGTGTTTATGCTTTAGCATCTTGCATGTATGTGAGTGTTAATATGACAGCATGCTTACCATGAGGCTAATTGCTTATGTGATATAACTGCCTGAATGCCTGTGGGTGAAGGTTGGATTGCTTGAATTGGAATAATTCATCGAAATCCGTATTTTATCCTACTTGCGAGTAGCAAACTTCAAACCGTTTTCAAACAAATGGATATGTGATGCTTTGTTCCAAATTAGGCGATCTAGTCTATACTTGTGTGTTGTGCGCATTACCTAGTAACTCAAGCTAACTAACCAGAATAAGAACGCATGTGTTTTCAAAAACTCGATATCATGCTTAGTATAGGCCGATCTTCGGATCGGGCGAGCGGGGGTGCTCATAGATGACCTTCCCCAATCGTACCCAAGTTCTCGAGCCGAGGCAACTTTGGTGATGACGGACACGTGGCCTTAGGCAACGAGTCAAGGTTTCCTAAATCCCCCCAAAATAAAATATTTAGGTGGCGACTCTGTATCTGGCAAAGCAGTCCATGTTTGGCACTTCTTTCTTAAAAATCAGTTTTCCAAAACGATTTGCCGAATTTGGACTCTTTGGTGATTTATCAGTCTCGCATTGCACTTTGCGGGATTAGATTTAGAATCGTGACACTTTGAGTCTGAACTGTGGAAAAGCAAGGCCCTCGGGGCGCATCCACAGCTTGCTTTATCAACTTTTGGGAATTAATTGAAGTCAAGGACTCTAATTGTCATGTGTTTATTCTGGTGCTTTTGTAACAAAGTTACTTCTTATGTTTTGTAATGTTAGATGCCCATGGGCCTTATTTTTGTAAGTTGTCTAGTTCACTGAACAGAGAGAAACTACTTGAACATCATGGGAATGTAACATATGTAATGTAAATGCTCAACTCTTTGTTCAATGAGAAAGATGATCTTGTGGGTATTTATGAATATGGTATTGGTGTATGTAATGGTGTGTTTTTCCAGGATGTTACAAGTTACTTGTGTGCCTTACTTTTCTTTTATTTGTTTCTCAAGAAAGGATAAGAAAACAAATGTAAATAACATAAGGATTTTAGGCACCTCTCTCTTTTTGCTGTTGCGTTTCTTCAAATCCTTATCCTTGTCCTTTTTATGATTAGATTTACTGCTCGAGTGATTTTGTCCTCTGGCCAACTTGATAGCCCTTTCAGCATCTAGCTGAGCCTTTTACTCTCTCATCATTTTATCTTTATCTGCTTCCAATTCCCCCTTTCTCATTTCATCTTCCTTTTGCTTCCTTTTGAATTCTTCCCAAGTAACTGTGTAAGAAGTTTCGAGGCTAGCCAAACGAGCAGCATGCCACTCTGGTGAATGAAAAAACCATCCACCATGCCATCTTCGATCTCATCGTGGCCCGTTGAGCTCGCACCAAGCCTCGCTCTCTGCATAGCTTTGTATTGTTGATTTTTCTCCATGTTTTGGAGGAAACCCATATAAGAAAATTGCCGAGAAAGTTCAAGAAAAGCAGAGGGAAAAAATGGAAGATAATTTTTAAAATTGGGTTATCAAATTAGTGGGCGAGAAAACCCATTGAAAATAGTTGTGAGAGAGAGAGAGAGAAAGAGAGAGAGAGAGAGAGAGAGATGATAATGCATTCCTCATTTTCTTTATTTTAATCTCCCACCTTCGGCTCTTTCTCTTTAATCTCCAAATAATATTCTCCACCCCTTTCTTGACCATGCATGGTCTTCTTTTTTTTTCTTTTTTTTCTATATTCTTATTCTTTTCACCTAGACAATGTTTGCCCAGCTCATAAACCACCCCACCACACACAAACCCAGCACATTCACCTTTTCTTTTTGTTTTTCTTATCATTTCTTCTCCACCTCGAAGATGCTCTCTGCCCCCACTAAAAAAAACAAATATTCTTTTATCAAAAACAAGCTGCCCCATCCCTTTCTCTCTGTCTCTAACAAATATTCCCCACTAAAAACATAATCATCTTCTTGACTCTCTTCCACCACCCACCAAAAACCATAATAATATTCTCTACATCTTTTCTTTTTCTTCCCCTCAAAAATACCCCATCTAACCGTACTATTTTTTAAAAAATACAAAACCGAACTGTTTTCGCACAGAATTTACACAGCAATCAAATTCAAAAATTTGCTCAATTAAATTATGCACTAGCTATTTAAAAAAAAAAAATTTCTGGGTCATTACACAGGCGTAGGAGGTACCACTTCCGTTTCGGTTAGCAATCGGTAAAGTGGGGTTTTTGATAGTGCTAGTTGAGCCTACTTGCAGACACCAATCTAAGGATTACCTGAGTCGTATTTACCGCTCCATTGAATAAAATTGTAAATTTCAGAATTGTTGAGATTTCAAGCTGTTGTTGAACATGGTGACTCTTAAAAGGGCATGTAAATGAAATCTTCTTTTGATTGGCATTGCATGGCATTTGCATTTAATATTGGAAATCCTGCATAAATATGTATACTTTGTTAAGGATTCTCTACTGGGCTTTATGCTTACCCCTATGGGATTTTGGTGCAGGAAAGGATGTGGTGATCCCGCCGAGTTGAGGGCGTGGACACATTTTGGTGAAGAGTAAATGACTCTATTTTTATTGTGAATTATTTGCTAGCCAAGGGATTTAAATGTATGGGTTCGTGAAACCTTTTTTGTGTAACCGGGCTTAAGCCTTGGAAATTGCAAGCCTATGAGGGCATTTTACTGTTTTTGGGTTTTGATTTTCTACATGTTATAGATTCATGTATTTTTATACCTTTGAATGTATAATTCACATGTGGGACATTTGTACAAACCTTATTGATTAATGGTGCAAAGGTTGGAATCTTGCTATTATTTCTTAATGGATGTTGGTTAGTGTACCTAATTTGTGTTGGGTTATTTCGGGGCGTTACATCCACAGTGGACTGGACTATTTGGATCGTGAGGCGAATAGCGAATTTTATTTTAATGATTTATATTATTCATTTTTTAAATCATAACGTATAGATCATCAATGAAAAATATCAAGTCGATTCAATAATCGTAGCCACATTAGTTCATCACATTTATTTGTAAAACAAAAATGAACGACAAATATTATTTAAAAAGGGGCCACTTTTCAAAATGTCATATTTCTAAATGTTATGTTCTATTTAACCCGTCTTCCTTTTTAATATTCCGTTAGGTCCTACTTAAGGTAATATGACCAAATTACCCTTCCAAACTTTTTGGGGATGTTTTCATTTTGAAACTAATACACAATAAAAATGTCACGACCCAAACCCGCCCCTAAAAGTTTGGTCCATGACCGGCCTATACATAGGCCTCAAAACAGAATTTTAGAATAATATTTAATCACATACGGGGCCTTAAGCGGAAGCAATATCAATAAAAGACAACATCCATTGAGCTTGTGCATACATGATGATTTAATTGGATTTAAGCATTTAAATACATTTCCAAATATACATATACAATCACAGAATTTATATAGATCTCTCACACACTTACATAAGACATAATAATTTATATGACTCCCAACAATAAATTAAGGCCTCCACGTGGAGACATACCCCATGTGACTTGGCAGACAGGCGAACCTCAGTACAACTTTAGTGTCAATCCTCGATGACTCACCTACAGAAATATACATAAAACAAAATGAGCAAAGCTCAGTGAATAATAGCAACGTAAGAAGGTTAATTGAATAAGCAAAACCTTGGATAAAGTAAATAGACAGATACCAACCATATACAGGTCTTATCCATAACTATATTTCAATACGGTCTCAGGCTCACATATAATACAGACTGGCTTCAAGCCCATGCAGAATACGAAACGGCCATAGGCCCAACATATTATGCAGAGCGGCCTCAGGCCCAACAGATTATACAGAACGACCTCCAGCCTAACAGATTATACAGAACGGCCTCTGGCCTAATAGATTATATAGAACGGCCTCAAGCCCATACATAATACAGAGCAGCTGTAAGCCCAGATATGATACAGATCAGCTGTAAGCCCAGATATATTACAGATCGACTGTAAGCCCAAATATAATATAGATCGGCTATAAGCCCAGATATAATACAGAACGGCTGTAAGCTATAGACACCCCATTTTTGACCGTCCTCAAGACTCGGTTGTGCTTGCAGTTACATCTGGACACAAGTTCGATTGCTCGTCAGGTATTCGACTTTTGCGGTGGAACATCACTGGTTCGAGCTTTCCAGACCCTGTATCCTTTCTGCCCCATTCTTGGACCATGACTTGGTCCTTTCAGAATGTCTTTCTTGGTGCACTGTCGCCCCCTTTTGGACCTGTCGACCTCCATTTTGTTGCTGCCGGCCATTGATTGAGCCTGCCAGCCATCAATAAGCCACTGTCGGCCATCAGGGATGGCCGGCAGCACCCCTGTCTCAGCAGGTTTCACTCCAGATCTTTGAGCCAGCTGGAATCCTTTTATCTGCCCTCCATACACGTGTATGGAGGGATGAAGCTCTTACCAAGCTTCTTGAAGAAGCTTTGCATTGCTTTTCTTCTATATAAGGAGAGAGCCTCTCTCCTTAGTAGAGGTTCAGCACTTTAAGGAGAAATACCTCTCTCTCTCTCTCTCTCTCTCTCTCTCTCTTTATATTGTTGTTGATTTGTGCCTTGAGGTCCATTTTCCTTGCACTTTTACACTACAACACTTAGAGATACACCACCATCTTTGGATTGAGGTTCTTGGGAGGACTTCTTGAGCTCTGAAAGTGAGGTTTTACCCCCTGAAGTTGCTGGTTTCGAAGTTGATCTTCAAGGGTGAGCTTCTTCCCTTTTTTTAGCACTTTCTTGTACCTCATTTTGGCCACACTTGCATATTGTTTTAGGCCTTGCTTTCAACTGAAAAAAGTCTTGTATTTAAGTGATTTTGAAGTTTGTTTAAGGTCTTTTGGCTGTTGAGGGTCTTCAACCCTCTTGTATGCTTTGTTTAGCCTTGTTTCGAGCCATGCCTTAAGGTCTCCGAGCTAGCCTTGGTTTGGCCTTCTAACCACTGAACTCCAGTAGATTTTTAGTGGTAGGCATGTGGTTTTGAGGCCTCAAATCAGAGGGGGTGGCCCCCTCTCTTTTTGTTTTTGTTTGCTTGCATTTTTGGCCTTCCAAAGGAGCATGCCTCTCTGTACTTTTGAGGCTTGGTTTAGGCCCTTTTTTTGTGACTTTTAGGACCTGCCTTGGCTCTGTCCATGGCTGGTTTGGTCACCTCTTGCATGCATCTTGTATGTGTAGTGTAATCCCATTTGTAGCTCATCAAAGTAGCATGTTTGCCTAGCTTGTGTTGAATCCATTTCAGTAGGTTTTTGGTGATGTTTTACCATGCCTTAGATCTATTTTGGGTTGGTTTTGACACTCCATCCATGTGCAATACACTTGTAGTGTAAATCTCATAAACTAGCTTTATATGCTTCTTGCTTTAGCATGTCATCCTAGCTTATGTTCAATCCATTTCAGCATGTATTTGGTCATCATTTGGCATGTCATGACCCTATCTTTTGCTGGTTTGGTCGTATTTTGCATGCTCCATATACTTGTAGAACAAATCTTGCTTACTAGCTTTATGTGCACGATGTTTTGACTCATCATCCTAGCATATTTTGGCTTTCCTCCAACATGATTTTGTTCTTATTTTAAGGTGTTCTAACACTGTTTTGGGCTGCCATGGCCATATCACTCATGCTTTGTATAGCTATAGTGTAAATGCTTAGGCTAGTCTTGGGTTTTGAGGCCCCTACCATGCCATACATGTGATGTTTGCATGCTTTGCCATCATTCTAAATGTTATTTCAGTCCATGAAATGTGGCCATACACTTGCATTTGACATGCTTTTAATGCCTTGGAGCCTTGGCTCTTTATGCCTCAAGAATGAACTTTGTGCATGCCATTAAGCCTAAGCCTTTGGCTCATCATATCAGTGCATTTTTGGTCTTGTTATACCATGATGTAACTCTGTTTTATGTTGTCCAAGTCATGCCATGTTTGGTTTCAATAGGTGTAGTGCCTTGCCTCTTTTCTAGCCTTGCATGCTCCTTGTTTTTGGCCTCTCGTTCTAGCCCGTGTTGGCTAGCTTCGAGTTTGTTTTTGGTCTTGTTTGGACCTACCTTAGGACTATTTTAGTTTCCCTTAGCCCTTTGGGGCTTGCCTTGCATGGCCATGGCTTAAGTCCCTTTGTTAGTTTCGAGCTTCGAGCTTTCTAACATGCTATGCTTGCATTGTTTAGTTGATTTGGCATCAATTTGCATGAGATTTCAGAGCTTACCTTGTTGTCACATATCCATGCTTGTCACTCTTTAAGTGTGCTTAGGAGTTGCATCTTTATGCCTTAATTCTTGAGCCAATTGGCATGCATGTTTGCCTTGCCTTTTCATGCTTTTCATACTATCAATTCATCACTTTTGGCCACTGATTTGGGCATAGTTGAGGTCTGCCCATATTGGTTTAAGACCATCCTTGCATGTTTTTGCATGCTTGTCTTGCATATTTTGTATGCTTGCTCCATCTTTGCATGTTTTCGCATGCTAGCTCCATTACATGTTGTTGCATGTTTATTACACTACATTTTGCATGCTTAAGTCATATTGCATGATTGCATGTTCAAGTTAGCATTGTGTATGCCATGCTTGCATTGCATTGTCGTTTGGATTAAAGTGTTAATCCGAGCACGAGAAACGAGGGGCGTTTCATACTTCAAGTGATGAAAAGTGTCTCGATTCTCGGTCGCTGACGCTCTTGATGATCCATGATAGAGTTCTAGGCACTTATGTGTTTATTTGTGCATTCATCTCACATTGATTTGCACAAGTTAGATCTTTGGCCATCATGCATCGGGATGCGTGATTGATGGTCTTGGATCCGACTATGCCTCCCCCTTGATGTTTCGAGGTGATATGGGGTGGCATAGTGCGTACATACCCTTGGGAGACCCTCCCTTTTCTCTATTTTGTGCTCTGCTGCAGCTTGGTGTCACAGCACATCAGTGGTCGGCAATGCCCTACAGATGGCCGGCACCTCCTCATCCTTGGCCGGCAGTGTACTATCCTTGGCCGGCAGGTGGTCGGCAGTGGATCCCCATGGTCGGCAGGCCACTAATGTATTCCCCAGACTGGTTTTGGTAACGTTCAGCAGGAATTCCTTGAGGACACCCTGCAAACAGAGCCTCAAAAGAGCATCCGGAGAGCTTTCAGGACAAGAGCCGAGCATGCACCTTCTACTTCTCTGAACAGAGCTGGAGCAGCATTGTTTGTTGCTTTTCATTTGTAGTTAGTTAATTAATTAAGTTTTGTAATAATTAGTTGTAGTTAGTTATTCAATCGGTTATGTAATAATTAATTAGCTTGTTAGTTAGTTAATTAGTTAGCATGTATTATTTATTCGGACCCTCCGTCGAGGGGGTGAATTTTGTAATAAGTGTGCGTGTGTGTGTGCATGTCTTCCAACCCCACGTCTTTCTCCCTTTTACTTACCCACTTTTGTTGGTTAGTTTTAGGTCATTTTTCAATTAGCATACTTATGTTTTGCATGTTTGCATCCATTCATTTGTCTAGCATACTTATGCCTGCATGTTTGCATCCATTCATCTATCTTGCATGCACTGGGCTCGGCGCATCATACTAACTGCATTATATTTCAATTCTAATTTGAATACATGTATCAATTGTTGTATCTCACATGCCATATTAGAATAGCCGAGCCTATTTCTAGTTGCATTTTGCATGTGTTGCATTAGCCATCTTAACATGAACTAGGATCATGCATTGATTACTAACTAGTTTCTGTTTTGGCTTGGAGTACTAGGTAAGTGTTTATGCTTTAGCATCTTGCATGTGTGTTATTGATTACCATGAAAGCATGCTTGCCATGAGGGTATTTGCTTAATTGATATAACTGCCTGAATGCCTGTGGGTGAAGGTTGGATTACTTAAATTGGAACAATTCATCAAATCCGCATTTTAGTCTACTTGCGAGTAGCAAACTTCAAGCCATTTTCCAAACAAAACGGATATGCAATGTTTTTGTTCCAAATTAGGCGATCTAGTCTATACTTGTGTGTCGTGCGCATCACATAGTAAGATTAGCTAATTAACCAGAATAAGAACACATGTGTTTTCAAAAACAAGATATCATGCTTAGTACAGGCTGATCTTTGACCGGGCGAGCGGGGGTGCTCATAGATGACCTTCCCCAATCATACCCAAGTTCCCGAGCCGAGGCAACTTTGGTGATGACGGACACGTGGCCTTAGGCACGAGTCAGGGTTTCCTAAATTCCCCCCAAAATAAAATATTTAGGTGGCAACTTTGTATCTGGCAAAGCAGTCCATGTTTGGCACTTCTTTCTTAAAAATCAGTTTTCCAAAACGATTTGCCAGATTTGGACTCTTTGGTGATTTATCAATCTCACATCGCATATTGTGAGATCAGATTAAGAACCGTGATATTTGAGTCCGAACTGTAGTAGCATGAGGCCCTCGGGGCGCGTCTACAGTTTCTGGCGACTCTGCTGGGGACTTAGAGAGCTTAACTCGAACTTATGATATCTTGTTTTGATTACACGTATGTGTTTCTTTGCATTGCATTTGCATTGGTGCGCCTAGGACACCGTGTTTGCCGTATGCTATTCCTGAACAGTTTGCCGGAGGCCCGCTTTGAAAAGCGTGCCGTAAGGCTGACCGGTTGCGGGCTCTGCCATGACGGGAACACAAACCTCGATTTTCACCGTGGCACCCTTTTTGACCATTTGACCTAGTGCATATCGGAATCCATAGTGACTATGTAGTGACCCTCATCCCTGCCTTAGCATTGTGCATGAGCATTTTCATGAACTTGTTTTGCTAAGCTTGCATTAGTGAATTTCAACTTGTTTTAACTTAGTATAAGATCCTTGTCTTGCTTCGTTTAGGTGTTGCTTGCATGATTTTTTGTTCCTTGCTTGGTGTGTAGCCGAGGTCATCTTGAGCCTAGTTCACCTTTGAACCTTTGTACCTAGAGCTACCTTGGAACCATTTGGTTGACCTCCATCTTCACCCGGCATATCAGCCGAGATGTTTTGCACTTGGTGATTTTGTTCCAGGGCAGGTATAGCCTAGACCGAGGTGTGGCACATCCAGGCCAAGGTGTGGCACAGCTTAGTCAAGTGTCGTCCTCCCTAGCCGATGTCTTTGTTACCCTGTTGCCGAAGCTTTGTCTTTAGCCGATGTCTTTGTTTGTCGATATGTCTTGCCTTAGCTTGTTGCATACGCTTTGTCATAGACTTGTCTTGTCAATCAGTCACTTTTTGAGTTGAACCAACCCGGTAGTGCCATGTGTCTAAGCTGAGTGTTAAGACAGCCGGCAGACCTAGAAACAAATCATTTTGTCTCAAATCCTTGTTTTTAGAGAGAGAAGCTCTAGAGGAAGAAGGAATGAGTTTTAGAGTGAGAAAGTAGAGTTCCGAGCTTGATCTTTGAGGATCGAACCGTTAGATTTGAGTTTTGAGGTTAGATTCTTGCTCTGCTCTAGTCATTCTTATTGACTATCAAGCTGCATTGCATGATTGAATTCGTTTTGCACGCCATGCATCGATTTGAAGTTGGTTTTGGAGAGGAAATAATGTTCATGTGTTCTTGAAGAAAAGTCTTGTTTTAATCCGGAAGCGTATGGCAAGAACCACGTTTTTGTGTTTGTTCTTGCACGATTTCCTTGTGTGTGGGTACCCAGGTCCATGTTTTGAACTCTTAGCATGAAATCTCAGTTTTTGAATAAACGAGTTATGATTTTAGCATGCATGTTCTTGATGTTCTTGATGATCTTGTTCTTTGCATTCTTCAAGGGGGAAACCCAAATTTTCCCGATTTCGTTTTGAATGTGGCCATCGGGACCACACCTCGGCAAGGAGGTGTGGGACCTCGACTAGACCTGGATGGTACCCTGTGTGTTTCCATGAGGTGGAAAACAGTGTCTTGACTCCCAGCATGTTTTGCCTTGTTATTAACTAAGATTCGGTGAGAGTGCCGAGATCATTGCTTGTATGTAAAGCTTGTTTTGAGAATGTGATTGCCATGTGATTGTAGGACTTTGATCTTTGCTTTGAGCCTACACCTGAAGAGCTAGGTGAGTGGTGCTTTTAATAAAGCTATGTTATAATACTTTGAAAATCTTGCTTTGCTTCGTTTTGATGAAAGTCTTTGATAAGCATGAATGATTAGCCTTATTTCGATGTACCAAGTATAAGCTTTGTTGATGTCATCTTTGGAAGGTCCCTCGTGCTGGAGGACTCTAAACTTTCGCAGCACTAAGTATAAAAGTCCCTTGTGCTGGAGGACTCTAAACTTTCGCAGTACCCATGTGTTAAAAGGATACGGTCCTTTCTTGGAAAACTACTGTGTTAAAAAGGGCTACGAGCCTAAGTAACACAAGTCCCTTGTGCTGGAGGACTTTAAACTTTCGCAGTACCTTGACTAATCGATTACGGATCGTGCAGTCCTTTGTTTTGCCACTGACGGATCACCGCGTGAATTTGTTTGTTCGGAAAGATATCGATTGGTGTTTTGCCGATGCCAGTAGGCATCCCTTGAGGCTTGTGAGACGTGATGGATGAATACGGTTCGTCCTTTGATTCGATAAGTTTTGATGTGTTTTGCTTTGAAAGGATCTCGGCTATATTCGTATGGTTTTGGCATGTTTTGTTTTGATTGGACTTCGGCTATTATTCATGCAAAACCTTTATTTCTAGTACCATTCACTGAGTATCCAAGCTCACCCTCTCTATATATATGTAGGTGATGAGCAGGACGGCGACGACGCCTAGATGTGTTTTGCAAGCTTGTTTTGGATTCTTGTCACGTCGGCTTGACTCATATTTATGTCGGCTTTGTTTTGTATTTACGTCGGCGAATCTTGAAGATTATGCTTCTTTAGCTTGTAATCATTGTATTGGCACATGTCGGCTTTAGAAGCCTTTTGATCAAGATTGTAATATGTATTTTGTTATCAACCGAATGTAAACCCCGTCATGTATGTCATTACATTTGATCTATGCACGGCTCTTATGGACCTCTTGTATTTTGATTTATTGCTTCCGCATTTATAAGCCCCATATATTATACTCTGATTGCGTTTGATCTTGTAAGTTGGCCTTCGGTAATCACGGATTACTGGCCATCACGGCACCATTCTTCTAGGGGCGGTTATGGGTCGTGACAGATTGGTATCAGAGCACAAGTTCCTTATAGTACGTTGTTCACACACTTCGAGTCCTAAAGAGCCTAGGGTTTCCCTTAGACTTGATGTTAGGATTGCATCATAGTGCTTGCTATTTGAACAAGGTGTGCATTGTCTTGATATGCTTATTCGCTATTTGCCTATGTGGTTATTTGCTTATTTTGTTTTAAAGTCGCACTTTGCATACTCATAGCATCATGAGGAGAGGTAGACCCCCAATTGGTCGAGATCAGTCCGAAGACAGATTGGAGAGACTGGAAAGGTTAGTTGAAGGTTTGGCCCGCGAGATGAGGCAAACAAGACAGCAGTACGCTAGTGCTACTTCGACTCAGGCCGAGCAGACAAACGGCCGAAATACAGTTCCGCCTCCACCTCCGCTACCTCCAGTACCACAAGTGTTCCCACAGCCAGCTTTATATGGGGATGGCACGATAGCTTTGATCAGAGAATTCAAGAAAATGAAGCCACCGAGATTCCAAGGGGGTATAGAACCAATGAAGGCTGAAGCGTGGGTTTTGGAAATGGAGAAGTTGTTTGAGATCTTCCCCAGCACCGACGCTTAGAAGGTGACATTGGCTGCATTTACTTTAGACGACGACGCTCGAAGATGGTGGATGATGACCAGAGAAGCTAATCCTGGTTTAACTTGGGCGAGGTTTTTGGAGTTGTTTACAACAAACACTTTCCCCTAAGTGTTCGCAACCGCAAGGCTACCGAATTTCAGACTTTGACGCAGGACAACCGAACAGTGACAGAATGGTATCAGAGCAAGGACAAACTGATCATGAGAGTCATTTGAGACTTACCTTACAGATTTTGAGAGATCAGAAATTGTATGCTAAGTTTAGCAAGTGTGAGTTTTGGCTTTCTACTATTTCATTTCTGGGTCATATGATAGATGAAGAGGGTATTTCAGTTGATCCTAGTAAAATTGAAGCTGTTGTGAATTGGCCGAGGCCGACTAATTTGTCCGAGGTTCGGAGTTTTCTGGGTTTGGCAGGTTATTACAGGAAATTTGTGAAGGACTTCTCAAGAATCGCAGTGCCATTAACACAACTAACTCAGAAGGGAGTGGCGTACGAATGGACCGAGGATAGAGAATCAGTCTTCCAGGAGTTGAAGACGAGGTTAGTTACAGCACCAGTTCTTGTACTTCCATCAGGTGATGAGGAATTCCAGATTTACAGTGATGCTTCGCATAAGGGTTTGGGTTGTGTACTAATGCAAGGGGGTAAAGTCATAGCATATGCATCTCGTCAATTGAAACCTCATGAAAAGAACTATCCCAACCATGATCTAGAGTTAGCAGCCGTGGTGTTTGCTTTAAAGATTTGGCGTCATTACTTGTATGGAGTTTCTTGCCAAGTTTTCACAGATCAGAAGAGTTTAAAGTACCTGTTCACCCAGAATGAATTGAATATGAGACAGAGAAGATGACTTGAGTTGTTGAAGGACTATGATATGCAAATTCAATGTCACCCAGGTAAAGCTAATAGCGTAGCCGACGCTCTGAGCAGAAAGTCAGTTGGAAATTTGGCATGTCTAACCATGATTTCAGTAGAACCAACTATTGTTGAGGAAGTAAAGGCAAGACAAATGGAGGATGGATTCTTCAGAAAAGTAGCCGATGAGATTGTTACAAAGCCGAGGTCAGGGTATAGTATTGAGAACCAAGTGCTCAAGTTTGAAGGAAGATTGTGCGTGGCTGACGTTCAAGAGTTGAAAAGGAAAATTTTGCAGGAAGCTCATGGTTCCAAGTTTGCTATTCACCCCGGGAGCACCAAGATGTATCAAGATGTGAAGCAGACTTTTTGGTGGCCAAACATGAAGAGAGAAATAGCCGAGTTTGTGTCCCAGTGTCTGTGTTGTCAGCAAGTGAAAGCAGAACACCAGAGGCCAGCAGGACTTCTTCAACCTTTGCCAATTCCTGAGTGGAAATGGGAACACATCTCCATGGATTTTGTGGTTGGTTTGCCGGGGACGCGCAAAGGTATGGATTCAATTTGGGTTATAATTGATAGATTAACTAAGTCAGCACACTTTTTGCCTGTTAAGACTACGTTTAATGCCGACCGACTTGTTGAATTGTATATGAATGAGATTGTTAGACTTCATGGTGTGCCGATGTCCATTGCGTCAGACCGAGATTCGAAGTTTGTTTCTAGATTTTGGTAGAGTCTGCAAAGAGCCTTAGGAACTGAGTTGAGGTTTAGCACAGCTTTTCACCCCCATACCGATGGGCAAACGGAAAGAACGATTCAGACACTCGAAGATATGCTCAGATTGTGTGTACTGGATTTCAAGGGAAGTTGGAAATTGCACTTGCCATTAGTAGAATTCGCATATAACAACAGTTACCAAGCCAGCATTGGCATGGCACCGTATGAAGCTTTGTATGGAAGAGAGTGCAGATCGCCGATATGTTAGACCGAGGTAGGGGACAAAGCTTTGATTGGTCCCGAGTTGGTTCAAGCGACAACGGAGAAGATTAAACTCATTCAGCAGAGGATTAAAACCGCACAGAGTCGATAGAAGAGTTATGCCGACCAGAGGAGAAGGGAGTTAGAATTTGAAGCTGGGGACCATGTATTTTTGAAAATCTCGCCAATGACAGGAGTTTCAAGATTTGGGAAGAAAGGTAAATTGGCACCCCGATATGTTGGGCCATTTGAAATTCTTGAGAAAGTTAACCCCGTCGCCTACAGACTTGCTCTGCCGCGAGAATTAAGCCGTGTCCACGATGTGTTTCATGTTTCGATGTTAAGGAAATATGTCCGAGACCCTTTGCATGTAATTGATTATTCCGAGATTGTGGTTAATGAAGATTTGGGCTACGAAGAGGAGCCGATGATAATTATTGACAGACAAGTGAGATAGTTGAGAAACAAGTCGATACCGATGGTAAAGATTAAATGGAAAGAGCATTATGGCAGAGAGGCTACATGGGAAAAGGAAGAGGAAGTGAAAATCCGTTATCCGGAGTTATTCGTAGAACAAGGTAACTTAAGTTTGGGGACCAAACTTCTTTAAGGGGGGTTGACTGTAGTGACCCTCATCCCTGCCTCAGCATTGTGCATGAGCATTTGCATGAACTTGTTTTGCTAAGCTTGCATTAGTGAATTTCGACTTGTTTTAACTTAGTATAAGATCCTTGTCTTGCTTCGTTTAGGTGTTGCTTGCATGATTTTTTGTTCCTTGCTTGGTGTGTAGCCGAGGTCATCTTGAGCCTAGTTCACCTTTGAACCTTTGTACCTAGAGCTACCTTGGAACCATTTGGTTGACCTCCATCTTCACCCCGGCATATCAGCCGAGATGTTTTGCACTTGGTGATTTTGTTCCAGGGAAGGTATAGCCTAGACCGAGGTGTGGCACATCCAGGCCAAGGTGTGGCACAGCTTAGTCAAGTGTCGTCCTCCCTAGCTGATGTCTTTGTTACCCTATTGCCGAAGCTTTGTCTTTAGCCGATGTCTTTGTTTGCCGATATGTCTTGCCTTAGCTTGTTGCATACGCTTTGTCATAGACTTGTCTTGTCAATCAGTCACTTTTTGAGTTGAACCAACCCGGTAGTGCCACGTGTCCGAGCTGAGTGTTAAGACAGCCGGCAGACCTAGAAACAAATCATTTTGTCTCAAATCCTTGTTTTTAGAGAGAGAAGGTCTAGAGGAAGAAGGAAGGAGTTTTAGAGTGAGAAAGTAGAGTTCCGAGCTTGATCTTTGAGGATCGAACCGTTAGATTTGAGTTTTGAGGTTAGATTCTTGCTCTGCTCTAGTCATTCTTATTGACTATCAAGCTGCATTGCATGATTGAATTCGTTTTGCACGCCATGCATCGATTTGAAGTTGGTTTTGGAGAGGAAATAATGTTCATGTGTTCTTGAAGAAAAGTCTTGTTTTAATCCGGAAGCGTATGGCAAGAACCACGTTTTTGTGTTTGTTCTTGCACGATTTCCTTGTGTGTGGGTACCCAGGTCCATGTTTTGAACTCTTAGCATGAAATCTCAGTTTTTGAATAAACGAGTTATGATTTTAGCATGCATGTTCTTGATGTTCTTGATGATCTTGTTCTTTGCATTCTTCAAGGGGGAAACCCAAATTTTCCCGATTTCGTTTTGAATGTGGCCATCGGGACCACACCTCGGCAAGGAGGTGTGGGACCTTGGCTAGACCTGGATGGTACCCTGTGTGTTTCCATGAGGTGGAAAACAGTGTCTTGACTCCCAGCATGTTTTGCCTTGTTATTAACTAAGATTCGGTGAGAGTGCCGAGATCATTGCTTGTATGTAAAGCTTGTTTTGAGAATGTGATTGCCATGTGATTGTAGGACTTTGATCTTTGCTTTGAGCCTACACCTGAAGAGCTAGGTGAGTGGTGCTTTTAATAAAGCTATGTTATAATACTTTGAAAATCTTGCTTTGCTTCGTTTTGATGAAAGTCTTTGATAAGCATGAATGATTAGCCTTATTTCGATGTACCAAGTATAAGCTTTGTTGATGTCATCTTTGGAAGGTCCCTCGTGCTGGAGGACTCTAAACTTTCGCAGCACTAAGTATAAAAGTCCCTTGTGCTGGAGGACTCTAAACTTTCGCAGTACCTATGTGTTAAAAGGATACGGTCCTTTCTTGGAAAACTACTGTGTTAAAAAGGGCTACGAGCCTAAGTAACACAAGTCCCTTGTGCTGGAGGACTTTAAACTTTCGCAGTACCTTGACTAATCGATTACGGATCGTGCAGTCCTTTGTTTTGCCACTGACGGATCACCGCGTGGATTTGTTTGTTCGGAAAGATATCGATTGGTGTTTTGTCGATGCCAGTAGGCATCCCTTGAGGCTTGTGAGACGTGATGGATGAATACGGTTCGTCCTTTGATTCGATAAGTTTTGATGTGTTTTGCTTTGAAAGGATCTCGGCTATATTCGTATGGTTTTGGCATGTTTTGTTTTGATTGGACTTCGGCTATTATTCATGCAAAACCTTTATTTCTAGTACCATTCACTGAGTATCCAAGCTCACCCTCTCTATATATATGTAGGTATAGACGTCCCCGAACGCATCCTGGGGAAAGGAGTGCGAGTCCCCCCCGTTCTGGTTCGATATTGGGTCACTACAGTTCGAAGGACTCAAATGTCACGGTTCTCAATCTTGAACCAAAGAGTCCAAATCCGGCAAATCGTTTTGAGAAAACAGATTTTTTGAAAGAAGTGCCAAACATGGACTGCTTTGCCAGATACAGAGTCGCCACCTAAATATTTTATTTTTGGGAAATTTAGGAAACCCTGACTCGGTGCCAAAGGCCACGTGTCTGTCATCACCAAAGTTGCCTCGGCTCGGGAACTTGGGTACGATTGGGGAAGGTCACTTCGTGAGCACCCCGCTTGCCCGGTCAAAGACCGGCCTCTACTAACCGTGATATCTAATTTTGAAAACATTGTGCGTTCTTATTCCGGTTATTAGCCTAGATTACTATGTGATGCGCACAGCATACAAGTATAGACTGAGTCGCCTGAATTGGAACAAAACATTTCATGTTTGTTTGTTTGAAAATGGTTTGATGGTGCTACCCGCATGTAGGCTAAGACGTGGATTTGCCACCCTCAGGTGGGCTTAGAAAACAACGGTTTTGCCACTATCTAGTGGGCTTAAAACAAACAGTCAATGATTTGTTTCACTTCAAATAACTCAACCTCCACCCACAGGCATTCAAGGCAGTTATATCACATAAGCATATAGCCTTATGGTAAGCATGCTATTCATGGCAACACTCACACGCATGCAAGGATGCTAAAGCATAAAACTCACCGAGTACTCCAAGCCAAAAACAAAAATTGATTAGAAATCATGCATGATCCTAATTATACAGAAATGCCTAATGCAACGCATGCAAAGATGCAAACTATAGCAGGCTCGGCTATTCTAAACATGGCATATGGAATGTTACAACTAACACGTATCCAATTTGGAATTGAAATACAAATGCAGTTTGTATGATGCGCCGAGCCCGGTGCGTGCAAAACAGATGAATGATGCAAACATGCTGTCATACTGTATGCTAATTAAAATATGCCCTATATCTAACCATCATAAGCGGGTAAATAAAAGGGAGAAAGACGTGGGGTTGGAAGACATACATCACACTCACCCACACTTATTACAATTATGCCCTCGCGCAGAGGGTCCGAATAAATAATACAGTCCCGAATAATATACAAATTCCTAATTAATTAACAAATTAACTAATAAAAACTGTAAACTGGCGTGCAAGCCAGGGACTGCCTTGACTCCGCTCTGGATAATGAAATGATGCATGTTGGGCTGCCTTGCGCGGAAATCCACTGGGATGCCCCAATCAGCCTCTGTTTGCAATGTTCCTCGAAATGCGTGCCAGACTCCGAAAAGTTACTGATTCTCCATTTTGCTGCAACAGAGAGCAGAAGAGGGGCATAGCAATGTATTTCACAAATATATGCATGCCTCGATCCTCGTGCCACCAATCACGCATCTCGATGTATGATGGCCGAGGAATCGGATTGCACAACTCAATATAGGATGAATGCATATGAATGCTACAACAAAACCTAACTCCATCATGGATAATCCGGAGTGTCGGTGACTTGGGAATTGAGACCCGTTCTGTCACTCGGAGTACGAAACGCGCCTCGTTTCCCGTGCCCGGGCTAACTCCTATCCCGAACACGATGCAATATGCATGATATGCATGAATGCGACTAAAATACAATCCTAGCATGCACAATGCTATTAAAATGAGATGTCTCGAAATGCGTGCATGCGGGCACGTATACCGAGGCGACGATCCTAAGGCATGAAATGGCATACGCAATGCAAATTGGTCTTACACTAACATGAGTGGACCTCAGCCACACTCACATAAGAGGCCGACGGATGAAAATGAAGCGCCTCGAAATGCGTACACACGGGCACGCAAAACGAGGCGATGGCCGTAAGGCATGAAATGGCATGGAAATGATATGCAATGAGACTAAAATGGGATGTCTCGAAATGCGTGCCCACGGGCACGCAAACCGAGAAAATGGCATACGGAATGCAACAGGACTAAAATGAGATGTGCGATGCAATATGGGCTTACACCAACATGAGAGAGCCTCAGCTACACTCACACGGGAGGCCAATAGATGAAAATGAGATGCCTCGAAATGCGTGCACACGGGCACGCAAACTGAGAAAATGGCAAACGCAATGCGATGAGACTAAAATGACATACAGAATGCAAAATGGACTTACACTAACATGAGAGAGCCTCAGCTACACTCACATAAGAGGCCGATGGATGAAAATGAAGCGCCTCGAAATGCGTGCACACGGGTGCGCAAACCGAGGCGATGGCCGTAAGGCATGAAATGACATGGAAATGATATGCAAACGTGCAAATGAATTTTGGCACTAAAATGTGGGGGAAAACAGCCCCGAAATGAGGCGAAAGTATACCCGATGCATGAAATGGCTCCGAAACATGAATTTAGGCACCCGAAATGGCCTATAGCTATACCAAACATGCACAATATAGACATGGAATGAAAATGCAGTAGCAAGGCAGCCTCAAGACAAGCATTTTTCAGTCATAAAAAGGGCTAAAACAGAAAGCACACATAGGATTAGGCGAGAATGCAAGAATGGCCCCGCAAGAGGGGTATTGAAGCAAGTGATACATGCGATGCCCAAATGGAAAAGTACCCTTCTACAACACTGATGAGGGACTAAAAATATGAACATTTACAGTAGATGACATCCCCCAACTCAGTATGCAAACATGCTAAAAATGTCATGCAAGAACTAGGATACACAAGGCTATAATATGAGGTACCCCAAACATTCATCAAACCAGAAAAGACCCTTAATGAAATATGTCAAGAAGATCAAAATATGACTCTTTCCAGTTCTGATGATGGCCGAAAACAGAAGCTAGATAAGCTTAAAAAAAGCATGCAAAATGGGGGGGGGGTCAAAGAGGGGTATAATGACAAGTATAACATGGAGACCCCCAACAAGGTTGATACCTTCTACAATGTTTTAGAGGGACACAAAATAAGCTTACTCAAAGTTCATGACATGCTCCAAAACAATTTACATATAGGCCAAACAAATCATGCGAATTTACGGTAAATTGGAGGAATTGTGAAGCAAGTGCAAGATAGAGGGCCTAAACAGGGTTGAGCCCTTCTTCAATGTTGAAGAGGGGCTCAAAATAGGCCCTCTTACAGTTTACATTATGCTCTAAAAAAGATCACACATGGGCTAGAAATTTCATGCAAAATAATGGCATACAAGATGTTATTGAAGCAAGTGCCAAATGGAGGGCTCAAACAGGGTTGAGCCCTTAAACAAACATGAAGAATAGCTCAAAATAGACCTAGTTTCAGTTAAGGTCGGAGCCCAAAACAATAAGAAAATAGGCTTAAGAAATGAGGCAAGAAAGTGCTACAAAAGAGGAAGATTGAGACTTACCCTTGTAGACAAGTCTTGGCTGCCTTTTGCTTGAAGAATGGATGCCTTCTAGCTGCTGGAAAGCCCCCCTTGCTGCTGGAATTGGAGTGGTGGTGGTGGTGCTTGATGATGATGAAGAAATGGAACCAAACTTGAGAGAAATGAGAGAGATAGAGATGGATATGTCCTTGTGAGCTTGAGGCAAGTGTTCTAACTCTTGAGGGAGAGAGAGAGAGATGTATGCATGCAAGGATGGTAAGGCAAAGAGTGTGAAAAAAGTGTAAGCCTTAAGGGATTAAGTTCCCTTGCTTACAAAATATCTCCCGAAATCAGATATTTTGGGGGATAAAGCTATACAGCTGCCATGCACACCCCCCAAGGAGCATGGCCGGCCAACCACTTTTGTTGCAGGTGGCCGGCCGGCCACCCCCTATGGCCGGCCGGCCAAGGGGCAAAAATGAAACACTGAATTAGTGGCCGGCCACCAGGTATTGGTGTCCTCCCAGGTCTTCTCAACACAACCATGTGGTTCAACTTTGGCAACTTTAAAACAGGAGAGAGAATAGGCCAATTTAAAGAGGGGTTCAAAAGGGTCAATTAGAGTTACTGGCCGGCCATGTGTTTTTAGGATCCTCCCATGTGTGTACAACACAAATATGTGGTTTTGGCTCGAAGAAAATGGCCCTAGGGTGTTCAACATTAGCCCGGAAGTGAGAAAAACGGGCGCCGGGGGGCACCGGAGGAGCATAACTGGTCGCTGAGACAATTGCTGGCCTCCCACCCTCCAGTGATCTTCCTGGTGATAAAACAGAGGTACCTGCCAAAAACGAACGAAAACCGATGCAAAACGAATGCTCGGAGACCAAAACACGCAGTTCGGGGTCCCGAAAATAGGCTGTTAAGCACCGAAAGTGGCATTCGGCCACGAAGTGGGTATCTAAGACCCCAGTGCCCCTCGAAAGGGAGTAAATGAGATGCATGCCAAAAATCGGGGGAATCGGAGATGGTTGGGTGGTCCCGAACCGAGGCGCACGGCCTGACGGCTCCGAAAACCGGGAACTGGGCTTCGAAATGGGCAAAATGGCCTACGGCCACAAAATGTAGCCCACGGCCACTGAGAGATGGTCTACGGGACCTCTCCCTCCCCTCAGGAAAGAAAACAGAGAAAACCGAGTCCGGTTCGCAAACCGAGGCAAGGCACAGAAGAGAGTTCGGAAGTCCGGAGGCAGGGCACACGTTCTGAACGAGCACAATATGCAACATCACCGGGAGCTCAATCGGTGACATCTGAGTCTTAAGGTCGGTCAAAAATGGGGTGTCTACAGTAGGTGATGAGCAGGACGGCGGCGACGCCTAGATGTGTTTTGCAAGCTTGTTTTGGATTCTTGTCACGTCGGCTTGACTCATATTTATGTCGGCATTGTTTTGTATTTACGTCGGCGAATCTTGAAGATTATGCTTCTTTGGCACATGTCGGCTTTAGAAGCCTTTTGATCAAGATTGTAATATGTATTTTGTTATCAACCGAATGTAAACCCCGTCATGTATGTCATTACATTTGATCTATGTACGGCTCTTATGGACCTCTTGTATTTTGATTTATTGCTTCCGCATTTATGAGCCCCATATATTATACTCTGATTGCGTTTGATCTTGTAAGTTGGCCTTCGGTAATCACGGATTACTGGCCATCACGGCACCATTCTTCTAGGGGCGGTTTGGGGTCGTGACAGACTATTCCAAACTAGGACAAGTTGCTTACCCGATTGTAGGTTGTTTGAAACCGCTGTGTGCTTAGTGAAACCCTAGCTCCTGACAAAATAAGACAGGGAAACCCTACCCCAACATAGGGGTGTTTTGGCTCTCATTTGCTTGCTATGTGCTTTTAGAGTTGGGCTCTATAGAAATGCACGTATCAGTTTGCAAGTCTGGGTATCAGGCCTGCGGGCATCAGTATCAGTATTTTGAGAATCAGTTATATCCGCGGGTATCAGATTCAGTTTTGGAGCAGTAATTTGGGGAACAGTGATCAGTGGTCGAATACAGTTCTTCAGCTATGTCCATGTCTGTATTGATTGGGCTGAGATGCTACCTGGTTTCTCTTTCAGTTCAGAGGCTCGGTTCAGAGCAACCAGTGTTCTCCTTTGCTGAGGCAAAGTAGGAAAAGACTCACCGATTCATCAGATCCGTCAATCACCAGTTACACCACCTCTGTCTAGTTCAGTAGACTTATGACGACCCAAAATTCAGAGGAAATTATGGTTATGGCAGCCGCACTAAACCAAGGAATCATCTTGCAGGGTGAGACCGATGTTGAGGTACCACACCCGCCCAGGTCGCCTGCTGCACATCCGATCTGGGAACGCCAGTTATTTCAAACGCGTAAGCCCACCACCTTTGAGTTGATGGGAATGATTGGCGACCTTCAAAGATCTGTAGCTAATCTAGCCTATGGAATGTCGGCCCCGCCACCAACTGCATCGTATGTCGGGAACTTCATGCCGCAGGTGTGATATCCCTGTTCCGTAATATGTTAATTGGTCCTTAATATAAGGCATCATTATGTGTTTAATATGATTTTGTGAGCCATTATGTGAAAATATGTAGTTTTGAATTTCTATCTGTTCACCGTAGGAATATCTGTTTAATTATCTGCTTTGGAATTTAAATTGAAGGCCTTATCAGCCACAGAACCTGAAATTGATTGCGCCATTGTCATTGGCATAATTTTTAGAGCCTACGGTGAAATTTGATTGAAAACTGATTCGGATCAAAATAATTAGATTCAGAACAATCAATTAAGTGCCCAACCACCTAATATTAAAATAATTGACTTAGTGGGGCTATATAAAGGGCCATATGCACTCAATCTCTCTCATTTGGATTCATTTTGGCTGATTTTGGGCTCTTGAGTGTGAGAGAGCCGAATTAGAGGGAGATAGTGTAGGGAATTGAAGGTTTGGCTCAAGTTTGTGAAGAATTGGAGGATTAAACTCAAGAATTTGCTATAGATTGGAAGAATTAAGCCTCTAGGTGAGTAATTCATTAATTTTGAGTTATCATCTTGTGAATTCAAGTTTGAATAATGGTCAAGAACATGGATTGGTGTGATTATGAGGAAATTGAGTTGATTTTATTGTATTGAAAGCCAATATGTGCATGCATGTATGTAATTGCTTGAATTTGCATGTTTAAGTTTAAAATACATGATCCATGAAGAATTTTGGTTGAAGCTCATGTTTGTAATCACCAATTGCACCATGTAAGTTGAAATGGGAGTGATATCCCACATGCATGTACAATTTATGAGGAATGAATTTGAAATACATGGAATTGTTGTCATGGTAGCAAGTTTGGGGTAAATTGGAACATGCATGTAAATGGTTTATGAATTGAGCTTCATAATGTGTTGAATTTGATATTAGTACATGTTTTATGTGAAGATTGAGCCAAAATCATGCATTTAGAACCTTTGAATACCTAGTTGAAGCTCAAGAATGTGCTCTGGAAAACCCAAAAATTTTTATGTCCGCTCGAGCGTGGGAAGTTCCGCTCGAGCGGGAAATTCGTGCTTCCAGCACTTTTTGCAGACATGGTGTCCGCTCGAGCGGGGAGCCATGTAGTGAGGCCTTCCGCTCGAGCGCCAGAGTTCGCGATCGAGTGTAAATTTGACATATCCAGTACTTTTGCAGGCCTCAAGGGTCCGCTCGAGCGGGTAAGTCCACGCTCGAGCGGGGACCCTGTTTTTTGAAATTTTGAAAAGACATTCTGTGTTTCATTTATGTTCTCTTTCACTTCCAAGTACTCTTAGGCATGCATTGAGCATTGTAATTGAGTTAAAGAGATAAGAATGAAGCGTAAAAAGGAAAATGTGAATTTAGAACATATCGAATTGTTTGTGACCCTTTTGTGTTCATGGAATGTGTAGGGTCGAGCTCCAGGGCAAACCAACCAACCGATCACTGTGAGTAATATCGATATTTTGAAGCTTGTCATTTGTCCAACTGCTTATTTCCTTATAAGCCTTATAAGTTTGCTAGTTTGAATTATGGACAAATGTTTGATATGAATAGCTGAATGGGCCGAAGGCCAATCTGACATAAATGAATGAATGAATGGGCCAGAGGCCAGTTTGACATGAATGAATGGGCCAGAGGCCAGTCTGACATGAATGAAAGTTTGAATGGGCCAAAGGCTAGTTTGACATGAAAGTCTGCATGGGCCAAAGGCTAGTTTGACATGAAAGTCTGAATGGGCCAAAGGCTGGTTTGACGAATGGAACATAAATGGGCCAAAGGCCAGTATGTTCAGAACCACAGTCACTTGACTTAAATTGTGTATATATATGTTAAATAGAAATATGAATTGGGCCCAAGGCCGTTTGAAGCATGTTGTTCTACATATCGTTTGTATAACCCCTTTATTTGATATTATTCACTGGGCTATCGCTCACGCTCATTCATGTGTTTGTAGGTGAGCCAAGAGAAGCCCAAACCTAGCCCCAGTGAAGTTTGTGAGGAACAACAAAGGTTTTGAAGAGTCAGCCCTTGCGTCTCATGCACGAGACCCGTCTTCGCCTTTTTGTCATCCTGTTTTATTTTGTCATATGGGCGAAGTCTTTGAATATGTTGTATATAGTTTTGTTCGGCTAACTTAGACCTTTATGATCCTGTATGTACAGAGCCTTGTGTAGTACATATTTTGATGTGAGTTATTAATGTGCATATGTATGGTTTGTTATGATGTGCCATGTAAGTACAGTTCTATGGACAAAGTTTTAAATTGCTTCCGTTTGGCCCCATTAACTCTGTTTAAAATACGTTTAGTTTGGTTTGAGGCCATAGGTAATCTCATGATTACTGGCCGGTTATGTCCTTAACCCTTGGGGCGGGTTCGGGTCATGACAACAGGAGCCCCCGCTACTGGGCGAATTATAATTGAGCTCAGCCAACCTGAAGTTGTCTCAAGCTCCGGCAATGACATGTCGACGACAACGGGGCTTTGCACTGAAGTAGCAACCCAAACCGTCCACCAAGCTGAGGCAAGTGGAAAGAACAAGGTGAAGGTGGACACTGATCCCTATGAACAACTCTAGCAGGCCGTTGAGGCTCTGAAAGCCGGAGGGTTGAATAAGCAGCAAGTACTCGCAGTTGTGGCTAAGACTATGGATGACACTTTCCCCACTCAGACCGAGGGCAGTTCAAGCCAAGGGGAAAATCGAGAGAAGGGTCATCATACCAGAACCGTTCCCTCCAACCCTAATCCTGCACCCAGGAAAAATCAGCAAGCCAAGCCTATACCTGCCGATCCTTTTGCTAGTGCATCCAGTAAAAATGCACAAAACTCAAAGTATCTGCCCTAAGGTCGCAGGGTATTCCATGCCCTTTATATGCCTTTGTCTAAGGCGCTTCGAATCCTCACTGAAAAGGGGCATCTCAAACCCCTTAAGCCTCGGCCTCTCCCTAGTCGTCTTCCAGCTGGTCATGACGCTACCCAGTACTGTGCGTACCATCAACAGACCGGTCACACCACCGACAATTGCTTCCGTCTTCGCCATGAAGTGCAGGATCTATTTGACAATGTGGTCATCCTCCCACCTAGCTCAGCAAAGTCTGTCACCACTGAGTTGGTGGACTTCGAGGATAATACGAGTATGTGATAAGGGGATGAACCACCTGCGGGCGGCACTCAGTTTACTTCAGATGTGGCGTATAGCACGCACTGTTTTGAGCATTTTATGAATACTAGCTTTTGTGCTTTCTAACTTGGGTATTGGGTCAGTCTTATGTATTGAGTTAGTCTTTTCATACTGAGTCAGTCGGGTTTGTCTTGTTGTATCGAGTTAGTCTTGTTTTGTTAGAGTCGGGTGATTTCAGGGGTGTTACCTCGGACATCACTTTCTTGTTTTGTGTTTGTCTTTTCGCTTTCTTTTGAGTTTGTTTCTGCCTTGGAGCCAGTTACACCGGAAGATCTGAATGAAACAACAGTAATTTTCACACTCTTGTGTTTGCTTCTGCCTTGCGCCAGTTATGCCAGAAGTTCTGAATGAGATGGCAGCATTTGACTAAAAACTGTGTCTTTTATGTGCCTTGAATTCATTGCATTGACCTAAGTTTTTCAAAACCTTTTTGAACATTGTGATGAAAACAAAGAGGGAGGAATTCCTCGGATTTGGCAAAATTTGATCAATTGAGAGAAAGAGAGGCGTGCTAAGCTCTTAATGAATGAGATCATGTTTGTTAATGTGAGTACTGAGAAGGATCCTAGCTTGATCTAGATTGGTTCTACATTGTCTTCAGCGCGAGCGACTAGTCGCTTTCTTAAAAGGTTTCAAAAAAATGTTTTGCGCGATCCTGCGAAGACCTGTGTGGAATCGCTCTTGAGATTGTGTAGCTTAGGATCGCTCTCAGCCTCGAGACTCGACCCCTCACTTTCAAACCTTGAACTAGGATTCAGAATGTTCAACGATCAACCACAATGTGAGGTCTGTGTGGCCAGATTTGAAGCAGCCCTCGAACAAGAGGCAGGAAAGTCAGATCAAGGAGATCAAATTGAGCAAAGGAAGCTTGCGAAGTTAGATCAGAATCACCCCTCAAACTAGGGGCAAGAATGTCAGATGTGCTTGAAGAGTAAAAAATTGGGGCATTTCTCAAGCTAACGAAGATCGGCAAGAATGTCAAATCCCAGAAAGGAGGAAAGAAAAAAGTATTGCTGAAGGATAACCAAGTTACTATCCACAACACTAGGGGCAAGTTCAGCCCCCATTGGATGGACTCCAACATCATCAACAAACAACAGCCTTTCTTTTGGATTCAGATGGCTTCGAGATCCTAAAAAAAAAAAAAAACCATTTGACATGGACAAAGCTACACTTTTACCCTTGAGAGGCTCGCTGGGCCGAAAACCCGGAAGGGCCACCCAGGCAAAAATTAGAGCAAATGAAAAAGAAAAAAAGAACAAAAAAAAAAAAAGAAATGAAGAAAAAGAAATGAAAAAAAATGAAAAGAAAGAGAAAAAGAATGAAAAGAAATGAATAGAAAAGAAAAACAAAGCTCGCAAGGTTGAAAACCCGGAAGGGCGGCCTTGGTAAAAGTTAGAGCGTAAAAGGAGAGGTTAATACCTGAGTGTACCTAACCCGAACTACGTAGGGCTTGATTCCCATGTTTGGGATACGTAGACAACTTCATCCTGAAGTCCAGCCATAAACACTTCCAAATCGATTGTGTCCATGTATTGGTTTTGATCATCTTTGTCTTCGCTGTATCCGAGAGTTTGGTTGTGTTCGTCACTTTGAGGACTGATTACAGTATGCTGCGGCACTATCCAAACAAGGCGCAACTTTTTGTTGCCATACAGTGTGCTGCGGTGCTATTCAAACAAAGGGCAACTTTTCGTCGCCGTACAGTGCCGTTCAGACAAGGGGCAATTTTCCATTGTTTTGAATCCGAGGTTGTGCATCTCAAAGGTAGGTTCTGTGCTCGTTGAGCAGTGGCCGTTTGCAAAAGCAGTTTTTGAGAATTTTTACTGAGGTTGACTAATTTCTCAAAAATTATTTCATTTTTCCAAAACTGGACCATTTCTTGGACCCAAAAAAGGAAAATTTTCAGTGCTCACAACCTGACTTGCATGATTTCAAATCAAAAATCAAACAAGTATGTTAAACTAACTCTCATATTGGTCAAAATTGTTTTAGTAGAAAACCAAAACAAAAAATGGTCAAAATGATGAATTAGGGGCACAGTTGAGTCAGGCTTCCTGTCTTTACCCCATCGTCAACATACTTGCCAGAAAGGGCGCTCTACCTGCCAGAAGGGGCACAGCTGAAGCTGTCAGTAAACGGACTGAAAGCTCTCTCACCCTCCGAGTAGCGAGGTATCAAGCCAAGTGCAAAGCACGACCGGGAATGGATCAAGATATTCCACTCCTTAGTTTGGACAAATCTAATCACATCCAAACTCCCCAGCAGAACATGGTCAACCGATGTCAGCTGCAGATTCGCTACACACCTATTTGTAGCGCAACCCCTCTGTGGGAAAGTTCACTGTTGTGAGCAGAAGAAAGAGAATCTAGCAGAATGCTAGGGGCATGAGCCCACAACTTCCTGTTCATCCATCAACCACCCAGGGGAAGGATGAAAAATGAGAGATTGAAGAATAGATAGATGTGCGATGAGAGAAAAAGTGAGAAAATGACTTTTTCAGAAAAATAGAGATTGCGTGCCAGAGTGATGTGAGAATCACAAATGAGAAAGGGTGGGAAACAATACTCGGAGAAACTGGCTCCTCGCGAACTGAGAGGTCTCTTGCCTTTGTAATACGTATATGTGTCGTGTCTTTTGTTTTGTTTATCTCGATTCTTGCTTTGAGTCGTTCCGAGTGTGTGTTGATGTGTTTAGGTTGTTAACCTTTATTTTCCGTTGTTGAGTCTTTTTCATTGTGTTCAGTCGTAGGCTCAATACCCGGTCAAGGATTCATTTCTCAAATTCAAGATAAAATCGTTTTGTGCTCAGAGTGCTGTGCCATTCTCCACATTTGTGCAAAACAGTATTTGTTCTTTCATAAAGCTGCAGGGTCCACCCCCGATAAGTGTGAACAGTAAGACCAGGACCTATCTGAAGCTAGCTAGGTTCCAGACTGCAAAGCAAAAGAAAAGAGGAAAATTTGGAGCATCTGAGTGTGTTTCACCTTCAGCAAATTCCGAGACTGCATTTCAGGTGCATCTTGTCAGGCCTCGCCTTTCTCTGAAGTATGAGTGTATCTCGACCCAAAGCTTAAGCCTACTTCAAGTCAGAATGGTAATTAAAGCAGCAGCAGATGTTATCTCTCGCCGATATGAACAGGGTGTCCCCTTTTGAGCTGAGCATGTTGCCAAGTCCTCTGAGAGGTAAATTGGAGGCACCAGAGTACATGTTTGACGCTCCTCTATCGCATAGAATGCACACTTTCATATACACTTCTGTTACATGCATACCGCACATCGTTATGATTCATGCATAGAATATGCCTGCTTTCGATTCCGCATAGAATATGCTTTGCTTTCCATGTTGCATCGAAAATGCCCCCATACTTGCATAGAAAATGCATTTTATCGCACTTTAATGCACTTCTCATATCTTGCGCTGTCACGCATGTTACTTGCATTGTTATGCACACTTCACTCGCGCTATCACGCACATTATTTGCATCATATTGCATTCTGCCTATCAAGTTTCTCTCTCATTTATGCACAGTATTGTACGTATTGTTCATTCAGTAGTTCCGGTTCAGTTTGACTGATACCTTTCTCCTTTCTCATTTGGCATACGTTTGGATCTACCCCTCTCCTCTCCCATTTGGCGCGCGTTTGGATACCTTTCCTCTCTCGCGTGTGATACGCTGAGAGGGTTTTCCCTTTCCTCTCTTACGTGTGATACGCTGAGAGGTTTTCCTTTTCCTCTCTCGCGTGTGATACGCTGAGAGGGTTTTCCCTTTCCTCTCTTGCGTGTGATACGCTGAGAGGTTTTCCTTTTCCTCTCTCGCGTGTGATACGCTGAGAGGTTTACCTTTCTTCTTTTGCGTGTGATACGCTGAGAAGTTTACCTTTCCTCTCTTGCGTGTGATACGTTGAGAGGTTTTCCTTTTCCTCTCTCATGTATGAGACACTGAGAAGTTTACATTTCCTCTCTTGCGTGTGATACGCTAAGAGGTTTCTTTTTCTCCTCGCGTGTGCTACGCTGAGAAGATTTTCTCTTTCCCTTCTCGCGTGTGCTACGCTGAGAGGTTCTTCTCTTTCCGAAACATGGGGATACGTCCTTATGTTTCCTTCTTTTTTCGAGACACGGGGATACGTCCCTATGTCTCTTTTTCTTTTTGAAACACGGGGTTGTCTCCCTTTGTTTCTCCTTCTCTGGTTATGAGCATTTGGAATACGTTCCAATGCTCGCGCCATTTCCGAACCACGGGGATACGTCCTTATGTTTCCTTCTTTTTCTGAGACGCGAGGATACGTCCCTATGTCTCTTCTTCTTTTTGAAACACGAGGTTGTCTCCCTTTGTTTCTCCTTCTCTAGTTATGAGCATTTGGAATACGTTCCAATGCTCGCGCCATTTCCGAAACATGGGGATACGTCCTTATGTTTCCTTCTTTTTCCAAGACGCGGGGATACGTCCCTATGTCTCTTCTTCTTTTTGAAACATGGGGTTGTCTCCCTTTGTTTCTCCTTCTCTAGTTACGAGCATTTGGAATACGTTCTAATGCTCGCGCCATTTCCAAAACACGGGGATACATCCTTATGTTTACTTCTTTTTCCGAAACGCGGGGATACGTCCCTATGTCTCTTCTTCTTTTTGAAACACGGGGTTGTCTCCCTTTGTTTCTCCTTCTCTGGTTACGAGCATTTGGAATATGTTCCAATGCTCACGCCATTTCCAAAACACGGGGATACGTCCTTATGTTTCTTTCTTTTTCCAAGACGCGGGGATACGTCCCTATGTCTCTTCTTCTTTTTGAAACACAGGGTTGTCTCCCTTTGTTTCTTCTTCTCTGGTTACGAGCATTTGGAATACGTTCCAATGCTCGCGCCATTTCCGAAACACGGGGATACGTCCCTATGTTTCTTTCCTTTTTCCGAGACAGCTAGGATACATCCCTGTGTCTCTCTCTCTCTGTCCCCTTCCTCATACGATTTCAGCGTGTTTGGAATTTGTCTCAGGTTGCATTGTATACGCGCCTGATTGTTTGTTTTTAGACCTCTTCTCACGATTTCAGCGTGGTTAGAGTTTTGTCCCCCTTCCTCACACGATTTCAGCGTGTTTGGAATTTGTCTCAGGTTGCGCTGTATACGCGCCTGATTGTTTGTTTTTAGACCTCTTCTCACGATTTCAGCGTGGTTAGAGTTTTGTCCCTCTTCCTCACACGATTTCAGCGTGTTTGAAATTTGTCTCGGGTTGCATTGTATACGAGCTTGATTGTTTGATTTTCCCTCCTCTCATGATTCCAGCATGGTTGGAGTTTCTCGCGCCTTTGCATCTACTGTATTAGATTGCATTTTGCATTTCATTGGCGCTATTTTGCACACCTCACCTGCACCTGTTAGTGCATTGTTCGTGCTATTTTGCGCATCGCGCTATCTTGCGCACCTCATCTACACTTGTTAGTGCATTGCATTTCATTCGGGCTATTTTGCACCTCGCGCTATCTTGCGCATCGCACTGTTTTGTGCATTGCATTTCATTCGCACTGTTTTGTGCACTCGCGCTGTTTAGCGCATCGTACTGTTTTGTGCATTACATAGTATCGTTCGCGCTATCTCGTGCATTTCACCTGCACTTATTAGTGCATTGCATTATTATGTACACTTCACTTGCATTGTTATGCTTGTTCCCTTCCACATTGTTATGCGTGACACTTAGGTTGCATTGTCTTGCATTCCTTCCGCATTGTTATGCGTCACACTTAGGTTGCATTGTCTTGCATCCCTTTCCGCATTGTTATGCGTCACACTTAGGTTGCATTGTCTTGCATCCCTTCCGCATTGTTATGCGTCACACTTAGGTTGCATTGTCTTGCATCCCTTTCGCAGCGTCACACTTAGGTTGCATTGTCTTGCATCCCTTTCCGCATTCACACTTAGGTTGCATTGTCTTGCATCCCTTCCGCATTGTTATGCGTCACACTTAGGTTGCATTGTCTTGCATCCCTTTTCGCATTGTTATGCGTCACACTTAGGTTGCATTGTTTTGCACCCTTCCACCCAGGTTGTCTCGCACCCTTAGGTTGCATTGTCGTGCACCCCTTCACTGGCGTTGTCACGCGCTTTTCACTTGCATTTCCATGCATGTTTCTAACGATATTGTACCCATTGAGTTTCTTTCTCTTATAGGCACGATATTGTATATACGGTTCATTTTAGGCTGACACGTCCAGACGAACCGGACGGTATTGTATTCACTCCGCGGTAGACGTGGTGAGAATTGCATAATTTTCTTACATTCTTTCTATTGAAATATGTGGGACTGTTATTCATTCGCTTAAAATGTTGCATTTATTTTGCATAACTGCTTCATTACAGTTTTCCTTTGCATAATCATAAGTTATGCTCTTGCATCTTGCATATCATTTGCATTATGCCCCAGCCTACGGGCGCATCTCTGCATGCTTATATTGATTGTCTGCCTGAGTCTTCGGCTTTGTTAAAAATGGGTCGTCTCTAGGCTTTGACACTCACTCTCATCACTTTGTGACTTTCGAATTCTGTCAAAGAGGGGCAACCCCAGATATAATACAGAACGGGTTTAAGCCCACAGATGATACAGAACGGCTTTAAGCCCAGATATCAACAGATTGGCCTCGGGTCCATCATTAGCAAAACAGAATGATTCCAGATACACCAAGATATCATTGTTCCATAATACACATGTGTTCCATTTGGTCATCATGAATTCAGATAGTTAACTTGCAGCTAACAAAACGTCAGTATTAACTATTAACAGTAAGTAAAACGTATTGCTATAGTACTATTACTCAATAGTGCACAAAGATTTTCCCATGGTTTATCACAAGTCGACATAGTTGTCTTGCGGATAACAGAACATTAATAATAACTATTAACAGAAGGCAAATATATCACTGCATTAATAGGGACAGAACAATTCACATCATAGCGGCCTCGGGCCCACGTCTATTACTAGGGACATAATGACCTTAGGTCCATATCAATGCCATTATTCAAGCATATCAATTAATTGAATCAAAGTACAACATCAATGGAATAGACCATTCACAAATCACTACAAGAAATTGCACTTTTGGCGACTACTTTTGGCTACAACGTCAATTTTTCGTAGCCAAAAGTATATTTTTGGCGACACAGTGATCAATTTCGTTGGGAAAAGTAGACCTTTACCAACGCAATTTACTATCGTCGCTAAAAAAGCATAACATTGACTAGGCGCCAAAAATATTGGTTGGCGCCAAAATTTCATAAATTTTAGCTACGAGGCTTATTTTTTAGCAACGCAATAAGTGTCGCTATTAATGTGCTTACTTTTGGCGACGACAAGTTGGCATGGGCAAAGAGTTAAACATTTAGCGACGACAATAGTATTCGTCGGTAAAAGTTTTGGTAGTGAAATGAGGTGATTTAGTTATTTGTATTTTTATTATAATTTTTCAAAAAGTTTTAAATATTCTAATTATTAAATTGTAAAATTAAAGTGATCATCGAATTAGATCACAAAATGAACCCATCAAGCCCAAAAACACTCTTAAGTTCAGATGGCTAATTTTAGATAATCCAAACTTTTTCAAAGAATGTGGTTAAATTATCAATTTCAATATGTTTGGTTTTATTTTCAGAAACTTATTTCAGAATTTTTTTTTCTAAAAAACAAAAAAAAAAAATTGGTGAAAATTTTTAAAAATACTTATTATTTTTGTATAATTTTATTTTTTAGGTCATAAATAATTTTTAAATTTTAAAAATATATTTTTGATTTTTATTGTTCAAATTAGTTAATTTTTTTATTATTTATTTATAGCATTCATTCCAATGTATTAGCCTTTCACTACTAAAAAATTGACCATTTGCGTCTATTTTTCTGCGACGGCCTGATTAGCCGTGGCAAAAAAAAAAAAAAAAAAAAAAAGAAACCACGACACCATAATGAAATGCAAGTAGGTAGTAAAAGGTCCTACTTTCTTTCATTTATTTGCGCCCTTTTCTTAGTTTTGCCCTAGCAGACTTCACTCAACTCTCTCTCTCTCTTGTTCTTGCTTTCTGTCTTGCTCTCCCATCGTTGTCTGAAGAACTCCACCAGTATGAATCTCTCCCTCACTCTCTCAATCTCTCTGTTTCTGTCTCGATCTCTTAATCTCTCTTCCTCTCTTGATCTCTTAATCTCTCTTTCGCACAAGGTATCTGTGTACATCTCTCGCTGCAATTTGCGCGATTCATCACAGAGAAACCCTAACTCTGCTAGTAGACTGCAATGAAAAGGTCTCTTGGAGTTCTCAAATGCAGCAGAGTAAGCTCACCGATCATGCATTTCATCTATCTCAAAAATCACTTACATTGCGCACACATACACAGACTGTCTTTGAGCTTCATTGTGTACAAATCAGGTACCAACTCTCTTCAAATTTCCTCTATTTTTTCTATTCAGTTTGTTTCGATTTGTTTCATATCTGTACTTGATCTGGTTTTGTATCTGAGAATTCCTTTGTTTTTATTTTTTGTACTATAATAATACGTTTTTTTGTTGATTTGTTTATTCTCATTTGAGTTTGAAATTACGTTTGATCTGGTTTTGTAGATCAGAGTTCTTTGGTTTATTGTGATTAATTTAGTTATCTTTAGATTCAGTATTTGCTAGTCAAATTGATATGGATCACAATAATACGATTGCAGTTCTTTGTAATTTTATCTAGCGTTAGTCAAATGAAGTTTGAATGATAGGTACTCTTTGAACGACTTGGATTGATCAAATTACAATGACAACTTATGATTAAATGTCTGTCTGGTTATACTGCTTGTTTTTTTCACATTCAGATTCCAACTCTGTCAAAAGTTCCTTTGTTTTTCTATTCAGTTTGTTTTGATTTGTTCTCATTCTATTTTGAGTTCATATCTGTACTTGATCTGGTTTTGTAGCTCATAATTCATTGTTGTTTTATTCTGTTTAAAAGAGTCCCAAAAATCTGTGTTCTTTTCACTGACATAAAAATAAAATAAAATAAATAATAAAAAATTATTGGGGAATTGTTTGACTTCTTGTGGAATGCATCATGTTATGTTGTTAGATAGTTTTGACTTATTTTGTATATATTTTCTGTTCACTTCAGGGACTTAAAATAACATCATTTAATGACTGCATATTCATGGTAATATAGACTTTAGTGAGAGTTTCACACATGCAGTTACTTCTTTTTATTCATGATAATGGACTTGTATGCATCCATTTTTGCTTGGATGAAGAGAACAATTAAATTTCTAAGTTTTTATCAGTTTTCAATTGACAATCCAATGTTCTATGTTGATACAATTGCTTTGTTTCCATTTATAGCTGCCCATATAATAAAGACGTGGAGGAGCCTTGTCTATCATCCCCAACTAATTACAAAAAAGGTTGTGGATGAACTAATTGGGGCTAATCCAGTTGGGCAGAACTGGTTCACCACAAAATCAAGGATTTAAGTCTTGTCACATACAAGACTTCCCTCCCCCTAGCTACGACCTCTAATACACCAAAAAAAAAAAAAAAAAAAGGATTTAAGTCTTGCCACATACAAGACTTCCCTCCTCCATTACCATTTCTTGAACTCCCCATATATATGACATAAGGCTGCATTATGATATTAACAGCTCTAGGTAGTGATTAAATACAAATTTATTTAGCTTTTGTATGGTGTCCGATAGGGTTATGTGCTCTAGGTAGTGATAGGGTTTCTTATCTTCTATATGTTAATTTCTACAATCTATAACATATATAAAAAGCGCGTAAGAGTGGTGTAACGCTAGAGTGGTGTAACGCTTTGGTGTAACATGCTGCTTGTTTGGTTTGTGATGCCTCTTTCCTTGCAGATTGTGGCTGGACACATGGGTTTCACATTAACTCCTTCAAGCTGCTATTTTTTTTCTCTTCCAAAGCTTTTGGATTGGACACGTGGGCTTCAAATCATCCACATACACAATATAAGAAGAAAACAAATACCACCGTTCCTCCTAGAAATTTCCCCCACCGGTGCTCCTGGCTCCTGGCTATTTTCCAAAGCTTCTCCCTGCCAAATTTTCTTGCATATATTGGGTTACCCACGTGGGATTCAAATCACCGATGCCGACAATGAAGATGAAAACAAATTTCACCACTTCGAAGTGCAAATCTCACCGCCCCACAGGTCTAACTCGCACTCATGATGCTGGCTGCATTTTGGTTTTCATGCCATGTGTTTTTGCATCAAACATTGAATTTCTCACGAGATATATATATATGAGTAATGTTAGGGATCATGAAAAATATATCATGAAATATATCATGAAAATTTTTCATCCCTTGATTAGTCTTGATTAGTGTGTAGTGTTTTATTGCATGGGTAATCCAAAGGTTGAGAATCTTTCATGATAATATTCATGATATATTTTTCATGATCCCTAGCATTACTGTATATATATATCTTTCGGATAGAATTGCTATTACACTATTCTTCACATCATTGTCGGCATTGTTGTCGAAGTTGGTCATCCAAAGCTCTACTTCCACCGTTGCAAATCCTGGTAATTGCATCTGTCTTTTGATGCCTATTATTTATATGTCTATTGCACAATATTTACCCACACTATTTTCATTCCTAGGTATATGTTAAATAGATGCACACCAAGTGTTTGCCAATATGTCTCAATGAACAAAAGTTTACCCGCTTGATTTGGGTACTTGGATCTTGATAGTCTTTGTTAAATTGTCATGGATTGCTTTGATCCTTTTTTGATATTATGTGTTTCTAAAATGATTATCCTACTTCTGAAGTCTGTTTCAAATTTACTTGCTTCAGATTTACCTGCTTCTGCCCATTTAATTTTGGGTTTCAGGTAATTTTAAGTTCGTATTGGAATTTGATGCCTGACCATTTTCTACGGAAAAGTTATACTTGAAATAATCAAATATTTCATGCATGTGAAGTTTTGATCCATATCCTAAAGTGTATTCTGAAATGTTTTTTACTTACCATAAAGAAAGAGATGTTTTTGTGTATATAGTTTTTGTCTACAACAAGAAATTACAACATAATCTTAGATATATATTTCAATTATCTATATCAACAATGTTGCGACCCCCACACTTTTTATTTTCTTTTTCTTATGACCTAGGTTTGAGGTTTTACATGCCAAATCAGGAATTAGTAACTGGCTGTTGGGTGAAAAGTGTTTTAGAAATAGGTGAAAATGTTGAAAAGAGTTGAAATTTGTATAAAGTGTTATGATATGAAATTGGTGAAAAGTGAAAACTGTCTTGTGGTCTTTTCTTTTTATTTATCTTTTTCTTATGACCTAAGTTTGGTTTTTTACATGCCAAATCAGGAATTAGTAACTGGGTTTTGGGTGAAAATTATTTTAGAAATAGTTGAAAAGAGTTGAAATTGATGAATACTGAGTTTAAGTTTAAGTTTTTACATGACAACTATGGAATTAGTAACTGGGTTCAATTTCCACACTTGCAATTTGTTTGGCATAAAGAAGGGAACAAGGTGATAGTTTTTTTTATCTCTTTACTTCTCACACTTTGGACTTCAATTTTGCATTTGGATTTTATGAGTTTGAAATAAAGGATTTTGCACTAATCATTTAATAAAAGCAGTTTAAATTTAGATTTGATAGTTTAGATATGTATGTCAAATTTATTTTGAGAGTTTTACCCAAACTATTTAAAATCCTTCAAACTAAGGAAAATATACTTTTTCTATATGTTCTATTTTACGATGCTTAAATCTTCAGGATTTGGAGGATACATAATAATGTCGGAGATGTGAATCAATGCTAAATTTCACTATCTGCTTTAAAGATTGCAGTAGCTGCTGCTAGGTGGTTTTGTCTTTTTTTAATTGCATGTAATTTAGGTTGCTTCTACGCAGGATGCTAAAGGGAATGATGTGGATCTTACCATCTACAAAGGGAAGGTCCTATTGATTGTGAACGTTGCATCACAATGGTATAACATAACTCCTCACTGGCTTTTGTACTTCCTTTTTTTTGGGGGCTGGTGTTAAGCATTGGCTTGATAATTCCCAGTTCATTTTGACCTTGTTAAGCTTTAATCTCCTTGACTGCTTCGTTCTAAAATGAGGCTTTGAATTGAACATTGTTGTTTGTCTTCCATTGCAGCCGTTAGTGGCACCAATTATGGTTGTTTTACTATGACGAAAATTAGTAATGAAAAAGAATCAATTAATAGAACTTATTAGTGTCCTTAAACCAAAGGAAAGAAAGAGAAGGAATGAACACTTTCATGTAAAAAGGAAAAAAAAAATGTTTGTTGTCTCATGTTCAACTCTTATCTGGTGCAGTGGCTTCACCAATTCAAATTACAAGGAGTTGAGCTAGTTGTATGAGAAGTACAAAGATCAAGGTTTGCTTTGACTTGTTTTGAGTTATGCAGCACATTTATTTTTATAAACATGCTAACATAGAAATTCTTAGTGGCTTGATCAATTCAAATTACAGAATTATAACCTGCACTTGTATCAGTCATGGTATTGGGCGTATCGCCTCTTTCTAGTGATAATGCAGCATCAGTAAAGTTCCTCAACAAATTTGGTTTAAGTTGTGTTTCTTCTGTTGTGAATTAGGTGTGATATTGTTTGAGGTTAAAAGTCAATTACAGATGGTAAACAATTGAAATGGTATGCATTGCTACTTATGGATAATCTTAAAAGGCATAAAATTGGGGTTTAGAAATGGATTCTATCCTAATACTTTGGTTTTTTTAATGTATGGAAGAAATGAAATTTGTCAAGAATGGACTGCATTAGGCATTCTCTTGATGCCTGATTTGTTCTTCAATGTATGTGTAGCAATTCATATAATATTGTATTTTCGCCAAGAAATAATGTATTGTTGCATTTGTTGGATTAGTTATGACATGAGGGGAACATGGCCATGATATACACTTATGCTTAATGTTGAGGAAAATAATAATTGCCTCTTCTATTTTCGATTACCTAATAAATCATAATGGAATACAATACACTATTAGCCAACATAGAACGATAAAGTGTGGGGCCAATTGTATTTTTTCAAACCTTGAAATATATTAGGAAAAACTTATGGGATTGTTTTGGACTGCCAAATGTAACATTTTGGAACGAAAGTGTACCATATTTCGGAACGTCTGTTCCAAAAACGTAATTCGCTAGGTAATGCTTCCTCCTCTTCTTATCTTTTGTAAACAAATCTCCACTGTATATATCTACTATAATGTTAAATTTATGTTATAAGATGTATACTGTATGCATATTATTATCAAACCATCAACATTAATATGTTTATATGTAACATTTAGATAAGATTGCATTGAATACTTATTATCACTTGCCATGTTATTCAAAGAAATTACATAGATGAATTATCGACAAGAATTGGTTTTTAATTGCAAATGTAAAGATATACTTATATTTGATATGACACATACCTATGTTCATATTTCTATTAATTGGAGAAAAAATTTGCAAACAGAAAAACTTAGACACAAAATATAATTACAGTCTACTTCTCAAATTCATAAACCAACCACAATTTGTAGAAAATATTTATATTGAAACTGTAGCACGACCCCCACGCGCGAAGCGCGTGGGGGGGCCACCTAGTAAATACATATATATATATATATATATATACTGATTTCTATAATGGATATTGAAGTTTTATTCTCTCTCTTTGGTCATGTGATTCCTCTGCGTGTGAGAAGAATACATGATTCAGTTTAGTTGAACACCTGAATATGGGCACTTTTAGTTGCACACCTGAATAAGGGTACTTAAATTGGTTCCAATCTGTGGAGAGTCCAATGAGTTATGTTACTTCTGTTAGTGATTTAAAATGAGAATTAACAATATGTCCCCCAATATATATTATATAAGTATATATATCCAAAATTGCTTTTTTTTTTTTTTGTTCCAGATGTGTTAGCTACACTTTAAGAATGAAGGTACAGAGTATAATAGTTTCTCCATTTGCAGGAAGTGTAAAGATGTTTATAGAAGGATGCCCATATTGGTGATGGGCTGGTGTTGTTTTGGGTTATTATGGACAACCTTTGCAATATTTGAATGTGTAAGGATGAAGATAATTGTGCTTTGTGCTGAGAAGAGCAAGATAATTGGCTATAGCTAATGGGTATCAAGAAGCTTTGATGTGTAAATACAATGAGAGATGCATGTTTTTAAAATTAACATGATTTTATTTTCCAAAATCTAAAACTGTAATACAACTATATATGTGCAGGTTTGTGAGTGAAACTGTACATGCCAAACCAAAAAAGAACTAATAAGGATATACACGTGTTTTTATGGATGTGATTTATCACAAGCTCATATCTGCATGTCCACGTGAGGACATTTGGGGAAAAAACATTGTTGAATTTCTTTTAATCATTAGTATGCATAATATTAAACAGCAGTCTATGGATTTGCTGAAGCATGATTTATGGTTTTGTAGTTTGAGTCTCTTTATTGTTCTTTACTTATTTGAAGCTTTATGATGTATGGGGTTTCTTTAATTTTATTTACCATTACTTCAACGCATCTCCATTTCCGTAACCTCTATTGCTTGCAGATTCGAACTTTAGGAATGCTAAGGTCCATATTTCAATAATTGCCTGCTGCTTTTAATGCCTGTTTAATTCCGGAGGAAAAGAGTGAGCCAACAAAAAAGAAAGGACTGCTGAAGTCCACTTTTTCTCGGAACTTTGCTCAGGTTATTTCATTTGCTACTCTCTAGAAAATATGGAAATTCCTTTCCTTTAATTTTATTTATCTAATAAATTTTTTCAGATCCCATCAAGCAATGAGAAAGCAGCAGCAAGATTTGCTCAGTTATGGAACACAATAATCAGCAGTTTTAGAGAAGAGGATCTTATAAGTGATAGGTAATCATGGGTGTAAAACTTTGCACAATAATACACACCTATTTTTTATTTTTTATTTTTTTATGTTGTTTGACTCCTACGATCTAACCTTTTTTTGTGTCCTAACATGTGTTGAGAAATTTTTTTTTTTCCTTCTGAATCTTATTGTATTCTGCTGTAGTATGTATAACTTTGTATCATTTCCAGGGAAATGGACCTGTTGCTTGTTCCATATTGGGCTGACCGTGAGTTGGACCTCATACAATGGCCTCCATTTTTGCTTGCTAGCAAGGTTTGTCACATGGTTCAAATTTGTTTAAAATGGAAGTGTTGCGAAATTCCCAATTGGAAGTGTTGCGAAAATGGAAGTATTGTAATAGTATATAACATGATATCCAAATTTATTTATTTATTTATTTTTTCAATAAATTTGACCTAAGAGCAAATAGATATAAGTTAATATTCAAAGAATCAATTGAGAAAATAATGAAAGTTTGAAAAAAGAAAAAGACAGAGAGAAGTAAGGTCATTTTAACCTTGAGAGCAACTCAAGTCTTGTAGAACTTGAAAATTGGACATTCAAAACATGTCAATCTAAGACTTTTGCTAAAGTTTTATTTATTTATTTATTTTTGGGGTGCGAATTTAATAGCTAGAAAAAGAAAATAGAGAAAAATAGCCTAATACAAAATTTATAATATAAAAAAAAAGCGCAACAGTCGTAATGGTGTTGTAACGGGGACTACGGCCTTTACATAACAGTGGTGGCTGTTACGGCTGTGAATTTCTATCACACCGCTATAGCGGCCATAACGGGTGGTGGTAACCATTGAAACCATTATGTATGGTTACGGTTGCATTTTAAAAACATGTTTGAGAATAATTTTGATCATTCGAAGTAGAGAAATTCTACAGGGATAGGCAAGTGTATCATTGGATTGGCTTGCAAAGATAGGGAATTTTTTTGAGAAGGTCTCGAGTAGCTACTTTCTGATTCACTTAATAAACTTATTCTCTGATGATCAGTGGGTGGAAGCAACGTGCAAGTCTCTGGTCATATTAGTAGTTGTGATGGAATCTTTGAGAACTTACTAAACTTTGTCTCAAGGGTAACACGAATTAACATAATTTTCTGATGACTATATATGTCTTTTGGCTAGATCCCAATAGCGTTGGACATGGCTAAGGACAGCAATGGAAAGGATAGAGAGCTGAAAAAGAGGATTGAAGCTGAGGACTATATGTCTTGTGTTGTTCGTGAGTGCTATGCTTCATTTCAAAACATTATTAAGATTTTGGTTTAGGGTGGTCGCAAAAAAGTGTAAGTTTTATTACATTCTTATAATTTTGATTGAGAAATGGATATGCATATTACATATTGATGCTTTGTTATATCATAATGCTTTATTTGTCCAAATGGCCTTTCTAGGGTTATAGAATATATATTAACTGAGGTTGACAAACATATAGAAGAAGGCAAGCTATTAACTGAATACAATATGGGTGGTCTTCCTAGCCTCTATGACCACTTCGTCAAGCTTATCAAGTACTTGGTATGTATTTGCAATATCATGGCAGTTGTTTTATGTGACTCGTTAATGGGATTTATGAAGTGTTCACACTGATTTAGTTTCATTTCTGCAGTTAGAGAATAAGCAGACAGACAGGGATCAGGTTGTGATTCTTTTCCAAGACATGCTGGAGGTTGTGACAAGAGACATAATGATGGAAGATCACATAAACAGGTAAAGCATTTTGATGTGATTGCTCTTAATTTTATACTAGTGACTTGACACCATTTGATGTTGGTTACATTTTTTCTTCAACAACTTGGTAGATTCTATCCATGGTGGATCAGGACATGAGGGGATGGTCCCCCTTGAATATCAATTATTTGCATCTGCTGGAGCAATAAATTTTTCGGTTCAAGAAACAGAAGCTTGGAAAGAGAAGGTGATTGGTGGAGATATCATAATGACAAATTTTAATTTCAAACTATTTACCTATTGATTCGTCTTCCTGTCTCCCCCCTCCCCCTCTCCAAAAAAAATAAAATAAAAGTAGTACCTGTTAACTTTGATGCATTTCTGCAGATCAAATGGCTCGATCTATTGCTTACAGTGAAGGAGTCTGCAATGGACGTACCATCGAACCTAGAAGCTCGAAGGCGCATTTCATTTTTCTCAAATTCATTGTTTATGGACATGCCTTCAGCACCTAAAGTTCGCAATATGCTTTCCTTCTCGTAAGTTTTTCGAGTTCTTTTGCATGTGACCTTAGTTTTCCTTGTACGTGTGTGTTGTATATGCTTGATTTGTTGGTCTTGTACTTGTTTGTATTTTGTACTCTTATTGTAATTTTCAAAACTAAGCACTGAGGGGTCGTTTGGGAAGTGACTTTTTGTCTAAAATATGTTTGGGAATGACTTTTTGACTTCTTACCAAAAGATATGCAAGAAGTGGAGTGAATTGAAAGAAATCTTTGACCTTTTGTATGAGTTGAGATTTTTTTAGCTTTTGGGATTTTCTAGTGGCTTTTTTACTTTTAAGCTAAAATATTAACTACCCAAATGAGGCCTAAATATTTTCTACAATGTGTGGCCTAGCAGTGAAACCTCTGAAGCCCCTGTAAGAATGCATGTTTCTTCTGTAGAAAGACTAGGTGCTGTATGCTATTATCTGCTATTATGAATATTTTTCTCATATGTTATTGATAATCAATTTCTTTTGTATGTGTTACGGTGATGTTTCTCCTAGTGTTTTGACGCCTTACTACTCGGAAGAGGTGCTATTCTCTCTGCGTGAATTGGAAGTGCAAAATGAAGATGGGGTTTCCATCCTTTTTTACCTGCAGAAAATTTTTCCTGGTTAGATTTTCATTATGGGCAACATTGGTGGATTGTGTTTTTTTAATAGGCATTTCAAGCATTTTTTGTTTTTTTGGTGGTATCAAATTGGTCATGCAGATGAATGGAACAACTTTCTTGAGCGAGTAAAGCACGACAATGAAGAAGAATTTAAAGGATCGGATGAACTTGAAGAAGACAAACTAGAAAAACTATGCCTTTGGGCATCATATAGAGGCCAAACATTGACTAGGACTGGTAAGCTGTTTGTTTTAGTGTGTGGACATGCTCAGATGCATGTCTGCATGTGGTTTTTCATTGGTTTTCTGTGTATGTGGCGAGAGTGTGTTATGTAGCACCAAGATCTTACTATTAACACATCCTTTCATTTTTCATTGTACTGACACATTATTACAAATGCCAGTAAGTGGCATGATGTATTACCGGAAAGCTTTGGAACTTCAGGCCTTCCTTGATATGGCCAAGGATGAAGGTACTTGCTCGTCCATTTGGAGAATTTGGGATCATTAATGTTATGCAGCTCTTCGCTTTGGTCTTAATAAAAATGCTAGTATTCTTTTTATTTGAATGAAAAAATTGTTATACATCAAGATACTCTGAATGCACTTTTGTTACTTGATGACTACCCATGATCAGATTTAATGGAAGGCTACAAGGCTGTTGAATTAAATATGGAGGATCAGATTAAAGGAGAAAGGTCATTGTGGGCACAATGTCAAACAGTGGCCGATATGAAGTTTACATACGTGGTCTCATGTCAGCAATATGGGATTGACAAACGATCTGGAAATCCTCGTGCACAAGACATTCTAAGGCTTATGACAACGTATGTGTTCTGGTATAGTCTTTTGTGGATTTGGTGATTGTCATAATTTGCCATTGTCATATTTCCTTGTCACAGGTATCCATCTCTTCGTGCAGCTTACATTGATGAGGTTGAAGAACCCAGCAAAGATGCATCTAAAAAAATTAACCAGAAGGTTTACTATTCTGAGCTAGTGAAGGCTGCTTTGCCTAAGTCTGCTAATTCTTCAGAGGCAGTACATAATTTGGATCAGGTAAAAACTAAGGCTCTCTTTTAAAACAGACTTTGAATCAGTAGTTTTAAATTTAATAGGAGATAAGATAGTCTCAACCAAATACTACTCTACTTGATAGTGCTTAGATTGCTTACTGAGGTCATGAGATTTGCTGGAATTGATCGGAGGCATTGTCACTCCTGTAATTGATATTTGCCACATTATTCTTCAACCACACTCTCTGATATGGTGAAAATGAATTACAAAGTAAATAAACCATGAATTTGTGACAAGTTATTTACTTGAAAGTGTTGCTACCCAAAATCGCTTGGAAGAATCTACTGTTGCACATAAATAACTACTATGCTCTCATAAGGCACACTTGAAAATTATATAGATTTCCACATTTAATTAATTTGAGTCTCTTCCCAAAGAATGCTTCTTCATCTTTAATTCTACTGGTCTGCAGGTCTGCTGCCGGTGTGCTGCTGCAGAATTTTGCTGGGCTGCTGCTGCTGCAATGTTACTGTGAAGCGGGCTGTTACTAGATGCTGGTCTGCTGCAAATTTGGGTTGTTGTTAGTTTCATGTTTTCATTTTGTTATCTGCTGTTTTTACTATGGGTTCACAATTTGGATGTATTTGAGTATTTTAGTGGGTTTACCCTTTTAGATTTTATACAACGCTTCCAAAAGCATATTTTTCAGCAGTGTTTTTTTGCCTACACATCAACTTTAGGTGATTTAATATCAATGTTATTAGTTTGTAATAGTAGTGCCTGAGGGATGCCTCTTGTAAATATGTAAATCTTATAAAAAAATATATATGATTTTCAATTTTTTTCCCGCTACAAATTTGTCGTTGCCAAAAAGTAAAGCTTTCTCGACAAACAACTTGTCGGTAAATGTGTAGCCAAAAGTTTATTTTTGCCTACTCACTGTGTTGCTAAAAGTGTATTTTTTGCCAATGCCAATTTGTCGTTGCCAAAAGTAAAGCTTTAGTGACAAACAAATCGTCGGCAAATGGCAACATTTACCGACGTAAATGTGTCGTGAAAAGTTTACTTTTGCCGACGCATATGTTGTTGGTAAAAGTATATTTTTTGCCCATGCAAACTTATGTCGCGAAAAGTGCCACACAATCATCATATTTGAATGACTTTTACCAATGCAAGGTAAATTGCCGATGATGGATGAAGGCTTTTATCAACGACTATGTTCGTCGCTAAAGGCATTACTTTTACCAACGCAATGATAATTTTGTCAGCAAAAACTTTTGCCAACTCACTTTTGCCTACGGGTTGCCAACGTAGCTTTGTGTGTCGGCAAAACTCTTTGCCAACGAATTTTCCCTTTTAGCAACATATTTTGTTACGTTGCGAAAAATACAATTTCTTGTAGTGAATAACAATACATAAATCATAATCACAGGAAGTAAGTGAAACATGTTGTTACACTACTATTACTCACAGTGATCGGCTCCCGGTAGTAATGGGACGATGTCCTCGTCTCGACCTACAAGTACAGTGCACAACACATAATATGAAATTATACTCCATCCTTTACTTATTCTCTTTGAGCATTCAATCAATTAGCCATAGTGGTACCAAAGCTCATTATTCCTTAATAAGTTATAATCCATGTCTCAGAAAATAGCAGAAATCGATAGAAAATGGTTTAGGTGAAGAAATGGTACAAAACTGGTTGACAGAAAGTGAACACTAATTTGGTCATAACTATTTATGTATTTAGAATTTGGGAGTGAGACTACCGCCATTGGAAACTAGACTTCCGGGGCTTGATTTTAGGCTCAAGACTCACTCAAAACGGAGTCCCAAGGAAAAAGATATGCTTATTCAAAGTTGGCTAAATAGAGTTGCCTCCCGCATGTGCGGGAAACAGAGCCGCACGTGCGGCCCTAGGCAGTTTGCAGTCCGAAAATGGCTGAAAAATTAGGACTTCTCATTTTCAAAATCAAACCTCAATTTCATGAAATTCAAGGCCCAAAACTCTTTAATACATGATAAATTTCACATCCTTAGCTTCCATTCCAATTTATATCTCTAAAATACTACTCAATTTCTCAATCACAAGAACAAGATTATGAATTAGAACACAAAAACATAAAGTAGCCATGGTTTGGGGTTTAAAACTCATTTACATGGGGGAACCCTCTTTAACCTCTTTAAGAACCATAAAACCCCTACAAGAAATTAAGTTGTAACATAAATTCATGTTATGGACAAGGATTCAACATCTTATTGCTTGAAGAAACAAAACCCTTACATATAATCATAAATAATCCAAGAACTCATTCTTTAATCTATAATCTTCAAGTATTGAGAGGGAGGATCTTACCTTAAGCCTTCACCACCACCTATTCTTGTATAACCATGATGAATTCAAGCCAAATCCTTGATTTCTTCATCATCCTCAAGGTTTCTCTTCTTCTCTTGCTTCTCTCTTGCTCTCTCTCCAGATTTTTCTTTCCTTAGATAGTTTCTTGGCTCAAAGGTTGAGTTGAACCACTCCTATAGCATACCTATATATATATATAAGCTTTAACAAATAGGAAGGGCCAAACACGCCCTTACGAATCGCACAAAATTAAATTTCATTTAAACTTCCCAGATGACTCTAAAAATTGTGATGATCATAAATATGTCCCTTGTTGTGGTTTCTGAAGCCTCTAAGGCCTTCAATTTGCAGTATAAAGTTAACCACCCAAACCTGCATTAACGAATCAGACAAATTAGATTTCCAATTAATTTTCCCCAATAGTTCTAAAAATTCCCATTAACATACCAGTTACTCAATTTTGATTTCTGAACCCATAAAGGTCAGTAATTTCAATTTTAAATCTGTAACTCAACAGATAATGCTTCAATTGCAATAGATATAATTAAATTACAACACATTATCTCATAGTTAAATAAAGATGATTTCTTATACGCATTTTGGGGTCATTACAAAAAAATAATATTAGTCTCTCATGGAGAAAATTTCTTTATCATTCTAGGGAGAGTATCTCTCCTTTATTTCATGGAGAAAATCCTTGATTTCTTCATCATCCTCAAGGTTTCTCTTCTTCTCTTGCTTTCTCTTGCTCTCTCTCCAGATTTTTCTTTCCTTAGATAGTTTCTTGGCTCAAAGGTTGAGTTGAACCACTCCTATAACATACCTATCTATATATATATATATAAGCTTCCACAAATAGGAAGGGCCAAACACGCCCTTACGAATCGCACAAACTTAAATTTCAATTAAACTTCCCAGATGACTCTAAAAATTGTGCTGATCATAAATATGTCCCCTGTTCTGGTTTCTGAAGCCTCTAAGGCCTTCAATTTGCAGTATAAAGTTAACCACCCAAACGTGCATTAACAAATCAGACAAATTAGATTTCCAATTAATTTTCCCAAATAATTCTAAAAATTCCCATTAACATTCCCAATTACTCAATTTTGAGTTCTGAACCCATAACGGTCAGTATTTTCAATTTTAAATCCGTAACTCAACAGATAATGCTTCAATTCCAATAGATATAATTAAATTAAAACTCATCATCTCATAGTTAAATAAAGATGATTTCTTATACGCATTTTGGGGTCATTACATTCTCCCCACCTTAAGAAGTTTGGTCCTCCAAACTTGATTTACCTTAACACGAGTTCGGTTCACAAATTTCGGTTTCCTATCATAGTTCAATCTCGTCTTGGAGGTTCAATATCCCTCAATCATTGGACAGTTCATAATTCCTACACAATCAATTTCAATGAAGTTTGTTCCAAGGGTCACAATTAATTCGCCATTATTGGCTAATCGGTAACCCAATCGATAATAATGCTCAAGTAATCAGAATGAGACTTATCAGTTCGGATCAGATTTCTAACAGACTCCAAATAATAACTCAAATCCCATAACAAGGAATTACATGTTCAGAGTAAATTATTAGTAAAATCAAATACGGATCCAACCTTAATGGTCACAATTCCCGAATTACAATAAGGTATAATCATTTAAAATCCATGTTTGCTTGGAAGATCTTAAAGTCAACATCATGACATCAAACACATAATACATTTACCATAAAGCTATTATATTCTTGTTCCATGTTTAGTAAAATGTTCTTATCATGGACAAAACATTTCCAAAAATATGTAATACATAAAGTTCATCAAACCTTTCATAATTACATAAAATACGTTGTTCGGAGACATTACCCAGAAACTTATCAGACCTTTCAAAGATTATCAGATGACGGAATAATTCCCTATAGCATTAAACTTATTTAGACTTTGACAGAACAATCTCTGATCCAACTTATAACAGATAAGATAGAATGACGCCAAGTTCAACATAGAGCATTCATCAAGCATGCCACAATAAATTATTAAATGGAAAACTCATTCATGCATAGCAAAATATCTCTTTCAGAAAACTTGTCACATCCTGAACATTCGGAGTTTCGTAGCATATCTAGTCATTTTGGGGAAATTATTCGGAAAGCTTATCATATCATAAACATGTCGGAAGTTCATAGCATTTTTATCATTTCAGAAAATACTTATCATATAAAACATTTCGTAACCAAAATATAGATTTCATTAAACATCGTATAGCATAGCCATTTTCAAAATCATTTATACAAAAGTATCTTTTACAAAGACATTACTCACTTAGGTCTATAGTCAACTCACACAAGGTCACACATTATTCATCTATGTCGGAAATACCGAATTTAATTGATGGTATGACATCTCTAAATAACACGGATCACATAAGTTTCATTCCAATGATCACTCATTTTCAGATCACAATAAAGGAACAAGCCTTGAATTAATTCTCATACAAATATTTCATCCTTAATCAATAATGGTGAGTTTATGATAACAATACGTTAGGTTCAGAACAAAAACGCATCAGAACAAAATTATGTCTTTCAGACAAATGGCAGTCCACAAAAGAAACGCAATTTTCCTTTTATTCACATTCATTCACAAGAATATATGTTCAAACTAAAAGGAGGAACAAAACTTCACTTATCATCCCATAAAAAGATTCACAACATGACCTCCTTTTCACCAATGATCCATTTCAATAACCCAAGTAATTTGATTAATAAACATATCATCTCACTACGTTAACAATGCCCATTCGTATTCTTACATGTGGTAAGACAACATAAGCATCACCTCATTCTTACTACCTTTTCATCAAGCCACTAAATACAAATTAGCTTAATACATAAGGTCATACCAAGTCATTTAACTCCATGGTTCAAGATTTCAGATAATATTTCCTTCGCCAGCATACACATCTCAATTCCTTCAACATACACTCTATCTCTACAATGAACGTACTCAACACTGCCCATATTCTAGTCAAAATTTCAATTTCCCTGCATCACTAAACTTCCATAAAATTCCACCGAATACTACGTGACCACAGATCATAATACTTGTATTTATTAACATTCCATTTCATCCCCACTTCTAGAGTCATAAGATGCAGACTGTTAAGATATCACATATCATTCATTAATTATTCCATAACACATAGTTTCGCATACCTAGTCATAACACACATAAGCATACAAGGATATGAGTGAGGCAATCCCTTTATCTCTACTTCTTATATCAAATCATTCTCAAATCCCATACTCATTATTAATCATTGTATCTCTCAATTGCCATACACTTCATTGATTCACAACATCCTCAGTTTCCCCAAAATTCCGCATGGTCTAATTTCACATATAACACAGATAAAAACTAAGTTTAATCTCTTTTCATATTACGTTTCCACGAACATGCTTATACTTATCAATTTGAATAGCCGAAGAACACCGATATTCCACACCTTTCAAAACTTTAGCCTTATGTAACCCATTCTCATTTCATAACAATTATCCAATTCTCCTTAAACACAAAACTCAGTCTATGAAACAAAACATATGAATCTTCTTTTATTACCCCAAGGTCTATGAGAATTCTCATTCTTAATCTCAATACTCAACATATTGTACGAGCTCACATACATATTTTAAAATGCACATCATATCGTTTCGTTACTAGAAACATGCAACTTAAATGCATTCTAGACACTCTAATGCTCAATGGACACGTGTGTGAGATCTTAACTCGTGCTTTGATACCACCTGTCACGACCCAAACCCGCCCCTAAAAGTTTGGTCCATGACCAGCCTGTACATAGGCCTCAAAACAGAATTTTAGAATAATATTTAACCATATACGAGGCCTTAAGCGAAAGCACTATCAATAAAAGACAACATCCATTGAGCTTGTGCATACATGATGATTTAATTGGATTTAAGCATTTAAATACATTTCCAAATATACATATACAATCACAGAATTTATATAGATCTCACACATACTTACATAAGACTTAATAATTATATGACTCCCAACAACAAATTAAGGCCTCCACGTGGAGACATACCCCAGGTGACTTGGCAGACAGGCGAACCTCAGTACAACTCTAGTGTCAATCCCTGATGACTCGCCTACAGAAATATACATAAAACAGAATGAGCAAAGCTCAGTGAATAATAGCAACGTAAGAAGGTTAATTGAATAAGCAAAACCTTGGATAAAGTAAATAGACAGATACCAACCATATACAGGTCTTATCCATAACTATATTTCAATACGGTCTCAGGCTCACATATAATACAGACTGGCTTAAAGCCCATGCAGAATACGAAACGGCCATAGGCCCAACACATTATGCAAAGCGGCCTCAGGCCCAACAGCTTATACAGAACGGCCTCTGGCCTAATAGATTATACAGAACAGCCTCAGGCCCATACATAATACAGAGCGGCTGTAAGCCCAGATATGATACAGATCGGCTGCAAGCCCAGATATAATACAGATCAGCTATAAGTCCAGATATAATACAGAACGGGTGTAAGCCCAGATATAATATAGAACGGCTTTAAGCCCAGATATCAACTGTCATGACCCGAACCCGCCCCCATGGGTTAAGGACATAACCGACCAGTAATCATGAGATTACCTACGGCCTCAAACCAAACCAAACGTATTTTAACAGAGTTAATAGGGGTTAAACGGAAGCAATTTAAAAACTTTGTCCTTAGAGCTGTGCTTACATGGCATGTCAAGCAAGTCATACATATAAACATTAATAACTCACAATAGAATTAAAGTATCAAAAGTTCTATACAAACAGGACCATCCGAAACGAAGTCAACCAATGGAACTATATACAGACATATACAAAACTTCGCCAACATGACAAAATATAAATACATAACAAAAGGGTGAAGATGGGTCTCGTGTGTAAGACACGAGGGCTGACTTTCCAAAACCTATGTTGATCCACTTAGGCTTTACTGGGGCTGGGTTTGGACCTCTCTTGGCCCACCTACAAACACATGAATGAACGTGAGCGAAAGCCCAGTGAATAATATCAAGTAAGGGAAAAGCATTGAAACATTATACAACAGACGGCCTTGGGCCCAATTCATTCATGTTAACTGGCCTTTGGCCTTTTCAAACTTTCATATCAGACTAGCTCTTAGGCCTGTATATCAGACTGGCTCTTAGGCCCTTCAAACTTTCATATCAAACTGGCACATAGGCCTTTCAAACGTTCAGATCAAACTGGCTCATAAGCCTATCAGACTTTCATATCAAACTGGCACATAGGCCTTTCAGACGTTCAGATCAAACTGGCTCATAGGCCTTTCAGACTTCCATATCAAACTGGCACATAGGCCTTTCAGACATTCAGGTCAAACTATGTCCACCATTCAAATTAATGAACTTTACAAAACTTACATGGAAGTAGCAATTTGACAATAACATATGTCAGATATTACTCACAGTGATCGGTTGGTGGATTTGTCCTGGAGCTTGACCCTACATATCACATAACACATATGGGTCACAATTAGCTCAATCCGTTCTTTAATTCACACATTCCTCTTTAGGCTTCATTTTTATCTCTTTAACTCACTTACAATGCTCAATGCATGCCTAAGGGTGCTTGCAAGTGAAAGAGAACGAAAAACGAAACACAGAACGAGCATACAAAATTTCAGAAAACAGGGTCCCCGCTCGAGCGTGGACTTCCCCGCTCGAGCGGACCCTTGAGACCTGCAAAAGTACTGGATAGGTGAAATTTACGCTCGATCGTCCACTCTAGCGCTCGAGCGGAAGGCCTCTCAACATGGCTCCCCGCTGGAGCATGAACTTCCCCGCTCGAGCGGACGCTATGTCTGCAAAAAAGTACTAGGAGCACGAAATTTACGCTCGAGCGGAGGTTCTCCCGCTCGAGCGGACCTCAAAATTCTGGAAAATCCATATTGTGTTCTTGAGCTCCATTTCGACTTTCAACTAACAATTCATGCATTTTATAGCTCCAATTCCACACATACTTGTACTAACATGGTATAAACACCAAAACACATCATCTTGGAGCTCAATTTCAAAGATTTAACACATGCATGGCTCAAATTGACACCAAACTCAATTCTAGCATACACATTTATTCATTCAAAGCTCTTATCTTCATAGATTGTACATGCATGTGATGTCTAGCTTCCATTCTCAACTTAGATGATACTAATGGTGATTATACATGAGCTTCAATGACAAATTTACATGGATTTCAACCAAATTGCAACATGAATCATGTAATTCAAGCTCAATTATGCAAATTCCAAACAATTACATACATGCATGCATATATGGTCTTCCAATTCAACAAAACAAATTGAAAACATGCTCTTGACCATTAATTAACTTTGAACACACAAGATTACACCTTAAACTCATGAATTCAAGAATCAATGCTTACTTAGAAGCCCAATCTATGGTTAATTCTTGAACTAGACTTCAAATTCCCAAGCTTGAGTCAAAAATTACACAATTTCTCTCCCTTTCTCTCACTATGGCCGGCCCTCTCTCTCTCACAATTCTCTATCTCAGATTTTTGAGTTCAAAAGAGTTAAAGGAGAGTGTAGTGCCTTCCTACAACAAGCCCCACTAACATTTATTTAATAATAATAAATAATTGGGCACTAATTCATCAGTTTAATTGATTTAACCTGGTCCGAATCAATTTTTCAATTAAACTTCACAGTAGGCTCTAAAAATTATGCCAACCACAATGACGCAATCAATTTCGGCTTCTATGGCCGATAAGGCCTTCAATTTAATTTCCAAAGCAGATAATTAAACAGATATTTCTACGGTGAATAGATAGAAATTCAAAACCACATATTTTCACATAATGGCACACAAAATCATATTAGACACATACTCATACTCATATTAAGGACCAATTAACAAATTACGGAACAGGGGTATCACATTAACAGATTGGCCTTGGGTCCATCATTAGCAAAACAGAATGATTCTAGATACACCAAGATATCATTGTTCCATAATACACGTGTTCCATTTGGTCATCATGAATTTAGATAGTTAACTTGCAGATAACAGAACGTCAGTATTAACTATTAACAGTAAGTAAAACGTACTGCTATAGTACTATTACTCAATAGCGCACAAAGATTTTCCCATGGTTTATCACAAGTTCACATAGTTGTCTTGCGGATAATAGAACATTAATAATAACTATTAACAGAAGGCAAATATATCACTGCATTAATAGGGACAGAACAATTCACATCATAGCGGCCTCGGGCCCACGTCTATCACTAGGGACAGAATGACCTTAGGTCCATATCAATGCCATTATTCAAGCATATCAATTAATTGAATCAAAGTACAACATCAATGGAATAGACCATTCACAAATAACAATACATAAATCATAATCACAGGAAGTAAATGAAACATATTGATACACTACTATTACTCACAGTGATCGGCTCCCGGTAGTAATGGGACGATGTCCTCATCTCGACCTACAAGTACAGTGCACAACACATAATATGAAATTATACTCAATCCTTTACTTATTCTCTTTGATCATTCAATCAATTAGCCATAGTGGTACCAAAGCTCATTATTCCTTAATAAGTTATAATCCATGTCTCAGAAAATAGCAGAAATCGATAGGAAATGGTTTAGGTGAAGAAATGGTACAAAACTGGTTGACAGAAAGTGAACAGTCGTCACTAATTTGGGCATAACGATTTCTGTATTTAGCATTTGGGAGTGAGACTACCTCCATTAGAAACTAGACTTCCGGGGCTGGATTTTAGGCTCAAGAATCACTCAAAACGGAGTTCTGAGGCAAAAGATATGCTTATTCAAAGTTGGTTGAACAGAGCTGCCTCCTGCACGTGCGGGAAACAGAGCCGCACGTGCGGCCCTGGGCAGTTTGCGGTCCGAAAATGGCTGAAAAATTGGGACTTCTCATTTTCAAAATCAAACCTTAATTTCATGTAATTCAAGGCCCAAAACTCTTTAATACATGATAAATTTCACATCCTTAGCTTCCATTCCAATTTATATCTCCAAAATACTACTCAATTTCTCAATCACAAGAACAAGATTATGAATTAGAACACAAAAACATAAAGTAGCCATGGTTTGGGGTTTAAAACTCATTTACATGGGGGAACCCTCTTTAACCTCTTTAAGAACCATAAAACCCCTACAAGAAATTAAGTTGTAACATAAATTCATGTTATGGACAAGGATTCAACATCTTATTGCTTGAAGAAACAAAACCCTTACATATAATCATAAACAATCCAAGAACTCATTCTTTAGTCTATAATCTTCAAGTATTGAGAGGGAGGATCTTACCTTAAGCCTTCACCACCACCTATTCTTGTATAACCATGATGAATTCAAGCCAAATCCTTGATTTCTTCATCATCCTCAAGGTTTCTCTTGCTTCTCTCTTGCTCTCTCTTGCTCTCTCTCCAGATTTTTCTTTCCTTAGATAGTTTCTTGGCTCAAAGGTTGAGTTGAACCACTCCTATAGCATACCTATATATATATATATATATATATAAGCTTTAACAAAGAGGAAGGGCCAAACACGCCCTTACGAATCGCACAAAATTAAATTTCATTTAAACTTCCCAGATGACTCTAAAAATTGTGCTGATCATAAATATGTCCCCTGTTCTGGTTTCTGAAGCCTCCAAGGCCTTCAATTTGCAGTATAAAGTTAACCACCCAAACCTGCATTAACGAATCAGACAAATTAGATTTCCAATTAATTTTCCCAAATAGTTCTAAAAATTCCCATTAACATACCTAGTTACTCAATTTTGATTTCTGAACCCATAAAGGTCGGTAATTTCAATTTTAAATCTGTAACTCAACAGATAATGCTTCAATTCCAATAGATATAATTAAATTACAACACATCATCTCATAGTTAAATAAAGATGATTTCTTATACGCATTTTGGGGTCATTACAAAAAAATAATATTAGTCTCTCATGGAGAAAATTTCTTTATCATTCTAGGGAGAGTATCTCTCCTTTATTTCATGGATAAAATCTCTCATTTATTCTATAGAAAAAATATCTTCCTTATTCTAGGAAAAAAAATGTCTTACATTGCCAAAATCTTAAATCGTCTACCTTACTCCGACGTGAAGAAGCAACGCTGTGAACATTCACATTAATCAAAGTATAGACACTGTGAACATCCACATTACTGGTGGTTGCTATTATTTGTATACACATAACCATTGGCTTAATGTGAGTTGTGGTAAATAAATGTTGATGTAAACTTTCATATTATAAATGCATGTTGGTAAAATAACACATTGTTGTTTGCCCTTGTATAATTATTTCTGAATGTGAATATTAACATTGATTAATAATGTGATGATCACAACACCAGTTGCAACATATCACAATGTGATAATTCACAACGAGCAATGACTCTTTACAATATGAATATTTACACCATTTGATAATCATGCAAAACTCATACAGTAATCAATAATGTGTAAACGTTCACATTATGCAATAACCATGCAATCATCAATAAAGTTCCTTTTTGTTGATCAAAAAACAAAAAAAAAAGAAAACAAAAAACAAAACATTGCACATCATGCAACCATCACATGTTTCTAATGTTAAAGTTCACATCATCAAATGCAAAACATTAAAATCTGATAATTCACAATAACAATAACTTCAGTGGATGTGAACGTTCACATTCACTGAAATACCCACTGATACATAATACCATATCAATTCATCTCGAAAGAAAAAGTCAAATCCAACTTTAATCAATTATTGAACATGAATCTCTACCAAACGCATATCTACATGCAATTGCAAAACAAAAATAGTGCTAACAACAATTCTGAATTTCGAAACAGCAACAATGGAATAAAGTAAAGCTTCAAAATCACAATATTGATAGAGTTTCGAACTACAACAATGGAAGAAGGTAGCATTTGAATATTATCTAACCTTCGTCTAACAATTCTGAACTTGAAAACCACAAGAATGGAAGAAAATAGAATTTCAAAACCGCAATAATAGAAAAAAAAAAATTAGTGTTTCAACCACAACAATGGAAGAAGAAAATATTCTTCTCACCACTACTGTTTAAACAAAACTCCTACAAAAACGTATAGTGGAAACATATCATTGATTCCTCTAAGATCTGTAATCACCGAAACTTCCAAAATAGAAATAACAAAATATGAAAACGTATATATCATATGTGTATAATACGTACTATCAAAATAGAACAATGGGTATAATAGTCCCTAAAAAATTATAAATCCGGAAAAAAGAACCTCCTGGGATACAAGTCTAAATATATGGGACATGATGGAACACAAGAAAATCTTTTGGGTTTATTGGGTTATAAATCTACTAAAAGCGATTTATAAATAAATCTCCCTCAAAAAATAGGAACAAATGTAATAAACAAATTTTTTTTTTTTGATCGGCAAAAAGGGAATTTTATTGATGAAAACAAATATATAACATATGAGCTAACATCAATAAAAATAAAAATAAAAAGAGGGAGGGCAAAGGCGAAAGCAAAAAGCATCATAGCAAACTTCAAAATCTCAACTAGATTGGCACCAAAAAGGATGCCCCAATACAATCCCACAGTTCATTCCACACAATTCATTTCCACACAAATCAGTCCACACAATTCACTTGCAGAATCACCCATAAGCAAAACACCAAACCACAGCCCTGAGTCAGCTAATACCCCACTTCACAGCAGCAAAACACGATGCAACACACAAGTAACTCCAGCAACATGGCAGCTCCTTGTAAGCCCACAGACCTCAATGCAGACCACACTCCAGAGAACTGCAACAGTGGCAAAGGGAAACTTCATGGTAAAGAGAACTGCAGTAGTGGCAAAGAGAACTGCAGCACACCTCCTTATAAGCCCACAGACCTCAATCCAGACCACACTCCAAGACCACTTCATAGTGCATACGAGAGCTTAACTTAGATCAACCCAAACAGAACACATCCAAGGGAAACAACCCCTCATGTGCTATTTTGTACAACCACAAATTTATGAAAGTCACATCTAGGCATACGATACGTTTTTGTAAGTATTTATCCCATAGTTGTAATTGGAGAACCATCTTTAATATATTTGTGGTGAACCTTAAGCATTGAAATGAATCTATGTATCAAAATATGGGTTTACAAATTTCAATTTTGGTTAAATATATAGAAATTTCATATCTGTTTATGGGTTTAACATAAATTTTTAAATGTGTTGTATAAATCGTGCATGTTCTCTTTATCATCCAATCTTGGTCAGTTTTCCATGATTAATTTGATATGACTCGCATATATACAAAATTATGTTTATAAATATTAGTTTTGATTGCCTTATAGATGGTAGGTTTTTATAAGAATAGTTGCAACTCGTCTGTTTGTGACTTTTGAAATTCTGAATTTGGAATATTTTTATCTATTTGCTTTTCAAAGGTTTTTTTTTTAAGTCATTGATTATATGTACTAGCTCAAACCAAAAAGATTGGTGAAAAAACAACAAAAAGGAGGAGGAATAAAGCATAATAAACCCCAACACTAAAAAGAACAATACTAACGAAGCACTTACAAAAAACTAGAGCCCTTATGGGGATCATTTTAACCAGTAACCACCAAATCATAAATTGCAAATGCAATTTCAAAACATAGGCATTCGAAAGATCTATTAGGCAAGGCGACTCCCTCTCCCCATTCCTTTTTCTAATTGCAGCAGAGGGCATGAACTGTCTTCTCCAAAGAGCTAGGGCCAACAACCTTATTCTAGGTATTGCAATCGGCTCTGAAGGTCTTGTATTCTCGCATCTCAATTTTTTCGATGATACTATGCTTTTGTCAATGCTAGCCTACAAGAACTCCTTACCTTAGAGTTATCAGATCGACTTGATTTTTTTTTACAAATAATTTGCAGGTTGTAGTCTAAAATATAAATTATTCAGATCATATCGTAAAAGAATCCATGATTAACTACACATACCCAAGACAAGCTGTGCTCTTATTATTTTTGCCAATTTGTGATCTATAATCAATCACTGGGCATCATTTCACCACGGGCCAGATATACGAAAAATTATTAGGTAGGTTTGGGTATCACATGAAATGCTCCCTCCAATTATTAAATACATATCCTCTTGTAATTCTTTACTTATTTCAATCCTTATTCCTATTTCATTTGTAATGTAGGGTTTGTTTTTATCATTTTCGAAACGAACGAACGCATAGCCCACCAAAATGAGCAATCTGTTCCTCATTCGGAACTGGTTTTCCGAAAATAAACCACTTGTTCGAAAGTAGAATTCCGAAATTATCATTTATTTCAACAGTAGAATTCTGAAATTTTTTCATTCTTTCGACATTCAACTTTCGAAATGTTTAATTCGGACAACATTCAACTTCTGAAATGAATTTGGTTTTTCAGTTTTCAACTTCCGAACGGTTTTGTTTTGTTTTGTTTTGTTTTTTCCCCCCTCTTTTGTATATTCTTTTTACTATTGTATACTCATTAAATATATTAATTTTTATAGATAATATGGATTCTAAATGTCAACAACGTGTCCTACTTACTGCTTCAAATAGACAATGTCGTGAATTGGATGTTGACCATGAACGAGGACGAGGGCATGAGCGAGGACAAGGTCGGGGTCGGGGTCGGGGTCGAGGTCGTGATCCAGTTTCGGTAGAATATGATATCCCTAGTGCTAGTCAAAGTCGAAGTCGAAGCCGAAGCCAAAGACAAGTTGAAGGTGATGATATGCCTGACATTGTCGTGGAGGATGCCCCTTTACTCGGTTCTCCTACTGTCCAGGAAGAAGACCTTACTTATGCTTTTCCAGGTGGACCGATTGATCCGTCAATACTGCGGAGTTTCAATAGTCATGTCGTTGCAGCTATTTGGCATGGGGAGGTAAACATTCCTAAGTAGAAGTGAAATTCATTTGTATATGATTTTTTTTTTTTTTTTGTGTTATATGGTAGTTTCTAATGAGATATTCATTTGTTTTATAGGAATGAGGGCCCCTAAAGTGTCATAATCACTCTTCGAAGATCCTTGTATGGCCATGGTGGTCAGTAGACAACAACAACAGATTCAAAGCCATTATTGAGCGGTTTGGGCTGTCACAGTTAGCTCATTGCACTTATCGGTTCATCAACAAGGTTCTAATCTCCAGTTTTGTTGAGAGATGGCAACCTGAGACGAACACATTTCATATGACAATTGGTGAGATGACCTTGACCTTGGATGATGTTGGCACAATTCTTAGCCTTCCCATTATAGGCAGATCAGTCAGCGTACCAGATGTGACGGATCTTCATGGAGTTACATTAATGGTTTCTGGCTTGGGGATTGCTAAATGTGTAGCATATGACGAGGTTTCTACTGTTGGTGGGAATTCAGTCAGGCTTGATTGGTTGCAAAGTCAGTTTGCTGGTGTCACAGATTCAGACCTAGAGGAGGCTATACAGTGCGCTGCTAGAGCTTATTTGTTGTTTCTGTTGGGATGTACGCTCTTTAGTGACAAGAGTGGCGGTAGGGTTCCTGTTGTTTACCTTGGCTTATTGATGGATTTGGGATCCATTCATACTTATGCCTGGGGTGCTCCTGTATTAGCATTTTATACAGACAGTTGGAGTATGTTAGCCGATCCGGGGTTAAGCAGATGGGTTGTTATATGACTCTTCTGGAGGCGTGGATTTATGAGTACTTCCGAGCATTCCGACCTCACCAAAACATGGGCTACAATGAAAACATGCCATACGTGTACCATTGGACATCTAGGAGAGAGGCTGGTTCCACCATTGATCATTTGAAATCTTTTCGAGTGGAGCTTGGTAGTTTGGTAGCGACTGATGTAAGTTTACTTGTCTTGAGATAATTTTAACACTTTCCATTTCTCTTACCCTTTATATACTTTAATTCAAAAACACTTTGTGTTTACAGGTTATTTGGGATCCATATCACAGTTGCAAAGACTGGCATCCATGTAACTTGGTTTCGTTCTACCATGGATGCTTGAAGTGCCTAGACGTGGTCGAACCCTATCATCCAGATAGAGTTCTGAGGCAGTTTGGCAAGGTTCAAACTATCCCAAATGCACCGCTTGCTCCCACTCGTGGTGCTCGAGGCAACATGTCTGCACGATATACAGTCATATATAATACTTGGATAGGATTTGGGAGGCTTGGGATAACCACGTGTTATCTGAGCAGCAGAGGAGCACACCAGTTCGTCAGCCTTGGGAATGCATACCGGGTTACATAGATTAGTATAAGAATATCACGCATCCATATGTTGAGCGCACTGATGGACCACATGTGCATGAACATCAGGATTTGAGCCAATATGCTGATGTAATATATTATCCTCTTTTATGCATTTGTAACTTTTGCTTTTCTGATATGTTCCCTAAAATGTGATATTCTTTTCAAATGCGGTGTATTTCACATGCATAAAGAATTGCACATCCTATCATTCAGGATGGTTATGAGGACGAGATTCGACATCCTCATCGACTTTACCAAGCTATCGAGGCTATGGCGTATGTCCTTGAAGGTCAGCACAATGATGAAGCTGCACCTAGTTGTACTAGAGGTCACTTTTCATCTTCGACATTGACATATAGTCGTAGGCCTAGCCGTAGGCATATAGATGATTCATGACATGTTATTTGTCAGTTGATGAATTTTTTGTGGTGTTTTTGTAAGCTGACATTGCTGTACACATCTTTTAATGACATTATAAAAGGTATTTTGTTATTAGAATCGAATGGTAACAATGGTCCATGACATTGTAAATGATATTTTGTTATTAGAATGGAATGGTAACAATGGTCGATGACATTGTAAATGATATTTTCTTATTAGAATGTAGTGGTAACAATGGTTGATAACATTCAATCCATGCCACAAAACACATCAACATCAAAAAACACATCCATTAATTTCTTCCATAGTTCTAACATTGTCAAATGCATACATGTGTCATTCAAAATCAGCAACATCAAATGTCTCTCGAGTAGCTACAGTATCATGAATGATGTCCTTGAAATGCTGAATGCGGCACACATATGCATCATCCCAGTTGACAGCGCAAGGGTGGCGGTATTTTGCCAATTAGTGGCTATAGGAGGAACTGGATGGCCCGACTGCAAAAAAACCTACACCAAATGTCAATTGAGTTAGTGATAATACCTCATAACTTCCTGTACATGCACAAAATGATAAGTTTCTCTTATACTTGGACGAAATGATTTCCGTTGACAAACCCAATGGCAATCTCACGTCTATCAAGTTGAGGCACTGGCACTGTTCTAAGAGGAAAAAAGGTGAGACATTGTTGTAATGACAAGTGGTATAACATAAGATTGTAGCACGATGCAACAAGATGCCCCATGTCTAGCGTAGTCATCCAATGTGAGTAGCCAGGACTGTCTTCAAAGTATGACAATATGCTTGTCAATTCTTCAAACCTTTCGTAGGACCCATAGAGTGTAATGTATTCCTCTTTGTGTGTGTGCAGCTCACTGTAGGCACCCCATTTTTGACCGACCTCAAGACTTTGATGTCATCGTTTGTGCACTCGGTGATTGTCTCGGGGCCTCTTAACTCTTTTCTTTTGGTTTGCTTTTGGACCGGACCTTGGTACCTTTTCCTGGAGAGAGAGAGAGGCCTGTTGGCCACTTTTTGTAGCTGTAGGCTACTTTTCCCTCTTGTAGGCCACTTGCAGTGGCCGGTAGGCTAGTTTCGGGGCTTTCGGCTGAGTGTCTTGTCTCGGGGCCTCTTGGATCCCTTCCTTTTGGTTTGTTTTTGGACCATACCTTGTTACCCCTTGCCTGGAGGGAGAGGAGGGCCTGTCGGCCACTTTTGGCATCTGTAGGCCACTTGAAGTGGCCGGTAGGCTAGTGGAAGTGGCCGACTGGCCGTCGGCCATTTTTTTTGTTTTTGCAGATATTTTTGGTGCTAGCTGTTGGTCACTGAATGCATCCTCCCTACACGTGTAGGGTGTAGGGAGGGATTCAAGCAAGCTCTTGCTTGCATTTCTATAAAGGAGAGGTGTCTCCCCCTTCTAAGGGGTTCAAATTTTTTTAGAGCAAAAAATCTACTCTCTCTCTCTACAATTCTCTCTCTCTCTCTATATATATATATATATTTGTGCTTGAAAGTGGGAATTCTTGGTGCATTTGCAAAGGGACTCTTGATCAAACACCTCTACCTTGAAGCTAAGGTACTTGGAGGTCTCATTTGAGTTCTTAAAGACTGATTTTGGCTCAAAAGTTGCTAATTTTAAAGTTGTGCTTCAAGGGTGAGTGCATTCCCTCTTTAAGCTTTATTTTGATCAAGTGTTTGGCCACCTTTGCATGTTGTTTTAGGCCTAGCTTTCAACTACAAAAACCTTTGTTTTTAAGTGTTAAAAATGGTTGTTTCAGGCCTTGTTTGAGTTAGGGGTGGTCTACCCCCTTTGTGGCTTATTTTGCTTTGCTTTAAGCTATGTTTTAAAGCCTTTGAGATCACCTTTTCTTGGCCTTTTAACCACTGACTTCTAGAGGAATTTCAGTGGTAGAAAGTGGGTTTTGGGACCCAAAATAGGTGGGGGTGGTCCCCCCCCTTTGTGCTTTGTTTGCATGTGTTGATGGCCTCACTCTTTGGCATGTTTTTCTACCCTTTTGGGGCTCCATCTTAACATATTTTTGGTCTTATTTTAGCATGTTATAACTCTATTTTTGGTTGGTTTGATCACCTCTTGCATACTTTATACACTTGTAGTGTAATCCTACTTGCTAGCCTAACATGCTTCATGTCTTAGTCTATAATTCTAGCATGTATTGGCTCCACTCCAGCATGTTTTTGGCCATTATTTAGCATGCTTTAACTCTAATTTTGGTTGGTTGGGCCACCTCTTGTTTGGTTTTTTGCATTTGTAGTGCAATCATGCTCATTAGCCTAGTGTACTTGGTGATTTGGCTTATCATTCTAGCTTATTTTGGCTACACTCCAGCATGTTTTAGGCATTGTTTTGACATGCTTTAGGACTATTTTGAGTGGTCTTGAACTCTTGGGGCTTGCTTTGTATAGTTATGGCATAGTTGGCTTTGCTAGTCTTGTGTTTTGAGACCCCTAGCATGCCTTATTTGTGATGTTTGTGTGATTTGGCATTATTTGGTATGTTATTTCAGAGCTTATATCTTTGCCATACTTCCACTTAAATCACTCTTTCCATGCTTTTGAGAAGTTGAGCATTATGCCTTGTTTGCGAGTCAATACTTGAGCATATTTTTCTCGCCATCTATGCTAAGAGTCCAGCATGTTTTTGTTGCTACTTCGACCTACCTTAGGTCTGTTTTGAATGGTTAAGGTCATTTGAGCATTGCTTAGTATGGTTGTAGTGTAAAGGGCCTTGACTAGCTTTGAGTTTTGGGCCTTTAACATGTTGTGCATGCGATGTTTGCATGTTTTGGCATCATTTTATACATGATTTCAGAGCATATAGTGTAGTCACACTCTCACATATTCCACTACTTTATGGCTTTTAGAGTTGTGCCTTTATGCCTTGTTTATGGGCCAATACATGAGTATGCATTTCTTGCTATTTGAGCTTCAATTTCAGCATGTTGTAGCCTCTGATTTAGCATGATTAAGCTCTGTCCAGAGCTAGTTTGGTTGTTGGTGCTTGACATTGCATGCTTCTAGAGTGATGCTCTTCACTAGTATTGATGCTTATGGCTCCGAGTATGTCTTGCATGCATCATTTTCATGCTTTGATGTCATTTAGCATCCTATTTCAGTGCTGGAATATGTGCCATTGCATTCCATCTTTTATTTGTTACATCACTTTCGAAAGTGGTCTTAAGCCCTTTGTCGGTTTGAGCACGAGATTGAGGCGTCCATGCCTAATGGTTTTAGCCTTCTCTTAAGGGTTTCTACTAACCAACGGCATGATGCTTCTTTCATGCTCAAGGCGCTTGTGGCTTGGTCCATCTTTCCCATTAGAGGACGATCACATTTGGACAAATCAATTAAAGGATGGATTGATAATGTAAAATGAATTGAATCAAAGTAAAACATGCCAAGATAACATGTTTGTGTTGCATTGCATGTGTTTGGATCGGACGTTAATCCAAACACAAGAAACGAGGGGCGTTTCATACTCAAAGTGATGAAACGTGCCTCATTTCTTAGTCACCGACACCCGTGATCGTGCAAGACAGGGTGGAGGCTCATCGAGTCTATTTGTGCATTCATTGACTTGTACAACTTGGCTTCTTGGCCATCGTGCATTGCGATGCTCAACTGGTGGCCCGAGAGTCAAGTACCACACTCCTTTGAGCTTGAGAAATGATAAGGAGGGTGGTTGTACACACATATCCTGCAAAGACCTTGCTTTGCCTTTGTTGTTCCCTGTTTGTAGCAAAATTGGAGAATGCAGAAGCAAGGGGCCGACCGGCCAGAGCAAGTGGTCTACAGCCTCTTTAAGTGGCCGACAGTTCTTAGGCTCAGAGGTGGTCAGAAGTTGTTCTAGTTCTGGAGCAAAAACAGCCTGGAGATTGGTTCGGTGTTCAGGAATCAAGGCGAATGCAAACAGAGGCAACCGGTGGCAAAGTGACGGACTTCTGGGAGGACGCAACCGAGCATGCATGTCTCCCTCGCCCGTGAGGCCATCTTTATCGCTTTATTAGCTAGTTGTAGTTGATTATTGCATGTGTGTAGACACCCCATTTTTGACTGACCTTAAGACTCAGACGTCACCGATTGAGCGCTCGGTGATAGTGCATATTGTGCTCGTTCTGGGGTTTCAGAGTCTCGACTGAGAGCCTTGCCTTCGGACTTTGGGACTCTTTTGTGCTTTGCCTCGGTTTGTGAACCAGACCCTATTTTCTCTATTTTCTGTTCCCGAAGGGAGGGAGAGGTCTCGTAGACCATCTCTTAGTGGCCGTAGGCTACGTTTCGTGGTCGTAGGCCACTTTTCCAGTTTGGAGGCCAGTTTTCCAGTTTTCGGAGCCGTCGACCGTGTGCCTCGATTTGGGACCGCTTAACTACTTCCGTTTGCTCTGGTTTTTGGCACACACCTTGTTTCCTCTCCTTAGAGGGACACTGTGGCCTGGGAGACCACCTTTGTGGTCATACGCCACCTCCGGTGCCTAACAGCCTGTTTTCGGGGCCACGGACCGCGCGTTTTGGCCCCCGAACCCTCATTTTGCATCGGTTAGGGTTCATTTTTGGTATGGACCCTATTTTCATTGCTAGGAAGGTGGTAGGATGGTGGGAGACCAGCAATTCTTTTGAAAACCATTTTCTCTCTCCTCCAGCTGGTTTTTCTCACTTTTGGGCCATAATTTCTGGTTTTTCATACCATCATTGTGTTGTGCTCATCTGGGAGGCCACCAATATGGGTAGGCCGACCAGTATTTCTTCTTGACCCTTTTGAATCTTGCTAAAAAGCTGGTTTTCCTCTCTCCTGGGTTACATTTTCTGGTTTCCCACCATACAGCTGAACTCTACTCATCTGGGAGGCCACCTTTCTGGTATGGCCGACCAGCATTTCACCTTGACCCTTTTGACCCCTGGTCGGCCGACCAAGGGGAGTGGCTGGCCGACCACCTTAGCTGGTCGGCCAGCTTTCTGCTTTTTGCTCTTTTTGAGTGCAACACAGCTGTGCCAGCTGTGAGCCACTTGACCCTTCCTCCGGGATTTTGACCCTCTTTTTGGTCTTTTTAAGGTGGTTTTGCCCCTTTTGCTTAGCATGAAGGAGAAGCTTGACCCTTTTGGTCTAGCTTCCTCAAGAAGCTTGACCCTTTTGGTTAAGCTTCTTTGAGAAGCTTTGACCCTCTCTTGAGGCTTCTCCAAGAAGTCTTGCCTCTTCTCCTCTATAAAACCAAGACTCCCCCTTGTAGACACCCCATTTTGACCGACCCTAAGACTTGGGCGCTTTCTTTTGATTACTCGATGATGACAATTAGAATGTGTTTCTCACAAAATTCTCAGTAAGAAAGATGGAATTTAAGTTTTAATCCCAACCTTCACCCATTTTTGGCCAAACTATTTTAGACCTTAAAACCCTCTTTTCAAAATATGTTTTTTTTTTAAATGTTTCTACAATGTCCCGAGGCTCCCATTTCGATTAAAATGTTGCACTTTTCAGTAAACCGAGTAAGGACAAAGTGGAAATAAATGGAAGGGAGGTGAACTTTTTTGAAAAAATATTTAAAAACATCTTCTTTATAGGTTTGGAGTTGAAGGAAATAGGAGGGGATGAAAGAAAACTGGTTTAGGAAAAGAATGAGTATCAAATCATTAAGAAGGAAATGAGCAGCCTTCACTAAATTAGGCATTTCTCTTTGTACACTTGGAATTTAAATGTGAGGCCACCACCATTGGAAAGTAGACTTCTGGGGCTTCAATTTAGACCAAAGAACCACCTTAGACCAAGTCCAAATAAGGGAGATATGCCCATTTGAAGTTGGACTTAAAAGCAAATTTTGTTGACTCGGCCCAAAACAACAATAGCCCATTTTTTCTTAGTTTTGGTTTGGTTGGGACAACCCATTTACCTATTTTATGAGCCATTCAAGTGCATCCACTCATCCTCCATTATACCTAATCATCCCCCATTGTCAAAAAGAGGTTTTGTTTGCATTCATAAAGGAGTATCCCATGTAACCACCTTGAAAATTTGCCCTTCTATCACATTCTTGTCTCCCACTTTGTCTCCCACCTTCTTTTTGACCTTTACTCTCCCTCATTGCCTATATAGAATGATCATATTGTAAGAGAGAAAAGGACCACGAAATTGAAGAGAAAAGAGTGAAAAAAGAGAGAATATTTGAGTTTTTGAGCCAAAAATATTCCTATCTTCCATATACACCCCATACCTTCCATAGCTACTGAAATTCCTCATTTCCATACACCAAAACCACTCCAAAAATTCTGATATAGCCAAAGATCAATTGCCTTGATCATAAGGAAGAGTTGTTTAGTGATTGAAAGTGAGAAAAACTAGAGAGTTAGCCACCTTCTATACCACAAACTCCATAAACTCCATAATTTGAATTGAGGATTTGAGAACACACTTCCTACACTTGAGGGTGATCAAGAGGAAGTTTGAAAATCAAAAAGTTCAATCTTTCTTTGGAAGGTGAATTATTAGTCTTTCATTTTCTATATTTTATATCTTATATTTATTTTCATGCTTCTTATTTCATTGTGTTTTGTTATAATCTAAGTGGTTTGTTTATCTCATATTTATTTTCTTACTTTATATTTCATAGTGTATTGTTTATAATCCTAGTGGTTTGTTGAGCTCATAATTATTTATTTATTTTTATTCGTATGCTTTAATTTCATATTAGTTTTGTTGTAATCTTGCATGTTCTACCTCATATTATTATTATTATTTTTGTGTATTAGTCTCATATTAGTTCTGTTGTAATCTTGCATGTTCTATCTTATATTTGTTTTATTGCTTTAGATTTATGTTGTGGGTTTGTACTTTTTATTTTATTTATATTTGTTTTCTTGTTTTTTTTTAATCTAACCGGTAGTGGCTAGTTGAGCCACCTACATATTTTTTATTTGTTCATTTTCTTGGTTTCGCAACAAGACAGGTTTTGCTTGGCCTAGTTGGCCGGCCGGTTAGCTTCTTCCGAACAAGATGGCATAATCTCCCAATATTGATCAATTTGCCGGCGGTTCTAAAGAACATGAAGCTTTTATTTTATTTATTTTTATTTTGAGTGTATTGTGAGGTTTTTATTTTGTTGTAATATTCTCCTCATCTCTCTCTAATTTGATTTGTAATTATTTTTTAAAATGTTGTAATAATTCCCGCCCCGCTTCTTTCTATCCCGTTCTTTACTTGCTTTCTTTATTTGTACATAAACATCATATTTATTTTTCATCATAGTTATGCTTTGCATCCATGTTTCATGCATCTTGATTCGGCTAAGCTTGCATTTGTGGATTTAATCAATTCCTATGTGATTATGTGCGCTACCTCATGTTCTTGAGATGATTCACATATCATATTTTAGAAGCCAAATCTTTAGTTGCATCTCAGAGTGAATTGCATTAGGATTTTGTATATAAGATCATGCATATTTTACTAACTTTGTTTTGTAGCTTGTTCGTGGGACGTCAAACATGTAAGTTTTATGCTTTAGCATCCCGTTTGTGTGTGTTTTTCTTACTATGTCTAGCATTCTACCATGAGGCTATTTGCTTATGCGATATAACTCTATGAATGCCAGTGGATGGAGTTGTGTCGCTTAATTTGGAATGATGTTGATTTTCATGCTTGTAAACTCAATTTATTTGGATTGTACATCGTCAAAACTCTTTCAAAATGCATGATACCAAATTGTTCCAAAATGAATGGCATAGTCTATACTTGAATGCTTCACATAGTAAATTTTAGGATTTATTAACTAATCAGAACATGAACATATAAAGAAAATAAAAGTCATATCATGGTTTAGTAAGGCTGATCTTTGATCGCGGTGCGACGGGGGATCGGTGAGCGGGGGTGCTCATTATTGACCTTCCCCTCTCATACCTAAGGTTCCGAGCCAAGCATCCTTGGTTACGACGAACAGTGGCCTTGGCACTGAGTCATGGGTTTCCTAATTTCCCAAAATATTAGGTGGCGACTCTGAGATCTGATGACGCAGTCCATTTTTGACAAAATTGCAATAAAATGGATTTTCACTAAAAGTTGCCAAATCTGGACTCTCATCTACGTTTCACATTGCACTCGTGAACTAGATCAAAGAGATCTCGGGGGTCCGAACTGTTTAACGCGCGCGGGTACCCCCCGGGCATGTTACAGTTTCTGGCGACTCTGCTGGGGATTTATGAAACCTTGACTCGAACTCCATGATATGACTTTTATTTTCAATTATATGTTTATTGCATTGCATGCATTGGTGCACTTAAAGTTCCTGTGTTGCCCAGATACTGGTGGAGCACAGGCATACTTTTTGTGACACTACACCTATTTTTACGTTACTTTAGAGGCTTGTGTTGTAACCTTTTGAGATTTGTCAAAAGGGTAGCTTTGCTATGTAGCCCTGCTATCTAGTTGCTATCTAAGGTTCTCAGACTCGAGAGAGGCTATTTGACTCTTCTGATTTCCTGGGATCTTTATTGGTTATGACCCAAAGGACTCTTTGGTAACGTCACCTTGACTTCAACCTTTAGAACAGAGCTAACCTTGTACATATAGTGAGCTATAGTACCTTTCAAATTAGGACAGGATGCTTTCCCATTTCTAGGATGTATGATACCGCTTGTCTGAATAGTGAAACCCTAGATCATTTCAAGCTAGGACAGGATAACCCACCCTCTTTAGGGGTGTTTGTTCTCTTTCCTTGTTTATGTGCAATGTATTGGATCTATACAGGGGTTCTCAAATTCGAATGAGTGGTTCAGGTTGTTCAGTTTAGCACCATTACTTCAAAAACAAAAACAAAAAAAAAAAAACAAACATAAATCAAAAATTATATATATATATATATAATAATATAAAATACTGATATCCCACAAAGTCGACCACTCTGTGATTGGGGAGTGACCACCTGTTGATTGACGTGTTTTTATTTTGAATATTGCGGATGGCCCACACGTTGACTGGTAATTTGAGAATGGTTTTATTCTGAGTTCTGAACTGAGTATTGAGTCTAAGTTTGATTTCACCAAGTTTGTAGAGTTGGGGTCAGGCTCGAGTCAGCCTAGTGAGTCAGAGTCTGTTGATTTCGAAAGTGCTAACCTAGACATTTCTGTCTTGTTTAGGTCTTCTTTGTCATTTTCTTTTGAGTCCGTTGTCAAAAGTCTATTGTTATTGCTAAGTCATAGTCTCTTTCCAATAAACAAAAAAAAAAATGCCATAGAGTCTGCCTACTTCTCTGTGCCTTAATTCATCGCATTGACCAAAGTTTTCCAAAACTCTAATAAAAACGAAGAGGAAGAATTTCCTCGAGATTTGCAAATTTTGATCAACTGAGAGAAAGAGAGGTGTGCTAAGCCTTTGATGAATAAAATCATTTTGTTAATGTGGGTACTGAGAAGGATCCTGGCTAGGTCCAAATTGGTTTTATCTTATCTTCGTAAAAGTACGAGTGATTAGTCACTTTGTGAAAAGATTTCAAAAAACTGTTTTTGCGTGGTCCTACAAAGACATGCCTGGAATTAGTTATACAGTATAGGATCCCTCTTGACTCGTGGTCCAACCTCCTTAGCTCCTTAGCTTTCAAACTGTGATTTGAAGTATCCATGATCAATCAAAGTGTAAGGCTTGCATAGCCGAATTGGAAATAGCCCTTGAACTAGGGGCCATGATGTGATGGAGACAGCCCTTCAACTAGGGGCAATAAGGTCGAATATGATTTAGATTGGAAATAGCCCTTGAATCAGGGGCAATGATGTGATCAAGATTGGAAACAGCCCTTAAGTTCAGGGCAGAGAATGTGATTTCGATTTGAAACAGCCCTTGAACTAGGGGGCAAAAGTGTGAGGCTTGCATAGCTAAAATGGAGGCAGCTCTTGAACTAGGGGCAATAAGGTACCTTCCTTGAGAGGCTCGCTGGACCGAAAACCCGGAAGGGCGACCCAGGCAAAAGTTAGAGCGCAAAAAAAAAAAAAACAAAAATAAAAAAATATAAAATAAAAATAAAGAAAAATGAAAAGCTCACAAGGTTGAAAACCCGAAAGGGCGGCTTTGGCAAAAGTTAGAGCGTAAAAGGAGAGTGTCAATACCCGAGTGAACCTTAGCCAAAACTATGTAGGACCAGTGATTCAGATTGGAAGCAACCCTTGAACTAGGGGCAAGAAGGTCGAATGTGATTTAGATTTGAAGCAGCCCTTGAACTAGGGGCAAAATGTTGGATGTGATTAAAGAATTAAAACTAAATCGTTTCCCAAAGAAGACCGCACAGAAAGGAAAAACCCAAAATTTGAGAGAATGAATTTTATTATTGAAGGACAGTCGAGTTCCTATCTACTACACTAGGGGCAACAAATTCAGACCCAAGTAGCCTAGTCCCTACATCATCATATCTCCTGGTCAAGTGTAGCAGTTATTATTATAGATTTTGATGGCCTAGAGATCTCACACCCAATAGAGATCTCACACCCAATCAATATGGACAAGCTAAACTAAAACCCTTGAGAGGCTCGCTGGGCGGAAAACCCGGAAGGGCGACCCAGGCAAAAGTAGAGCAGAAAACGAAAAATTTAAAAAAAAAAAAAAACATGATAAAAAAAATGAATGAAAATGAAAAAAAAAATGAAAATAAAAAGAAAAAAAAAGAAGCTCGCAAGGTTGAAAACCCGAAAGGGCGGCTTTGGCAAAAGTTAGAGCACAAAAGGAGAGTGTCAATACCCGAGTGAACCTTAGCCGGAACTACGATGGCCTGATTCCTATCTTTGGGATACGTAGGTAGCTTCATCTCGAAGTTCGGCCCTAATAATTTTTTAACTCATTCATCTCGTTCATGTTTGCTTGGTGTGTCTTTAGTCGACTTGGTTGTCCTATCTGTGTTTGATTGGTGTATCTTCGTTCTGCTCAGTTCAATTGGTTTCGATTTTAACTTGGTTCAGTTCAGTTCGATTCGGTTCGGCGGTTCAGTTCAGTCTGGTCCAGTTCTGCTCGGCTTCATTCGGTCGGATTGGCTTGGTTCGGTTGGCTTTGGTTCGGATATCACCTTTGATTATCTGGTTTGGGACTATGCACCCCAATGGTTGATTCCATGTTAGTTGAGTAGTGGCCATTTGAAAAATAGGTTTTGATTAATTTGAATGAAGCTGACTAATTTTTCTCGAAAAAATTGTTTTCATTTTTGCAAAACTTGGACCATTCTTTAACTTGGACCATTCTTTGGATTTGAAAAGGGAAAATTTTCAGTGCTCACAGTTTAGCTTACATGATTTGAAACAGAAAATGGAATAAGTATGCTAATCTAACTCTCATGTTGATCAAAACATTTTTACAAAAAAATCAAGAGACAAAAAAAAGGGTCAAGGCAATGAACTAGGGGCATAGTCGAGTTAGAGATTCTGTCTTCTCCACCGCTCGAGTCAACTATTAGTGTATATAAGTGTGTATTCATACCAGTCAGTGTATTCATACCAGTCAGTGTATATAAGTGTATTCTTTCATACCAGTCAGTATATTTATACCAGTCGGTGTATTTATACTAGTCAGTGTATATAAGTGTGTTTGGATCGTTTTGCTTCGTTCTTTCGTTCGTTAAGTCATTTTTATTCAGGTCAGTATAGATCAATGTCCAATTCAGAATTCAAAATTTCAATCATTCTCAAATTCAATCAAAACAAAATTATTTTCAAACTCAAAGTGATATGCCAGTCACGCCATTGATGAGCAAAAAAGAAACTGATTTTGTTACAGTCAGGGGATGATATCCCCGATTACAGAGACTCCAAAAACAAAAGAAAAAAAAAAAAAGAAAGAGAGAAAACAGCAAGCCCAGAAAGATATATCCGTATATATGTGTATATATCCGCCTCTGTCTGTGTATACGTCTGTATTGAATATATATATACCGTATGTACATATTTGTGTATATTTATGTTTATTCATTACGATCACATCCGCACCGTGCATCTATCGCACGATCATAACCATAGTGTGCATCTATCGCCAATAAAGCACCTACCGCACAATTCAATTCCATCGCACTGTCTTGTGCATCAATTCAACCGCGCTATCTCGCGCATCGTTGGCACTTTTACTTCCATCGCACTATCTTGTGCAATTTCAATTCCATCGCACTGTCTTGTGCATCAATTTCAATCGCGCTACCTTGCGCATCGCACTATCTTGTGCACTCTCCCGGTCTAGGAGACCTTAAATCCTATGGTGTCTAGGAGACCTTAAATCCTCTGGTGTCTAGGAGACCTAAAATCCTACGGTGTCTAGGAGACCTAAAATCCTCTGGTGTCTAGGAGACCTTAAATCCTCTGGTGTCTAGGAGACCTTAAATCCAACGGTGTCTAGGAGACCTTAAATCCTACGGTCTAGGAGACCTTAAATCCTCTGGTGTCTAGGAGACCTTAAATCCTATGGTGTCTAGGAGACCTTAAATCCTACGGTCTAGGAGACCTTAAAGTGTCTAGGAGACCTTAAATCCTACGGTCTAGGAGACCTTAAATCCTACGGTGTCTAGGAGACCTTACATCCTCTAGTATCTAGGAGACCTTAAATCCTACGGTGTCTAGGAGACCTTAAATCCTACGGTCTAAGGAGACCTTAAACCTACGGTGTCTAGGAGACCTAAAATCCTCTAGTCTAGGAGACCTAAAATCCTCTGGTGTCGAGGAGACCTAAAATCCTCTGGTTTCTAGGAGACCTTAAATCCTACGGTGTCTAGGAGACCTTAAATCCTCTGGTGTCTAGGAGACCTAAAATCCTCTGTTGTCTAGGAGACCTTAAATCCTACGGTGTCTAGGAGACCTAAAATCCTCTGGTGTCTAGGAGGCCTTAAATCCTACGGTCTAGGAGACCTTATATCCTCTGGTGTCTAGGAGACCTTAAATCGTACGGTGTTTAGGAGACCTAAATCCTACGGTCTAGGAGACCTTAAATCCTCTAGTGTCTAGGAGACCTTAAATCCTACGGTGTCTAGGACCCCCTTTCATTTGTACGGTATGTACATTTGTATGCGATGCAACCCCCTTTCACTTGTGCGGTATGCACATTTGTATGCGATGCAACCCCCTTTCATTTGTGCGGTATGCACATCTGTATGCGATGCAACCCCCCTTTCATTTGTGTGGTATGCACATTTGTATGCGATGCAACCCCTTTCATTTGTGCGGTATGCACATTTGTATGCGGTGCAACCCCCTTTCATTTTTGCGATATGCACATCTGTATGCGATGCAACTCCTTTCATTTGTGCGGTATGCACATCTGTATGCGATGCAACCCCCTTTCACTAGTGCGTATACGACATTGTGTATGTGATGCAACCCCTTTCACTTGTGCAGTACGCACATGTGTATGCGATGCAACCCCTTTCACTTGTGCGGTATGCACATGTGTATGCGATGCAACCCCTTTCATTTGTGCGGTATGCACATTTGTATGCGATGCAACCCCTTTCACTTGTGCGGTATGCACATGTGTATGCGATGCAACCCCCTTCATTTGTGCGGTATGCACATTTGTATGCGATGCAACTCCCTTTCATTTGTGTAGTATGCATATATGTATGCGATGCAACCCCTTTCATTTGTGTGGTATGCACATTTGTATGCGACGCAACCCCTTTCATTTGTGCAGTATGCACATTTGTATGCGATGCAACCCCCTTCATTTGTGCAGTATGCACATTTGTATGCGATGCAACTCCTTTTCATTTGTGCGGTATGCACATTTGTATGCGATGCAACCCCCCTTTCATTTGTGTGGTATGCACATTTGTATGCGATGCACCACCTTTCATTTGTGCGGTATGCACATTTGTATGCGATGCAACCCCTTTCATTTGTGCGGTATGCACATTTGTATGCGATGCAACCCTTTCATTTGTACGGTAGATGCAACCCCCTTGATTTGTGCGGTATGCACATTTGTATGCGATGCAACTCCTTTCATTTGTGCGGTATGCACATTTGTATGCGATGCAACTTCTTTCATTTGTGCGATATGCACATTTGTATGCGATGCAACCCCCTTTCATTTGTACGGTATGTACATTTGTATGCGATGCAACCCCCTTTCATTTGTGCGGTATGCATATTTGTATGCGATGCAACCCCCTTTCATTTGTGCGGTATGCACATTTGTATGCGATGCAATCCCCTTTTCATTTGTGTGGTATGCACATCTGTATGCGATGCAACCCCCTTTCGTGGTCTAGGAGACCTTAAATCCTCTAAAGGTACAATTCCTTTAGTGTTTGTCGTGCCCGAACGACTTCAATTGGTCTGGTATAGTCACTTGACTATGTTTGTAATGAGATCCTAGGAGATCAACTGAGACGGTGGAAACCCTAGAACGCAAAAGGTTCGGGATTTCCGAGACTAAAGTCTGGTTTAAATACCCAGGGGTGTATCCCCGCTTGAAATCTGTATGGCAGCCCCATAGGTTGAGATAGCTTTGTATACGCCTCAACTCTGGAAACTGAGCCAACCTAGTCTGTCACCCTGTTGGAGAATAGGGAAAGTTGCAAATAGCATACTCCATGACATTGCATTGCATTGTATAAAATCATGAATTTTCAAACAACCGGCTTCGCGAAGCGTGTAAGTCCAACTTTCAAACTGCATTTTTGAGCATGTCACTTGCATTCTGCCCCTGAACTACGCTGGTTTGATTCCTTGCAAAGGGATACGTAGGCACCTTCGGTTCAACCACTTGCATTACATATTGTTTGTTTGTCCAAGTCTTACGGCCTTGTCAAAAGGGTCGTCTTTGGGCTTTGACATTCACTCACGTCATGAAATGACTTTGAGCTCTGTCAAAGAGGGGCAACTGTGGACACCCCATTTTGACCGACCCTAAGACTTGGGCGCTTTCTTTTGATTACCCGATGATGACAATTAGAATGTGTTTCTCACAAAATTCTCAGTAAGAAAGATGGAATTTAAGTTTTAATCCCAACCTTCACCCATTTTTTGGCCAAACTATTTTAGACCTTAAAACCCTCTTTTCAAAATATATATTTTTTTTAAATGTTTCTACAATGTCCCGAGGCTCCCATTTCGATTAAAATGTTGCACTTTTCAGTAAACCGAGTAAGGACAAGTGGAAATAAATGGAAGGGAGGTGAACTTTTTGAAAAATATTTAAAAACATCTTCTTTATAGGTTTGGAGTTGAAGGAATAGGAGGGGATGAAAGAAAACTGGTTTAGGAAAAGAATGAGTATCAATTCATTAAGAAGGAAATGAGCAGCCTTCACTAAACTAGGCATTTCTCTTTGTACACTTGGAATTTAAATGTGAGGCCACCACCATTGGAAAGTAGACTTCTGGGGCTTCAATTTAGACTAAAGAACCACCTTAGACCAAGTCCAAATAAGGGAGATATGCCCATTTGAAGTTGGACTTAAAAGCAGATTTTGTTGACTCGGCCCAAAACAACAATAGCCCATTTTTCTTAGTTTTGGTTCGGTTGGGACAACCCATTTACCTATTTTATGAGCCATTCAAGTGCATCCACTCATCCTCCATTATACTAATCATCCCCATTGTCAAAAAGAGGTTTTGTTTGCATTCATAAAGGAGTATCCCATGTAACCACCTTGAAAATTTGCCCTCCTATCACATTCTTGTCTCCCACCTTGTCTCCCACCTTCTTTTTGACCTTTACTCTCCCTCATTGCCTATATAGAATGATCATATTGTAAGAGAGAAAAAGGACGAAATTGAAGAGAAAGGAGTGAGAAAAGAGTGAAAAAGAGAGAAAAATTGAGTTTTTGAGCCAAAAATATTCCTATCTTCCATATACACCCCATACCTTCCATAGCTACTGAAATTCCTCATTTCATACACCAAAACACTCCAAAAATTCTGATATAGCCAAAATCAATTGCCTTGATCATAAGGAAGAGTGTTTAGTGATTGAAAGTGAGAAAACTAGAGAGTTAGCCACTTTCTATACCACAAACTCCATAAACTCCATAATTTTGAATTGAGGATTTGAGAACACACTTCCTACACTTGAGGGTGATCAAGAGGAAGTTTGGAAATCAAAAAGTTCAATCTTTCTTTGGAAGGTGAATTATTAGTCTTTCATTTTCTTATATTTTATATCTTATATTTATTTTCATGCTTCTTATTTCATTGTGTTTTGTTATAATCTAAGTGGTTTGTTTATCTCATATTTATTTTCTTACTTTATATTTCATAGTGTATTGTTATAATCCTAGTGGTTTGTTGAGCTCATAATTATTTATTTATTTATTTATTTATTTTTATTCGCATGCTTTAATTTCATATTAGTTTGTTGTAATCTTGCATGTTCTACCTCATATTTATTTTTTTTTTTTTGTGTATTAGTCTCATATTAGTTCTGTTGTAATCTTGCATGTTCTATCTTATATTTGTTTTATTGCTTTAGGTTTATGTTGTGAGTTTGTACTTTTTATTTTATTTATATTTGTTTTCTTGTTTTTTTTTTAATCTAATTGGTAGTGCCTAGTTGAGCCACCCACATATTTTTTGTTTGTTCATTTTCTTGGTTTCGCAACAAGACAGGTTTTGCTTGGCCTAGTTGGCCGGCCAGTTAGCTTCTTCCGAACAAGATGGCATAATCTCCTAATATTGATCAATATCCGCCGGCGGTTCTAAAGAACATGAAGCTTTTATTTTATTTATTTTTTATTTTGAGTGTATTGTGAGGTTTTTATTTTGTTGTAATATTCTCCTCATCTCTCTCTAATTTGATTTGTAATTATTTTTTAAAATGTTGTAATAATTCGCCCGCTTCTTCTCTATCCCGTTCTTTTACTTGCTTTCTTTATTTGTACATAAACATCATATTTATTTTTCATCATGGTTATGCTTTGCATCCATGTTTCATGCATCTTGATTCAGCTAAGCTTGCATTTGTGGATTTAATCAATTCCTATGTGATTATGTGCGCTACCTCATGTTCTTGAGATGATTCACATATCATATTTTAAGAAGAATCTTTAGTTGCATCTCATGAGTGAATTGCATTAGGATTTTGTATATAAGATCATATATTTTTAACTATTTGTTTTGTGCTTGTTCGTGGGAGAAACATGTAAGTTTTTATGCTTTAGCATCTTTGTGTGTGGTTTTTTTCTTATTGTCTAGCATTCTACAATGAGGCTATTTGCTTATGTGATATAATTGAATGCCAGTGGATGGAGGTTGTGTCGCTTAATTTGGAATGATGTTGATTTCATGCTTGTAAACTCAATTTATTTGGGTTGTACATCGTCAAAACTCTTTGAAAATGCATTACAAATTGTTCCAAAATGAATGGCATAGTCATACTTGTATGCTTCACATAGTAAATTTTAGGATTTATTAACTAATCAGAACATGAACATATAAGAAAAAAATCATATCATGGTTTAGTAGAGGCCGATCTTTTGATCGGTGAGCGGGGGTGCTCATTATTGACCTTCCCCTCTCATACCTAAGGTTCCGAGCCAAGCATCCTTGGTTACGATGAACAGTGGCCTTGGCACTGAGTCATGGGTTTCCTAATTTCCCAAATATTAGGTGGCGACTCCGAGATCTGATGACGCAGTCCATTTTTGATAAATTGCAATAAAATGGATTTTCACTAAAAGTTTCAAATCTGGACTCTCATCTATGTTTCACATTGCACTCGTGAAACTTGAGATCAAAGAGATCTCGAGGGTCCGAACTGTTTACGCGCGCAGGTACCCCGGGCATGTTACACCCCTCCATTTGCAAGGGTTAGAAAAACCATCCAAGGCATATACACTCCACCCTCCGTCCAAGGCATATACACTCCACCCTCCGTATCTCTCTCATCCAAGCTCAATACCCCATTGTTCTTGGCCATTACACCCACACCTCATAGCCTACCACCTCCACCATCCATTCAATCATCTTGGAGCTGTTTTTCAGAGGTTGAAGACTCACTTCTTGGTCCAGAACTTGCTGCATTGCTGTGCTACAAGGGTAAGTCCTCATTTTCCCCATTTTTGCATTATTTTTCTTCATAACTTAGCCCTATTTACAGGCATTTTTGGGTTTTGTTATAAATTAAAAAGTGTCTTATTTTGAGGTCCTCTTGAAGTTTGATTAAGGACACTTATCTGTTTGAGGTCATATACCTCCTTGTATGCTCTGTCCCTCTTTGTAGGCTTATTTTGCTTCATATCTAGCCGTACTTGTGAGCATTTCGAGATTTGTCATAAACTGAAAAGAGTCTTATTTTGAGCCCCTCTTGATGTTGATTAAGGGCATTTTATGTTTCAGGTCATTTACTTCCTTGTATGCTTGTTTGCCTCTTGGTTTGAGCCTTGCATCTAGGGCTTGGTTGCATGCTTTGTTTGGCCTTATAGCACTGAAATCCAGGATTTTCAGTGGCTAACACACTATTTTTGAGATCCAAAATCAGAGAGGGGTGACCCCCTCTCTCCTTGTCTTGTTTGTTGGCCCTTTTGGCGTCCAAAGGGGCTCCTACTTGCATGTTGTGAAGTCACATTTCAGGCCCTATTTGATGAGTTTTTAGGTCTTCCTTGACTCTTTCCAGAGCCCTTTGGGTCATATTTTTATGTCCCTATGCATGTGTAGAGAGCAATCCTCCTCAGGCCTTTCAAAGGGACCTTTCATTGCATGCTTCCTAGACTAATTTCAAGGCCTTTTTGAGTTGGTGAGTTTTAGGGCTATCATAAGTCATTTCCAGAGCTGGTTTCCATGTTAATTGTCCTTATTGCATGTGTAGAGTAACTCTCTGTAGCTTATCAAAGGAGCCCATCATTCTTGCAGCATTGACTGAGTTTTAGTGGTTATTTGGGCTATTTTGGCATGGCATACTTCTTTTTTTGGTTGGTTTGGTGAGCCCTCATGTGCTTCATATACGTGTAGTGTAAATCATGGTTCACTAGTTTTTTCGCATGCTTTGTTGACCCTTGATTTTAGCTCTTTTTGGCCTTGCCTTAAACTGATATTGTGCTTATTTTGGACTTCCCTAGCTCTTTTTTTGGGTCTCATGGTTGAATGATGTTGGTTTTTCATGCTTGTAGTTCAATACCCATGCTTAACTTTGAGTTTCGGGGTCCATTACATGCATATACTGAGGTATTTCCTTGTTTTGGGGTCCATTATACATCATATTTCAGAGATGTTTTGAATGCCATATTGCCATGTTTTGTACTCTTAAAAGCGTTTGAGAGTCGGGCTTGTATACCTCATTTACCGACCATTGAACGAGCTCCATTTCGTTGCATTCTGAGCCATCATTTTAGGCCATTTCCCACTGTTCAGACCTGCCTAGGGTCTGTTTGGGGTTGGTTTTTCCTTTGGTGCATTGCTTTGGGTACCTCTGGTGTAACGCACTTCACTAGTTTCGGTACCCAGGCTCTCTAGCTTGCATTGTGTGCCATACTTGCATGTTTTGGGACCATCTTTTATGCCATTTCAGAGCTGTATCATGTGCATCCTATGCCATATTTCATTCCTTGCCATGCTTTGGTAGAGTGGCATTTGTGCCTTAGGATCGGTCCGTTGCATCCGTGCATGTTTGCATGTAATTCGGTTGTCTCATTCCATCACATGGCCACTGATGTGAGTGTGGCTGAGGTCCACTCGTATTGGTGTAAGTCCATCTTACATTGTGTATGCCATTTTAGTCCATAGCATTGCGTATGCTAGGTTGCATGTTAGCGCAATGTGTTGTGCATATTATGTTGTTAGCATTGTGTATGCCATTTTAGTCCATAGCATTGCATATGCTAGGTTGCATGTTAGCGCAATATGTTGTGCATATTATGTTGTTAGCATTGTGTATGCCATGTCATTCCTCGCATTGTGTATGCTAGGTTGTTAGTCGCATTGAGTATGCCATAATTCATAATCGTTGTGCATGTCATATAGTTCATAACATTGTGCATGTTAGTCGCATTTGCATCACTTAGTTGCATCGCATTAGGGTTGCATGATAGATTTGCATTGGTGCATGCCATTCTACTTGTTGAATTGTGTTTGGGATAGGAGTTAGCCCAAACACGGGAAACGAGGGATGTTTCGTACTCCAAGTGACGAAACGTGTCTCAATTCCCGGTCGCCAACACTCCGGATTACCCATGATGGAGTCTAGGCCTTGTTGTGTTGTCATGTGCATTTATTTCACATCGAGTCGTGCAATTCGACTCCTCGGCCATCATGCATCGGGATGCGTGATTGGTGGCATGAGGATCGAGGTGTGCATACATATGTGAAAATACTTTGCCATGCCCCTTTCTTGCTCTCTGTTGCAGCAAACCAGAAATCAGCAACTTTCTAAAGCCTTGCACAGCATTCCGGGATTAATTGCAAACAGAGGCGAATCGAGGCATCTCAAGGAATTTCCTGACGAGGCAGCTCGAGCATGCATGCATCTTTCATCATTCAGAACAGAGCTGAGGCAGTCCATTTGATAGCTTGCATGCTAATTTACTTACTTTCCTAGTTAATTTATTAATTAATTAGGGTTTTGTAATATTTAATTTATTCAGACTGTATTATTTATTCGGACCCTCCAAGCGAGGGCACAATCGTGTAATAAGTGTGCGTGTGTGTGATGTATGTCTTCCAACCCCACGTCTTTCTCTCTTTTATTTACCAGCTTACGATGGTTAGATTAGGGCATGTTTCAATTAGCATACTTATGCTTGCATGTTTGCATCATTTATTCTGTCTTGCATGCACCGGGCTCGGCGCATCATACTAACTGCATTGTATTTCAATTCCGAGTTGAATACTTGTTAGTTGTAGCATCATCATATGCCATCTTAGAATAGCCGAGCCTATTGTAGTTGCATTCCTGCATGTGTTGCATTAGGCATTTCAGCATAGTTAGGATCATGCATGGATTTCTAACATAGCTTCTGTTTTGGCTTTGAGTACTCGGTAAGTGTTTATGCTTTAGCATCCTTGCATGTGTATGAGTGACTGCCATGATAGCATATTTACCATGAGGCTAACTGCTTATGTGATATAACTGCCTGAATGCCTGTGGGTGAAGGTTGGATTATCTGAATTGGAATAAATGCATTGACTGTGAGTTTTAAGCCCACTTGAGAGTTGCAAATCATCTTGTTTTTCTAAGCCACCTGAGGGTGGCAAATCCACATTTTAGCCTACTTGCGAGTAGCAAACCGTTTTCAAAACAAACATCAGATGTTTCATTCTAATTCAGGCAATCCAGTCTATACTTGTATGTTGTGGCATCACATAGTAAATCTAGGCTAATAAACCGGAATAAGAACACATAATGTTTTCAAAACTCGATATCATGGTTAGTAGAGGCCGATCTTTGATCGGGCGAGCGGGGGTGCTCATGAAGTGACCTTCCCCAATCGTACCCAAGTTCCCGAGCCGAGGCAACTTTGGTGATGATGGACACATGACCTTAGGCAACGAGTCAGGGTTTCCTAAATTTCCCAAAATAAAATATTTAGGTGGCGACTTTATATCTGGCAAAGCAGTCCATGTTTGGCACTTCTTTCAAAAAAATCTGTTTTCAAAAATGATTTGCCGGATTTGGACTCTTTGATGATTCACCGGTCTTGCATTGCACTCTGTGAGATTAGATACAGGACCGTGACATTGAGTCCTGAACTGTAGTGAGCCCAAATGAACAGAACGGGATCTCCTCCCGGGACGTTCGGGGACGTCTACAATGTGTTGTAATTAATCATTCAATTTGTTTTGTAATATTTTCATTAGCTTAGATTAGCTAGTTATTCAATTCGGTTTGTAAAAAGTAATTAGCTAGAATAGTTAATTAGTTATGGTTTGTAATAGTTAGCTTAATTAGCGTAGCTAGTTAGCTCTCTTCCATTCGGACCCTCCGTCGAGAAGGCACAATGTTGTAATAAACGTGCGTGTGTGTGTGCATGTCTTCCAACCCCACTTCTTTCTCCCTTTTACTTATCAGCTTTTGATGGTTAGTTTATGACACATTTCAATTAGCATACCTTATGCTTTGCATGCGTGCATCATTCATTTGTATTGCATGCACCGGGCTCTGGCACATCATTCAAACTGCATCATATTTCAATACCTATTTGAATACATGTATCAATTTGTTGCATTCATATGCCATCTTAGATAGTCGAGCCTATTTTAGTTGCTTTTTGCATGTGTTGCATTAGGCATTTTAACATAGCTAGGATCATGCATGATTTCTAACTAGTTCTCTGTTTTGGCTTGGAGTACACTGTAAGTGTTTTCGCTTTAGCATCCTTGCATGCGTGTAAGTGTTGCCATGTTTAGCATGCTTGCCATGAGGCTATGTGCTTAATTGATTAACTACATGAATGCCTGTGGATGAAGGCTTCATTGCTTGAATTGGAACAATTCATCAAAATGCAAGTTTTAAGGCCACTTGAAGTGGCAAATCATCATGTTTTAAGCCCACCTAAGGGTGGCAAATCCGCGTTTTAGCCTACTTGCGAGTAGCACCTTCAAACCATTTTCGAAAAACAAACATGAATTATTTTGTTCCAAGTCTCGCGACTTAGTCTATACTTGTGTGTTGTGCGCATCACATAGTAAGTTAGCTAATAATCAAACAAGAACACATGTGTTTTAAAAAACAACATATCATGTTAGTAGAGGCCGATCTTTGATTGGGCGAGCGGGGGTGCTCATTTCAGGACCTTCCCCTCTCGTACCCAAGTTCCCGAGCCGAGGCAACTTTGGTGATGACAGACACGTGGCCTTTGGAATGAGTCAGGGTTTCCTAAATTTTCCCAAAATAAAATATTTAGGTGGCAACTCTGAAATCTGGCAAAGCAATCCATGTTTTGGCGTTTTTTTATTAAAATTGATTTTCCAAAACGATTTGCCGCATTGCACTTTGTGAGATTAGATTCAGAACCGTGACAGGAGTCCGAACTGTAGTAGCACGAACCCAATTCGCGCCTTCTCTAAAAGGGGATCGCGCGAAGAGAGTTCAGGCGGTTTACACTCACCCAAAAGATCACACCTAACCTGAGCCGTAAAAGGTGTGTTTATTTGAATTTTGTGTGATGTCCATAATAGTAATTTCACTTAGGGATAATATTGTAATAAAAATAAATATCATTAAGTGTGTGCAAAGAGTGGAAAGGGTGTGTGCAAATAGAAGCTCCCAACATCCACTAAGCAATATGAGGTAAATCATCATACCCTATCATGCGCCTCTAGTTTTAGATTTTCTTACTGTTCTACAGTTTTTTCTTTTGACTCACTCATCCAAGAAAATTTTATGGAGTATTTTTTGTTTCAAATATGACATATTTGAAGATAATTTGAGAAGTTTCTTCTTTAGCACATACAGAACAAGGAGATTATCCAAGAATTGGAAAATTTACATTGCTAAAAGTTCTTTAACTTTAAGTTGATTTTTTTTTTTTTAATTAGAACAGGGCAATTGGTTTTGCTTAATTAATTGCCCTGCTTTGTTACAACTTGGAAATGACCTACTAATATTTTGTGGTCCTACCTACTAATTTTAATCCAAGTTCTATGAAATTGACTAATATTGATTATAGTTTGGTATAGAATTAAAACTGCCAATACATCATCTTGGTAAAGGAAAGTAATCAAACAGTACTTAGATTGAGCCTGAACTCCCTAAAGTTATAGTGTGGTACATTTAGATTAATTGGGAAAACGTTTTCCATATTTTTAAATGAAAAACATTTTCTGCCAAAAAAAATTTATGTTTGGTTGATCACAAAAAAAGTTTCCATTAACTATCATTTTTTGTTATACGAAATGCCAGAAAATACTGAAAATTCTTTCTAGAAATGTCTTGGACTGAAACAAAAAGCATAAAACTACATCCTATGTTCCACCTTGACTTAAAAGACATCGATGGCTGTTTTGGATTTAGTAATCGACTCCATTTCTGCATGATTTTCTTACCAAAAATGATTTCCATATTTACAGATAATTAAGATATTACTTAGCAAGAATCCAGCACCCGGAACTTAGTTGGATGTCAATGTTGTCAATGGAAATAATCAGACCGCTCTCGACTTCTTATTCCAGCTTCGAAGAGAGAAAGAAGACAAAGAAATCGAAACTATCCTTCGTCAAGTAGGCACAGTGACTACTGGACAGATATTCACCCCACCACCATCCATTGTTGCAACGACACCACCAAAAACCTTCAAACTGAAAGGCCATCCCCCTCCAATGAACTCTAACAACATTATGATTATTGCAACCATTTTGCTTGCAATAACATGATTTTTAACTAGAGTCTACCCTCCTGGCGGTGTCTAGTAATATGATTACAACTACAAGTTAGGTTTCAACACTACTACAACAACAGAATACAAAGCTAGAATCGCAATAATGGCTGCATCGACTATATCTGTATTTTTCATGTTCTTTAATTTGTATGGGTTCTTTGCTTCTTTGCTCATAATCTATGTCCTCATTAAGGGTTCTCCTTTGCACTGGTTGTTCCTTGGAGCGGTAGCAGCATTTTCAACAGCATACTTGCTTACATTAGCTCTTATAACCCCTAATGAAAAGTTGCCTGCAATTCTAAACATTTTTTTTTTCTGCATCAGCCATGTTTATCATCCCTCTTGCTATGGAAGCTTGGATTCATTTCAAGAAGCGTAAAGGATCATAGGTGACAAATGGTAAATTTAGAGTGAAAAGGACAGTTGTCATGCCCCACGGCTTGCTGGCCTAAAATTAATGATCAGATGGTAGAACGATATAGAAGTTCTTGTTGGAAGCTGTTTTAGAAACAATATGAACCCTAGCAACATCAATAATTAAGGAACATCCTTGTGGCAGGGTGTATCAATAATGGAGTTGCTAGGTTTGTTATTGTAAAGAAGGGGTATTTCTACGTGTATAAAGTTTCAAATATTACTATATGATATAATAACATCATAATTGGTGGTTTATTGCTACGTGATCTATTTTCTTCTTTTACATTCTCCTCCAATTAATTGTGCATCTCATGTTATGTATGAATTCTCATTTTGCATGTTAAATGTAGTTTTATTTGTATAAATTCATTACCTTTAGAATTATGTAACTTCATGGAAAGAAAAGAAAATTATACCAATGGTCTCGTACTTTACCTTTTATGTCAATTTGTTACATGCAATTTCAATTTCGTTAATTTTTTCCTTGAATTTTTTAATGTCTCTAATTAGTTCAACTGTTAAATGAATAAAAATCAAAGTGTACAGCTACGTGCACCAGCGATTCAACGCTTTTCCTTAATTAATTTTAATCTCAAGTAATTAAAAAAGGAGTTGGTGAATGATCACTTTCATTGAGTCAGAGCCAGTTTATTGGTAGGACTTTTGCAGAAAGTAAGAAACACTACAGAAGATTACCTGCCTCGGTAGATCATTCTATTTTAGTTATTACATATTTGCTCCTTATGAGGTAATAAGATCATTCATTTTGAATTTATTGGGACAAATAACAAAGTCCTATAATGAAAACTTCAATTCCAAGAAGCACTGAAATGGAATTTGCTCTCAACTTGATTCCTTCATCCCCCCAGCTACATACTGCTTTCCTTTTGAGCAAGAATTTGGAAGTTTATTCACAGGTTGAAAAGTAAAGTTGGATCTACAAGCTAAAAGAAGAAAAATTTCCTGCTGTATGGGTTGTAGGAAAGCCTACTGCCCCATGTAGGTAGGAATGGCAACGGGGCGGGGCGGGGCGGGGCCAGGGACCACACTCCCCGTCCCCGATTCCCGATAGTGAGAAATTTCCCGTCCCCGATCCCTGATAGGGACCCCATATCCCCCCCGGCCCCCGCTCCCGATCGGGGATCGGGTATCCCCGACCCCGCAAATTCCCCGACCGAACATAAATTAATTTCAACTTCAGAACAAGTTCAGAAGAAATTTCAGCTCCATTACCGCCACAACTTCAGAACCAAAGAGAAAAAGTTCAGAACAGATAATTTCAACTTCAGAACACACCAGATTAACAAATTAACTTTCAACTTTCAACAAATTAACAAGTTTCAACTTTCAACAAATTAATCTTCACATAATTAACAAATTAATTATGTTCACTTTCAACTTTCAACAAATTAACAAATTAACAATTCAACTACAAACAGATATCTTCAACATCATCATCTTCAATAATGAACAATGAACAATAATTCCTACACACAGAATAACATCATCAACATCATCATCTTCAATAACATATAAAATAAACAGATCTAAACAGATAAACAGAGGTTAAAGAAATATATAAACATATATATTTATATATATATATAATAAATAAATTTAGAGAGAAAAAAAAATAGAGGTTGAAGAAACAAATCTATACACTCAGATATACAGATCTAAAATAAACGGATCTATACACTCATATATATATATAATATACATATATGTAAACCCTAGATCCAAATCCCTAGAGAAAGAGAGAGAGAGATAGCTAAACAAAGAGAGCAGCGATGAAGGAGCAGTGGTGAGGGAGGATCGGAGGATCGTCGGTGAGGAGGGAGGCGCGGCAGTGACAGATGAAAGAGAGAGGGAGAGACCAATGGTGAGCCAGAGAGAGAGAGAGGAGTGTCGTGTGTGAGTGAGAGGCTCGGTGGTGACGGAGGATCGCCGCTGAGGAGGGAGGCGAAGCGGTGACAGATGAAAGAGAGAGGGAGAGACCAGTGGTGAGCGAGAGAGAGAGAGGAGCGCCGTGTGAGTGAGAGGCAGAAGCTGAGTGTGTGTTTGTGTCTCTGTGTCAAACCCTAAACAAATACAAGCATATATATATCCAGGGACAAAACGGTAATTTCACCTCGGGGATTAAGCGGGGCGGGGCGGGGCCGGGTCCGGGTCTGAAACACCTATCCCCGTCCCCGGCCCGGATATCATCGGGGATAAATTTTTGAATACCATCCCCGGCCCGTAGGCGATATTTTTCGGTGAATAACCACTGAATTCGGGGTCGGGGGGTCAGGTCACCGTCGGGCCAGTTTCAGATTGCCATCCCTACATGTAGGTGGCAACTTGTCATTGGGCCATATGTATAAAAAAATCAAAATCTGCTAATTCGTTTATGAAAAATATTTGAGACGCTTAATTTATCACTCCTAAAAACCATCCTTAATGATGTCTCTAATAAGTGTCAAATTTTGATTTGTCAAATATTTCATCATGTGGAGTCTAACCTCAACGCCATATCATTAGAAGGCATTAAGGGTGATAAATTAGCGTATGTAGCATTGTTGGAAAGCTCAATCATCTGCTAGCTCCACATCGACATGTTGGTGAGAGACCAACCAAAGGATAAAAAGAAAACCACAGCAAACAGTATAAAAATAGAGGAAAAAACAAGGGAAAAAGAACACAGAAGGACACATGAACTTCCCCAAGATCATGCCTTGCCTCTGAACCAGACAGACAACACAAAATAGCTGTAGCAAAACAACCATCCACTGACGTACTCATCTTCCTCAGTGATTGCAGTTCATCCTCATCAAGCCATGACCCCAATCACAACTTCATCCAATACAGAATCTAATATCCTGAAACTTCATAATTAAATCATCCACCGAGAAGAAAATCTCTGGATAATGAAATTTAATCCAAAAAGTAATTCTAACCTTAATAAGTTTGCACAAAACACTCAAATCCACCTGGTATCCATTGAAAATTCAATTGTTTCTCAATTTCCACATAGAACAGAGGTCTGCCATTGGAATCACATTCCAAATTTTAGAGTTGAATTGATAAATTCACACCTTCATAATTCCATGATGCTATCTATCCCTTTTACAAAAGACATATAAACAGCTCCCTGGTGAAGCACAGATTGAGAGCTAAATTGATAAAAAGACATATGGTAATTTGGAGACAACTTATGATCAGAGATGATGTCTTTTTGAAGAATCTATGCACCACCACTCCCATGTATGTTTTTTGGCTCACCAATACAATGATTTTTTATTTATTTTTTTCATCAAACAAATGTTGTAGCATCTGAAAGTGTTTCTTCTTACGGTCTGACAAGAAACGGTATATGGTATTATTCTAGAAGCAACTGAAAAAGAAACTACCGACACAAGCCAAAAGTGCACAAAAGGGTAGATAGTCAAAAATGTTACCGGGTGACAATGATGGTGATATGTAGTCAAATAATAACCAGCAGCTAATCATCAGACAGATTATGAAAACCTCGGACACAGGACCCGAAGGACTTGATACGACAATTATAGTCGTGGCAATTAGGATAATAGAGTATACAATGGCTTCTCCATTAGAGGTGTTGTAAGCAGCGGTGGTGTTGGAAGTAGGAGGATTATGATTGTGATCAACGAATCTTCCTGGACCTGGAGAGTTAAGTCTAGTTTGGAAAGTGCCCGTCATTGTGGACATTGTTGTGGCATTGTTAATGGGAAGATTATGATTGTTATCAACATCTACAACTCCGCTTTGAGGGCTAAGACTTGTTTGGAAAGTGGCCATCAAGGACGTGATGATGGCGTCATGAATAAAAACATCCATAGTTATAACTAGGAACAGGAAGCTTACTATTGGTACACATAGTCGGAGTGGCATTTGGAAGCTGCGGATTGCAGACTTTGTCCAACTCTAACAATCCATCCATATATTACTTACAAAACACCCACTAATAGTAGTATCAAACTGAGAAATGGATTCTCCAATGGCAAACCACTTCACACTCTAAAAATCCATCCACATATAATTTCCAAAAAACCATCACCTGACTCTAAAAAATCAGCCAGACTATAGATATTATTAGCAAGTGATGAACCACGTGAAACTTTTGCGCTGAGGAAAATATCCCGCATTTCTTCACTATCAAATGGTCTTGCAAGATTTAGGGTTGTGAAACCGTAGAATTCTCTGCATTTCTGTTATTGTAGTTTTAGTCAAGCTATGAGCATGGGTATTTTGAAAAACATGCCGTACCCGTATCGGGTACTTACCATCGTATGGTACTTCTGCATACATACTGGGTACACGAAACACGTACCCAAGTTTTTTCTTGTTAATTTTTGGCGTACCCAGACGTATCTACTATATGCCCAAACCGTATTGTATCTTAGTTGAAATAATATTTTCTTCTATTATAGAAATTTTTATGCTTAGTATGATTTTAAAATTAAACTATGGTTTGTAAGTTATTTAATATATTGACATTTAATTTTAATTTATACATTTACTTTTGGCATTAAATTTTAATTATAGGCTGGACGTTAACAAATTAAACCATTTAATTAATTTTTACATTACTCTAAATTAAAAATAAATATTTTTTTACAAGCGTACCAAATCGTACCTGTACCCTTTTTTTTTTTTTTAAATTTTACCATATCAACGTACTCGTATCGTACCAGTACTCATACTCGTACTGTGCTTCATAGTGGTCAAGTATTAACTTCACAATCTGCATAAGCCAGATGTGCACAAAATCAATAATTTATTAACCATAGTGCACAAGGGACTGTACATACTTCAAAAATTACGTACAATTACATGCGGAATCTATTTGACCTTTGTGTCTTAATGTTTGGCAATAAAGATTAGTGCACAAGGACCTCCCCCGGCAAGGGCGGATATTAGTGCTAGGAATGGCAATGGGGCAGGGCGGGGCCGGGGATCGCCCTCCCCATCTCCGATCCCCGAAGTTACAAAATTCCCCACCCCCGTCCTCGATCCCCAGTAGGGAACCCGTCACACCCCCCGGCCCCGGCCCCTAACGGGGATCGGGTTTCCCCGACCCCGAAAAATCCCCGTAGCGTTGTCTCTCTCTCTCTGAATAATAAATCATCAACAACATTATTTTCATCAACAACACCATCATCAACGGCAACATCATCAACAAAAAAAAAAAATTAGTAAAAGTAAAAAAAATATATGGAGACAGATAGAGACAGAGAGACCCACACAGTGACACATATACATACATGTATATATACACACATAAATGGTGGGATCTGATCTTCACAGATCTAAGATGTGAGAAAAAGGGAAATTTCGAAGCCAGAGTATGAAGGTTCTGCTCAGATCTGCCCAGATCTGCCATGGCAGAAATCGAAGCCAGAGTATCAAGGTTCGGCGGTGGCGCGGAGGAGGAGGAGGAGGAGGAGGAGGAAGCGAGGGTGTGCGTACTGCCGCGGAGGAGAAGACGATGACGCCCCCACTGAGGAGAGAAGAATGAGTGAGAGAGAGCCGTCGCGAGCCATCGCCGACTGCGGAGAGGAGTGAGTGAGAGAGACAAGGGAGAGAAGAGAGAGTGGAGAGACAGATTTGATCAGATCAGAGGAAAATAGGGGGGTTTTATATATATAAATATATATATATGAACAAAATAGAGGGGTATTATGGTAAATTTTTTTCGGGGAGAAACAAGGACGAGGCCGGGGCTAGGCCGGGGCTGTGAAAGTTATCCCCGTCCCTGGCCCGAAACTGATCGGGGATTCAATTTCAAATACCATCCCCGGCCCGTCGGGAGTATTTTTCGGGAAAAACCGCTCGTATTGGGGACGAGGGAGCGGGTCCCCGTCGGGCCGGGTTTAAATTGCCATCCCTAATTAGTGCACAAGGACCCCCGTCCTGGATTAGTCTGTTTAATAATTAGTGCACTAAGTTGTGGGCAGAAAAATATCTATAAATTTTTTTTTGGTCGAGATTAAACCATTCACTGAAATATATAGAATTTTAGGACTAAGATATTTTTATTCTTAAAAATAAAAATTTTACTACAAAAAATATTTGGAAACTACTTTTTGATGTCAGGAGAATCATTACTAAATGATTACCTAAATAGTAAAATAAATAAATAAAATAACTTTGTGCACTTCGTCAATTTTTTTACCTTCCTCAGTTAGTTCTATTACTGAGGTGGGGGTCATGGTCATTTCGCATTATTTTCTATCATCCAAGTAGATATTTATAATTTTTAAAATTATAAAGAGTAATTTATATTTTAAATAAACTTGATAAAATATATTTGTAATTTATTCTAAAAATGTATATACGAATAATATTTATTTGCTGCAAGTGGACATGTCCCTGTAAATGTCAGCGTCAGTGCATTATATATTAATAGTAGATGGAGTATTATATCAGGAGGGAAAGTCACTGCTGCCTTGAAAACGCCCTCCATATCTGAACTAGCCATAAATTTATAATGAGAGAAATGATTTACAAGCAAGCCTTGACTTTCTTGGGCATAAGACGAATTTAAAGAATTGGAGCCGACACTCATACTTTTTAAAAATATATATTTGATAAAATAGTAATAATTTCTTATATATATTATGTGAAACAAGTAATCATTGCACTAAATATATTACCAAATTATATATATATATATATATATATATAAATCAGTTTAATATAATGTAAATTATTTGGGTAAAACCAAATTAAATCATGTACAGAGAACAAGAAATACTTACAGAGAAGCAGAAAACTTACAAAACAGATTGTATAAATCTGGAAACGAAATCAAATGTGATTGAGGATTGTGTTGGACACAATTTCCTTAAGACAAATTCATCCCCCGCTATAGTGCTCACGAGTGTTTTATTGGACGTTCGTCTCCTAAGATACAACGATTGAACCTTGCAGAAGTAGCACTACCATGGCAAGTCTAGCGAACCTTACTGTGTAAAATTCTCTCACAGAAAAGACAGAATGCAGAAGAAAAGACACACAAGATGAATTCAATGCAAAATGAATGCAATGGGGGTCTGTTTATATAGGTGAATTGGTTGCTCTTCGAATGGTCATGGTGACTATTCAAAAGAGTCACCTCTTTTCCATAAAAAGGTGTAGCTAGAAAAGACATGATTATATTTTCAAAAGAATTCAAATTCTGAATCAAATCTTATTTAAATTTGACTCAAAAATTAACGAATTTATTTAAATAAAATCAAATTTTAAATTAAATAAATTATGTCTTAAAACCATTCTCAAATGGTTTGCTTTAGAGTCAATTTCTCATTCACCTATTAATGGTTTCCAAACTATTTTTTCAACAATCCCCCTCATGAATGAAATGACGGAAAAGTATGCAAGGCTCAATGCAGACTCAGTGATAAGTCAATTGGAAATATTCTGAATGGAGATAGACAGCTTTTGGCTTTGAACCTTTCTTAGTGAAAGACTATCAGACTTACTAGCTAATCAGTGGACGCGATGCCTTGAACTGTTTGGCCGTTTGTATAAGCCAAGACAATAGAATTCACACAAAAAATCTCTAGACACGGCTTAGTTCTCACGGTTGTGCCCGTTTTAGCCTTGGGCATGTTGTGGTGTTTCATGAGTGCCCTTATCAAATCTAATAGAAATGACGCTTATATAGGTAATCCTTATTTCGAGTCTCTTAAATACTCCTCTTGAAAAATTACCCTTCTAGGTTTTTCAAGATATAAGTGATCATTAAAAGTATAGCATACCCTAAGTTACCTGCATACAACACATGTTGCAGATATTACTCTAATCATAGGAATGGATAGGAGATAGACTCTCTTAGTGATTTCTGGTGAGTCATATATAATTTGGTTGTCCCTTTGAACTTAGATCTTGGGTCTCCAGTCAACTAGGTTGGGTTACCATTATAGCGACTCGAAATTAATAGGCTTTAATCACATTCCCCTCAATAAACTTTCCCTCATTTGCTCTTTGGTCAAACCTTTTGTTAGCAGCCGTTATTTTCCTGTGTGACCTTCACCTTTTTATATCATTGAGTAGTTAGTAGATCTACTACATTATTCTCAAACAATACTTACATCTGAGAGCAAATGGCTTACGGTATTAAGTCTTTAAATATGTCGAGACTTACTGTTACTCTATGTCACTACCAATTTTTTTTTTATTTATTTTTATTTAAAAAAAAAATCAAATAATAAACATAGAGGTGTTCCTTAGAGCATCTCCAACGGTTCACCTAATGTTTCATCAAATTTGAGTAAAAAAATGGCCATTTCTTCAATTTGATACTTCGTACTCCAACGGTTCATCAAATCCTGTATCAAATTCCGTGGGTCGACTGGTTGGTCGACCGATAACTATAAATATATATATATATATTTTTTTTTTTGCTTGCAGGTGGGTGACTCTTCTGGACATAATTTACAAATTTGTGGGAATATAAAAATTCATCAATTGTTTTGTTTGCAGGTGGGTGACTCTAACCATTTGTGAAATGGAAATTCCACTGTTTTGTCTTCATCCTTCTCAATTCATCAAAGACTCTTCAGTACCCATACGCTGTTTTGTTTGCAGGTGGTCGCCCGGTTGGTTGACCGGCCGGTCGACCGGCCGGTCAACCAGTAAATGAAAATATATATATTTTTTTTTTGAACTGTTTGAACTTTTTTTGACCGGTTTGAACCCACCAATTGTAAAGGAAAGCGGTCGCCCGGTTGGTCAACCGGCCGGGCAACCGGCTGGTTGACCGGTATATCTCTTTCAACGGTCAGTGACAGTGATTTGGTGAAATCTGTGTCTCGTTCTCAATTTGATGTTTTTTTTTGCTGAAATCTCATTTTGATATCAATCTGGTGCAACCGTTGGAGCGTGAAAAAGTGAGTTTTTCATCAAAATTTAAATCTGATGCTGGGTTTGGTTCACCGTTGGAGATGGTCTTAGGAGTTAATAAAACTATTTTTGCCTCTACTCCAACTTCATCTTATAGAAATAATTGAAATTCTTTGTAGACCTACTATCAGAATTGTTGCTTTGGTAAAATCCTTCAAGCACCCCCATATTTTAAGTACTCTAAGAAAAATTAATTTTCTTATTAAGATATTACCACATGAAAATATCAATACACCCTCACCATTCTGATATAAATCAGAATATAACATCCATTACTTAATGACTATGGTGCGCTTGCATAATAAAATTCCAAATCAAATTTATAAAATAGAAGACTTAGAATCTACACAAGTCGTAATTATGTGAATAACATCACAATCATATCATTTCATATCACGAAATATGAATAAAGAGGATGATATTATTAAAACCAATAACTCAAGTAGAAACTATGTGTAGAGCTTACTGTTCATTGTTACAAAACTAAAAATAGACTACAATTATTTTTGCTTAACCACATAGATTTAATTCAAAGACTTTCAGAAAGAGTCCATTTTACCTTGGCCTTAAAACCTTTTACTAGAGTTCTCATTGTCACTCGGTGACCCATAGTCCCTTGTCCACAACAAACTTTCTTTTCTTGATTTTCTGTGATTGTTCCACCACATTAGCCCTAGCCTTCATAGGATAATATCCTACTTTCTTCTCAGAAGCCTGATTGTCTTCTTCTATCCTTAACCTTACAATCAAGTCTTCAAGTGACATTTCTTTGCATTTATGCTTCAGATAATTTTTGAAATCCTTCCATGACGGCGGTAGCTTCTCAATGATAGCAGTCACTTAGAAAGACTCACTTAGAATCATTCCTTCAACATGAATGTCATGAAATATCACTTGAAGTTCTTGTACTTGACTGATAATGGTTTTAGAATTTACCATTAAGTATTCAAGAAATTTACCGACAATAAATATCTTTATGCCAGCATCTTCTGGCTTATACTTTTTGTTCAACGATTCTCATAATTCTTTTGTCGTCTTCAATGGACTATACACGTTATACAAAGTGTTGTCCAGCCCATTAAGGATATACTTCCTACACAAGAAATCAGCAAGCTTCCATGCTTCCGTTACAACAGCCATTCATTTTCATTTAAAACAGGAGCATCTTCACAGATGAACCTTGCCAAAATTCAAAGTTGTGATATACAATAACATTTTATGTTGTCATCTTTTAAACTCTGTTCCATTAAATTTTTCCGGTTTCTCGCCATGGTTAACCGGAACTGTTGAATGAACAGGAGTCGGAGCAAAAACAATAACAGTAGTACTAGAACTAATATTTCTAGTTTCAGAGGCCATTATTTTTGACATATAACCAATGAAATAAAAAATTATTTAAAAGTTCACAACCTTTGAAATAAACTTTATTTAAAATCCAGACCTAACATTGGATTTAAACTAGTCAAAAAATAACACATCACACAATATTCCAAAAAAATTTTATGGCAACATATAATCTGCATCATATAATAGAATAAGTTTTATGAACAAATTTATCATGATTACAAGATAATCTGACTTTTACGAATAATCTTTATAAAAAGATCCAGGCAAAGTAGTATAGAAATAAAGAAATTTTTTTTTGATTATGTACAAATAATTTATTTTGATAAGAACAAAACAAAGTTATAAGTTTAAACAAATTTTCAAACGAACAAATCCAATTATAATCAATGACTTAAAAAAAAAAAACTTTGAAAAGCAAATGGATAAAAATATTCCAAATTCAGAATTTCAAAAGTCACAAACAGACGAGTTGCAACTATTCTTATAAAAGTTCCACCACCTACCATCTCTAAGGCAATCAAAACTAATATTTATAAACATAATTTCATATATATGCAAGTCATATCAAATTAATCATGGAAAACTGACCAAGACTGGATGATAAAGAGAACATGCACGATTTATACAACATATTTAAAAATTTATGTTAAACCCATAAACAGATATGTAACCAAAATTGAAATTTGTAAACCTATATTTTGATACACAGATTCATTTCAATCCTTAAGGTTCACCACAAATATATTAAAGATGGTTCTCCAATTACAACTATGGGATAAATACTTACAAAAACGAATCGTATGCATAGATGTGACTTTCATAAATTTGTGGTTGTACAAAATAGCACATGCATAAGAACCAAAACCAGAATTGTTGGAGTGTCGGTACAAAATCAAAACAGTTCGAGATTCGACACCGCAAACAAATAACATGAAATAAAGTGAATTATTTATTCAGATAGAAATTGAACAAATAAGATTTTTCAAGGAACATAAATAAATTCTATCTTAAACAGTTTCTCATAACAAAGTACTATAAGTGTTTTACAGAAACAGAAACTACAACCCAAACAATTCTGTTAAATATACACCATACACAATAAAATCTTTGTAAATAACACAAGTACATACAAAAATCAAACAGATATATCAGTGTAACAACATTTATTAGTTCTACTGTTTATATACTATGTCAAAAGCCAAAACTTACACTGTTTCACAAAATTCCAAATCTGTACAAAAGTAGTTACTAAAGCAACCAACCAAAAATAAATTTGCCTTATTGTCAAGATTGAAAACGTATTCACAAACTAATAAACAAATAGATTCTGTCTATATTAAATTGTGATTATGCAGAATGGTATAAATCTGAATAAAATAATTTGAACCAAAAAATACAGAAGAACAATTTGTATTTCACTTGAACAGGCAAACAAGAAAATAATATTCTTGAGCGAATTTGTCTTAAAATTGTAGGAATATTTTCTTATATGTATGGTGTGAAACAAGTAATCATTGCACCAAATATATTACCAAATTATATAAAAAAAAATATAAGTTTAATATAATGTAAATTGTTTGGGTAAAACCAAACTAAACCATATACAGCGAACCGGAAATAGTTATAGAGAAGTAGAAAACTTACAAAATAGATGTCAAAATTCTGGAAACAAAATCAAATGTGGTCAAAACTTGTATTGGACATAATTTCCTTAAGACAAATTCGTCTCCTGTTATGGTGCTCACGAGTGTTTTATTGGACGTTCGTCTCCCAGGATACAACGATTGAACCTTGCAGAAGCAGCACTATCACGTCAAGTCTGGCGAACCTTACTGTGCAGAATTCTTCTACAGAAGAGACAGAATGCAGAAGAAAAGAAACACAAGATGAATTCAATGCAAAATGAATGCAATGGGAGCTTGTTTATATAGGTGAATTGGTGACTCTTCGCATGGTCATGGTGACTATTCAAAAGAGTCACCTCTTTTCCATGAAAAGGTGTAACTAGAAAAGAAATGATTATTTTTTCAAAAGAATTCGAATTCTGAATCGAATCTTGTTTAATTTTTACTCAAAAAATTAACGAATTTATTTAAATAAAATCAAATTTTAAATTAAATAAATTTTGTCTTAAAACCATTCTCAAATGGTTCACTTTGGAGTCAATTGCTCATTCACTTATTAATAGTTTCCAAACCATTTTTCTAACATTTTTAATTTTTATTTTGGCTTGTACCTACACAAAATTTGCTTATATAAATAAAAACTAAAATTATTAATTTTTTCCTCATGGAAATCACATAAAATATAAAGTGAGAAATCCAATTTTCAAACATTGCATTAATAACTGAATCAATTATAATTTATTTTTCACAATAATTATATTTGCTAAACAATTTTATATGATTTTATGATTGATATAAATCATAGTTATTGACATTAACATAAATCGTAATTATTAAGATAAATTTTAAACATTTTTAACTGTTAACATTATTAATTTATTCATATTTTTCCTTAACGTAATAGATTGAATTATAAAATTTAATTGACTTCAACTTAATTTATTTTTTTTAAATTTCTTCATAGATAATTTTAACTGATATAGTCAAACAATATTCTTTAAAACAATTCATGCATTTGGCAAACAACCATCTACTACTTCTACATAATTTACCAATTCAATTGTTTAAAATAAATAAATAAATAATTCATAAACTTCATTTTTAAATTGCTGACACTATAATATAGTTTTGGTTTACTGAAATGAATTGAATGGAATGGTTTGGTTATTTTTTAGTCTCTTTATGGAATGACTATTCCCTCACAATGGTAAATGGTGATTTCATTTATAATATTTTTTTTATTATTTTCAGTAAATCAAATGTAAAGATTAACATTATGATGGAATTATTTTATTTCATTTCATTTCAATGAATCAAATACAACTTAAGATCAAAAATTATTTTGGTGTCCTATTTTTTAAACTGAATTTAGGGATTCAAGGCAGCGGCTTTGCCTGCCTTGCCTTAGGGCCGGCCCTAGCAATATTTGGCAAAAGCAAAATAATAATAATAATAATTACAAATATATTTAAAAACCTTATATCTTCAATTATTAAAGTTAACAAAATTTTAAGAATTACACTGAAGACTTCCAATAATTGAAAGAGGCTCTGGCGTATATAATTAAATTAGTAGACTTTTTAGTCAATTTATATTTTTTAAATTTTCTGGATAGGATTATCCAATTCGCGAAAATTGCCCAACTCGAACCATCTTCACCTATTTGGGTGGTTTCGCATAATCGTTAGGGTCGGATGCGGATTAGGATTTTTCTATTTTGTAGGTTATGGGCGGATCGCGGGTTTTACCCGCACCTATACACATCTTAATACATTTTTTTTAATCTGGACCGTTAGATTTTCTTATAAGTTTTGTAGAAGAGAAAGATAAAGTTGGTGGCAGGTTTTTTTTATCTCAGAATCTTTCTCAGTATTTGAGTTCTCTGTTGTCTTTAGACAAAGTTTCAAGGTTTGTCTGACAAATTATTTTCTTTATTTTCTAGACCACAAAACAGGGATATAAAACTTTTATTATTTTTTTTCTTTTTCTCCTGGAGAAAATTCTTAAAAAGAGCATTGAGATTTTCTATGAAAATTAAAGATTAAATAAATTATATATTTTCATTTTCTATGAAGTTTGCGAGTTTGCAAATACTTTTATTTTATTTTATTTTATGGGTTTGGATGAAGTTTGACAACAATTTATTTTGGTTCCCAACTAGTTATTATTATTGCATTTTGATTTTTGGATGAATGTAAAAGGTAATGAAGAATTACTTTTAGGTAAGTTTAGAATTTTGAATGATTTTACTTTAATTGTGTTATTGGTACTAGATAGTGAATGAATTTTTAAAAGAAAAAGTCTAATCCGCTAACCGCTCGCACATTTGTAAATCCTATCCACACAAACAGCAACCCGCACTACAGGCGATTGCGGGTTCAATTTTTCTAAACCGCAGACATACGGGCGGGTTCAAATCGCAAACCGAACCATCAAAACCGATCCACGATCACCCCTATCTAGTAGAATCTAAAAATGTAAAAAAAAAAAATCTATATAAAAAAAAGGTTAACTAAAATCCAAAAATATTCAACAAAAAGTTACTAAAAAAACCAATCCAAACACTCAATAATATTGGCCATTTTTCCTATGGGTATTGCATAAAATTTAAATAAGTCTATTATATGAAATTTCCCTACCATCAATTGATTGAAAGTATATGATGTTGAATTAAAGATGTGGTGTCTTATGGCCAAGTTTTAGCAAATCTGTATATTTGTTTGCCTCTTGATATCTGTTAGGACCTATATTGTCAAAATCCCGCGCACAAAACTAAGTAATTGAGTTGTAATTTTTATGTGTTTTTTGCCTTCCTCGCTCGAGCCAGGAAGTCCTCGCTCGAGCGAAGGACTGTGTCCAGCATAAAACCTGAAGGTGATGAATGTGCGCTCGAGCATGGTATTGGTGGATCGAGCGAAGGTCTATGCTCGCTCGAGCGAATATGAAGGTGGCTCGAGCGAAGAATTGCTTCCATACAAAAACCTGAAGGTATTGTTTCCTCGCTCGAGCGAAGAGTTCGTGGCTCGAGCGAAGGCACTAGTAGAAATCACGCGAGATAAGCGTCTCGCTCGAGCGAGAGGAGCCTCGCTCGAGCGAGCTTCAGAATCCGGGAATTTTCAAGTAACTGGTTTCTTTCAGGATTGGGACTCTTTTTGGTTTTCTATAAGTAGATGGTTTCTCCTAAAACCAATCTAACTTTTTCTAGATCAGATCCAAGAGTTCTAGAGTTTGGTTTGAAGTTTTCCTCTGAAAGTTTGATGAGTTTTCTTTGATGTTCTTGAGAGAGTTCTAAAACTCATGAGTTGAAATTCATACATCAAAGAGGTTGATACTTAATATTCAAGAGTGTTCTCTTCGGTGGAATCCGAAGATCTTTACGTAAAGTTTCAAAAGGTGTTTGTTTCTTTACGTAGTCGTTAATTCGACAAGTGAAGTTGAGGTGTGGAACCAACTTCAGAATCAGTTCCGTGGCGAAGGCGTGGTGAAAGAGTTACAGAAGATTCAGAGACAAATTGACTAGGTTGGGTAATTTGTATGGTTTCTTTGTAACCTTGTAGTCCTTCTGTAGTGGATTGATTAGTGGCGGTTCGCCCGTGGTTTTTGATTACAATTGAAGGTTCTTCAATTGTGATTTTTCCACGTAAAAAATCACTTGTGTTGATTTATTATTTATTCCTAAAAACAAACAAACTAAAATCACTCTCGTAAGTGCTTGATGATTTTAGATTGAGTGTTTTGGAATTTTGAGTTTTGGAATATTTTAATCTTTATCTAATCACGAATCACATAGGATTTTCAATTGGTATCAGAGCAGGTCACTCTTTGTTTTCTCAAAAACTTTTGTTTTTATCAAAACTATAGGAGTGTGATTTTGTGTGACTAGTCTTATGGATTCTATTCGTGAAGGTAACTCAACTCATAGACCCCCTTTACTTGACGGTACAAACTATTCTTATTGGAAAGCTCGGATGAGAGCATTTTTAAAATCCATCGATGAGAAAGTTTGGCACTGCGTAGTCTTTGGGTGGAGTGAACCTATTGTCACCATTGATGGCATTGATATTCCTAAACCCCTTGATAAATGGGACACAACTGACTATCAGAACTCGAGTTGGAACAGCAAGGCTCTCAACTCCCTCTTTTGCTCTGTCACACCTGAAGAATTCCGTCGAATTTGCACGTGTGAAATAGCAAAAGAGGCGTGGGATATCCTTGAAACAATTCACGAAGGTACTACCTCTGTCAAAAGGTCAAAACTTCAACGTCTCACCTCCGCCTTTGAAACCCTTTTTATGCGGGACGATGAGACGTTTGATGATTTCTATGCAAAACTCAGTGATATCGTGAATTCCTGTTTCACTCTCGGTGAAAAAATCCCGGAAGCTAAAATTGTTGGGAAAATTTTGAGGTCCCTTCCCGAGAGGTTCCAATCAAAGGTGACAGCCATTGAGGAGGCTCAAAATGTTGATACCCTCAAGCTCGATCAATTGGTTGGAAATTTGCAGACTTATGAAGCCCACCAAATTTCCAAGAAAAAGCAAAAAGAAAGTATGGCTTTCACTAGTACTCATGAGACTGCAAAACCTCCGGAGACTGAATTTGATTTAGAGTCTGAGATGACGGCTATGCTTACAAAACAGTTTAAAAAATTTTTGAAAAAGAAGCCTAATTTCAGAGCCCCTATTTCAAAAGAGAAGAGTAATGACAAACCCAAAACCTTTCCACCAAAATTAGCTCAAACTACTGAAAAGAAGGTTGTTAGGGGGCCAGGGGTCAAGTGCTTTGAATGTCAAGGGTTTGGCCATATATCCCTTGAATGCCCTACGAAAAGAATCGGAAGAAAGTCTACACCGTAACTTGGGATGATGAAAGCGGGTCGGAGCAAGAACCCGAAGAACCTGAATCTGGTGAAGATGGGGATAGTGCTTTCATGGCATTTTGGTCCACGGTTTCTCAACCTCTTCCAAAACCTTCGGAATCAGCCCGTGGTCAGAACTTGCATCATGCTCCCACCTTTGATGGGACCAACTACCTGTATTGGAAAATCAGAATGAGGGCTTTTCTGAGAGCCTTTGAACCAGAAGGTTGGCAAACCATTGAAGAAGATACAGAAAGTGCAGATAATTCGGGCAATCAGAGAGCCCTAATCATTATCCGTGGAGCAATTTCTAATGAAGAACAGCAACGGGTCGTTCACTGCACAAAGGCTAAAGATGCATGGGAAATTCTGAGCCAATTCCATGAAAGAGGAGATTCACCTCCACCTCCATCCAGCAACTTATCTGTCCTGGTTGCTAGAGTGGACGAGGTCAAGAAGAATGAGGAGCAAAGAGAGGATGATGAAATATCTGAAGACCTTGATGAGATCAATGGCGATGAGCTACAACAAGCTTACGAGAAGCTGTACGAGGAATCTCTGAATTTGTCTAAAACCAACGACAAACTCTCTCTCAAGCTTAAAACATGCGAGAGTGAGAATGTCCGGCTCAAAGGAGAACTCTTGACAGCAAAACAGAATGTCATCAAGATCTCAAGTGACAGGCAAGACTTATGTGGAAAACTCCTATCCTGTGAAACTGAAAGGAATGAACTTTTGAAGGTGTATTCCACATATGAAGAAAAGCTTGAAAGTCTTGAGCTGTCACAAGCTACATTGGAAGAGAAAGTCAAACAGAAAGATGAAGAACTCCGTATTGCTCGAGCAACAATTGCCATGTGGAACAAAGGTTCCAGATCTCTAGAAGACATTCTCGGGTCTCAACAAATGGGTTCTGACAAAAGAGGGCTAGGCTATGGTGCGACAGCTCACAAAGGACAGGCCTCTACCTCACATAACTTGAAGACTCAAGCAAAGGGAAAATTGAAGGTAGACCAAGATGACTCTTTTCTTCATCAAGCAAAAACAGGTAAGATCAACAAAAGGGAGGTAAAACCTGTTTTTATTTGTCATCACTGTGGTAGGTATGGCCACATTCGTCCTTATTGTTTTGAACTGTTTGGTAAGGTGTCTCAAAAAGGCAGAAATTCTAATACTTTTTGGGTTAGGAGACAACCTTACATGTCTAGGCGGAACACCAAGACTAAAAAGATTTGGGTTAGAAAAGATGATTTGACTTGTTTTGTTGCTCACACTGCTCTAAAAGCACGTGACTCACACATGTGGTATCTTGATAGTGGGTGCTCTCGTCATATGTCCGGTAACAAATCTTACTTCACCTCCCTTGAAAAATATGAAGGAGGAATTGTTACCTTTGGAGATGGCGGCACTTCTAGAGTCATTGGTAAGGGCTCTATAAGTGTTGCTGGTCTTCCCAAGCTAGATAATGCCTTACTTGTTGATGGCCTTAAAGCTAATCTTTTGAGCATTAGTCAAATGTGTGATTCCCATCATGAAGTATTGTTTTCAAAAGATAAATGTGAAATTTTGGATAAAAAGGGAAATACTGTTTTACATGGGGTTCGCACATCTGATAACTGCTATGGGATTCTTACTACTAATGATCTCACTTGTCATTCTGCCATCATTAGTAACATTGATCTGTGGCATCAAAGATTAGGTCACATGAATTTCAGAGACCTAACTAAGATAGCCAACAAAGAACTTGTGAGAGGAGTACCTAAACTAGGTAAGAATTTGAGCCATGTGTGTGGACCATGTCAGCTTGGCAAGCAAACCCGTGCCCCTCATAAAAAGGTGAACAGCTTTACAACCAAACGTCCTCTTGAATTGGTTCACATGGATTTAATGGGCCCTACTCGTACTGAAAGCATTGGAGGTAAAAGATACATTTTTTTAACTGTTGATGATTTTACTCGATTCTCATGGGTAAATTTTTTAAGGGAAAAATCTGATACGTTTAATGCTTTCCAGGCTTTAGTCCTTAAAATCCAAAATGAACAGGGTGTTTCTATTGGGCGTATCATAAGAATCCGAACTGATCATGGTCGTGAATTTGAAAATAGTTCGTTTTCGGATTTTTGTGATATGCATGGTATTAAGCATGAGTTTTCTGCACCTATTACTCCACAACAAAATGGAGTGGTTGAGAGGAAGAACAGAGTTGTTCAAGAAATGGCTAGGGTCATGCTCCTTAGTAAGAGTCTTCCTCCAAAGTTTTGGGCCGAAGCCCTAAATACTGCTGTTTATGTCATAAATCGTGTGTATTTAAGGCCCGGCACTTTACAAACTCCTTATGAATTGTGGAAGGGTTTGAAACCTAATGTAAAATACTTCAAAACTTTTGGGAGTAAGTGTTACATCTTTAAAGATAGAGAGCCCTTGGGCAAATTTGACTCCCGAAGTGATGAAGGTATTTTTCTAGGGTATTCAACCAACAGTAGGGCTTTTCGAGTCTATAACCTGCGAACTTCATCATTAATGGAATCTATCAATGTGGTTATAGATGACACAGGTTCTCCTACTCCGGCATCAATGAGGATGACAATGGTGAGTCCCCAATCTTGGATACTGAACCACCAAATCAAGGAGAAGCTGAGGTTCAATCACAAGAAAATGTTACAGCACCATCCTCACAGGTAAGTTCAAGTCCCAAGAGTGCTCAAAGGGACATCACTCCTGTTGCTTCCATCACCGCAAGTCCTGAACTTAAACCATCAGCAAGGGTGAAACTGAATCATCCAGCTCAACAGGTAATTGGAAGTGTTTCGGATCGAATGAAAACCCGAAGACAGATTCGGGATGAGGTATCACACATGTGTTATGTTTCTTTAATTGAACCTAAGAATTTTAAAGAGGCCTTGCTAGATGATAGTTGGGTCAATGCTATGCATGAAGAATTAGGTCAATTTGAACGTAACAAAGTTTGGACTCTTGTTCCCAGACCTAGAGACATGAATGTGATAGGTACCAAGTGGATCTTTAAAAATAAATCTGATGAGAATGGTACTGTTGTGAGAAATAAAGCCAGGTTGGTTGCTCAAGGCTACACACAAGTAGAGGGTATTGACTATGATGAGACGTTTGCCCCAGTTGCACGTCTCGAATCCATTCGTATTTTGCTTGGTGTTGCATGTTTTCTTGGCTTTAAATTGTTTCAAATGGATGTGAAAAGTGCTTTTCTGAATGGGTACTTAAAAGAAGAGGCATATGTTGAGCAACCAAAAGGGTTTGAGGACCCTAAATGTCCTAATCATGTCTACAAGTTAGACAAGGCTTTGTATGGGTTGAAACAAGCCCCTCGGGCTTGGTATGATAGGCTTACTACCTTTCTTCTTGATAATGATTTTCAAAGGGGTAGTGTGGATAAGACTTTATTTGTGAAACATACCAAGTCTCATATTCTTGTTGCTCAGATATATGTTGATGATATTGTGTTTGGATCTACTGCTGAGCATCTTGTGAAATATTTTTCGGATTGCATGACACATGAGTTTGAGATGAGCATGATGGGAGAGTTGTCTTATTTTTTGGGTCTCCAAATTAAACAGTCTCCTTCGGGCATATTTGTTTCTCAGTCTAAGTATGCTAAAAATCTTGTGTCAAAATTTGGTCTTGAGTCTGCCAAACATGCACGCACTCCCATGAGCACCAGTCTTCACCTTTCCAAAGATTCCTCTGGTATTGATGTTGATCCTACCCTCTATAGGAGTATGATAGGGAGTCTTTTGTATCTCACAGCCAGTCGTCCTGATATTTCCTTCAGTGTCGGTGTATGTGCTCGCTACCAAGCCAGTCCTAAAGAGTCTCACCTTCTTGCGGTAAAACGCATCATCAAGTATGTTAATGGGACCTTGGGGTATGGGGTTTGGTTTTCCACTGATACTACAGCTGAAATTACTGGTTTTTCTGATGCCGACTGGGCAGGGTGTGCTGATGATAGGAAAAGTACATCAGGGGGGTGTTTTTACCTTGGGAATAATCTGGTTTCTTGGCATAGTAAAAAGCAAAATGCTATCTCTCTGTCTACTGCTGAGGCTGAATACATTGCTGCAGGGAGTTGTTGTGCCCAAATGTTGTGGATGAAGCAAATGCTTCATGATTATGGAATAGAACAGAACACTCTCACTCTTTTCTGTGATAACACAAGTGCCATAAACATTTCAAAAAATCCAGTCCAACACTCTCGCACCAAACATATTGACATCCGTCATCATTTTATTCGAGAGTTAGTGGACGAAGGCCTTGTTGTTTTGGAACATGTTTCTACTGAGCATCAAAAAGCTGATATTTTTACAAAACCCCTTGATCTTCTTCGCTTTGAGTTTCTTAGAAAGACCTTGGGTGTAATGACTCAGTAACTAGGTTGTATCCTGTTTTTCATATGAGGTGAGTGTGAGTGATTGACTTACTGTTCTTGGATGTGATAATCTCATTGTGATTGAGTCCTGATATATTTGCATCAATTTTATATGAACACTGCTCATGTTGCTTATAAGATCTTATTCATCTCTGTTCATAGCTCATTTTGAATGCCCATACTCATTTACTTCATGATCTCATTCTGTACACATCTTTGAGATAAACTGTTGCAGGGGTTTCCGCACAAGTGATCAAAGTTCTCTATGGACCACTGACAGTGTTTCTTGTACTCTTGCAGAGGAATTGACCTATACTGGTATATCATGGGTGATGTTAAGTCTCTTAACCATCTACCATCCTATTTCACTTCCATGGTTTTTCCCTCAGTACATGATTTCCGGGCATTAGGAAAAGGCTACCTCAGAGGCACCAACCAGGCCATCATTTTGATTTCATTCTTCTCTGGTTGGTCTCCATACTCTTGAGCGTGTATGCCACCAGTGAGTGTCCACAAGAAAGAAAAGTTAAAAAAAAAAAAAAAAAAAAAAGGGATCATTGTCTGAGGGGGAGCTTCCGCATTTACTCAACAAATACCCCGTGATTCCTAGTGGTTTGACTTTTCTCTGTGATTGACAGTCACTCTTGTTGGAGGTCCAGCCATCAGATCACTACGAGGATTAACTCTAGCTTTGTGGCTCTTAAGGATTGCACACACACACATCATTTATATGAGCTCTCATGTGTGTTTTTGAGTTATGCATTCTCATGATGCTTGTGGCTTTGATTTAATACTATCAGTTTTCTTCATGAGCTTGTGTTTCATTTTTTTTTCTCAAGTTTTCAGGACTCATGATTAGTGGATTCTCTTATCCTTGTGGTAAAGTCATTTACTTTGTCACCTTACTTGTTACAGGGCATCCTAGGTGTTTTATTAAAAAAAAAAAAAAAAAAAAAAAAAAAAAAAAATTTCTTGGCTCGAGCGACCGGGTCCTCGCTCGAGCGTGCTTCTGCTTCTGCATCAGACCTGAGAGCATGTGTTTCTGGCTCGAGCGACCCTTCTTGGCTCGAGCGACCCTGGCGTTTTTGTTACCCTCGCTCGAGCTAGCGAGTCTTCGCTCGAGCGAGCTGTCGCGATCAGTTTTTTAAAACAGGGATCTCTTCAGTTCTTGTTTCAATCTCTTCGATCTCTTCAAGTTCTTCTTCTCTCTCTCTCCTAGGGCTTTTTGTATTCACCTTTGCTAGGCTTGTTTGTGGTTTTTCTCTTGGATTTGAGGTTGCTTCCATCTCATCGCTCACATTCCTCTTCGTTGGTAAGTTTTTTTTTTATTTTGTTTCTTCTTCATCTTGTATTGGGCTTGTGATGCTGCTTTGTTTTGGCTTGTTGCTTCTGATTTCGTATCCTTCTCTTGCTCTAGGATTTCAGTGTGTTTGTTTCTAATCTGCATTGTTTGAGGGTTTTCTTTGTGTTTGTTGTTGTTGGGGATGTTAGGTTTTTCTCAAGTCTAATATTGGGTTGGTTTGTTTTGGGGGTACTTTATATATTCTGCCTTTGGGAAGTTGGTTTATTTGTAAGGGTTATATATTTCCACATTGGGTTTTTAGGGTTTTTTTCAGTTCTCATCTTGCAATTGCTTGATTGTTCACTCTTGTTGCCCATATGTGCCATATTTTGCTCATGCCTTATGATAATTGTTCATCTTGCCTTGTTCTGTTTTTCTGGTTATCATTTGCTTAGCCTGGATACTTATTGTTTTTTTTGGTTGGCTATTGATCTATGGTTTCATACTGTTAGTTTCATAAACCTCATGTTTGCTTTAACTCTGTGCTTATCTGTTTTTTATCTTGTTGCACTAATGGTTTTTGTTGGACTAATGGACTAATGCTGTTTATCTGTGTTCTTGGTTTTGCTTGGGGATTTGGGGTGGTCTGTTTATGGTTGTCTTGTTCTGTTTTTTCCTCTGTCTCTGTTGTGCCTCTGTGATTTGGTTAGTCATGGCTGAGCCTTCTAAACGTCGCAAGACGACTGCTTCTCGTCCCCCTTCAATACTTCCAAATTTGAATCCAAAGAAAAGGCCAAATTATTTCGAGAATCCTATGTCTCTCGCAAAGTTCATTTAGAACGCAATGTTTTACCAAATGCGTTTGAGATCATTCCCATTCGGTCCTTATTTGATCCATTAGGTGGAGACCAAGTGTTACATTTCTCTGGTCCTCAAAATCTTAGTCTCATTCGCGAGTTTTATTGTAACATTCATTCTGTTAACCGCGAAGCCTGTACCTTTGAGACTTGGGTTCGGAAGCAGTCCCTTGTCATTACTGGGGATTTGTTTCAGATGTTTCTTGGTCTTCCTGAAGTTACTAATTGTCATTTCCCTTTTCTTACCCGGTCTGGTGTTAATTTTGATATGGTTGCTTCCGAGTTGTGTGGTGTTCCTAGAACTTGGATCGCCGGAGCTCTCATTCAGCAGAATGAGTTGCTTCCGCGGTTCCGTCTTCTCAATATCATTGTGTGCGCCAATATTTTTGTCACTACTCATTCCTCTCATATTACTCAGGATCAAGGTTATGTTTTATATTGTATTCATCATCGCCTTCCCATTGATCTTCCCGAAATGATTGTTCTTAAAATGATTGGAGTCTTTGAGGGTAGAAAATCTTTAGGGCTGCCTTATGGGTGTTTTCTTCACCGTTTTCTCACTTCTCTTGGTGTCCCTGTTTTTGAAGATGACGAGTTTGCTTCTCCTGTCAAACCCATTACTAAACTCACCGTCTCACAGAGTCAGGCCCATGTTAGGGGGAGTGGATCCGGGGTTGGGGTTCTCATGTAGGTGGTCCCGGTGTTGCAGGTGATGATGATCCTCTTGCCGAGGAGGAGGAGGTTGAGGCTGCCCATGCAGGACCAGCAGCGGATACTCATGATTTGGATCCAGCTCTTGCACGTCGTCTTGACCATATCGATGCTCGCCTTGATGAGCACAGTGCTATGTTGTCCCAGATTTTATCTCTTCTTCAGCTGCAGCATCCTCCACCATCTTCCTAGTGGTTGTTTTTCTTGGTTTGTTTTCTCTTTACTTTTGTTTTTCCCGGACAAAAAGGGGGAGATATATATGGGATGTATTTTTGGATATTGGATATATGATGGGTATATTTTGGATATTGGATATATATGATGGATGTATATGTTGGATATATTCTTGAGGAACATATATGTCTGGATGTATCTAATGGTTTTAATCTGCAGGATTGGTTGTGTTTGAGGAATGCATGCTTATGTTGGTTTCTTTACAGCTCAACGGTTGTTGGTTTCTTTATACAGCTCAATGATTGGATGGTTTTCAAGTTTGGATTCTTTGTTTTCTTTTCATCGAGTTGTAGTTTATTAGGTCATTAGTTGAGTTGTAATTGTTTTAGTTAGATCTTTTGGTCAGGACTATTGTTTAAAAAGTTTTGTCCGGGTATTGACAAAGGGGGAGATTGTTAGGACCTATATTGTCAAAATCCCGCGCACAAAACTAAGTAATTGAGTTGTAATTTTTATGTGTTTTTTGCCTTCCTCGCTCGAGCCAGGAAGTCCTCGCTCGAGCGAAGGACTGTGTCCAGCATAAAACCTGAAGGTGATGAATGTGCGCTCGAGCATGGTATTGGTGGATCGAGCGAAGGTCTATGCTCGCTCGAGCGAATATGAAGGTGGCTCGAGCGAAGAATTGCTTCCATACAAAAACCTGAAGGTATTGTTTCCTCGCTCGAGCGAAGAGTTCGTGGCTCGAGCGAAGGCACTAGTAGAAATCACGCGAGATAAGCGTCTCGCTCGAGCGAGAGGAGCCTCGCTCGAGCGAGCTTCAGAATCCGGGAATTTTCAAGTAACTGGTTTCTTTCAGGATTGGGACTCTTTTTGGTTTTCTATAAGTAGATGGTTTCTCCTAAAACCAAGCTAACTTTTTCTAGATTAGATCCAAGAGTTCTAGAGTTTGGTTTTGAAGTTTTCCTCTGAAACTTTGATGAGTTTTCTTTGATGTTCTTGAGAGAGTTCTAAAATTCATGAGTTGAAATTCATACATCAAAGAGGTTGATACTTAATATTCAAGAGTATTCTCTTCGGTGGAATCCGAAGATCTTTACGTAAAGTTTCAAAAGGTGTTTGTTTCTTTACGTAGTCGTTAATTCGACAAGTGAAGTTGAGGTGTGGAACCAACTTCAGAATCAGTTCCGTGGCGAAGGCGTGGTGAAAGAGTTACAGAAGATTCAGAGACAAATTGACTAGGTTGGGTAATTTGTATGGTTTCTTTGTAACCTTGTAGTCCTTCTGTAGTGGATTGATTAGTGGCGGTTCGCCCGTGGTTTTTGATTACAATTGAAGGTTCTTCAATTGTGATTTTTCCACGTAAAAAATCACTTGTGTTGATTTATTATTTATTCCTAAAAACAAACAAACTAAAATCACTCTCGTAAGTGCTTGATGATTTTAGATTGAGTGTTTTGGAATTTTGAGTTTTGGAATATTTTAAATCTTTATCTAATCACGAATCACATAGGATTTTCAATATCAGTGACTAATTCTGATTGAATTTGAACCCAACTTATCCAATAAGAAGAATCCATAGTCAAGAATAATATTATTGAGACTTGTTTATATCTTTTGCCTGCAATAAATTCGTAACGATGTTGGCATTAACTTTCCCCATAATGTTTCTGAGCTCCTAGTTTACTGTCAATGGCTATAGCGATGCCAATGCATCTGCAAAAACTGGCTATTGTGATCCTGGATCAGTCCATTAGTGTTAAGTGCCATCCTTTATTAGTTATTGTGTTGAAGTTATTGGCCAAACGATTAATAAAGTCAGCAATTTTTCTGAATTCACTTTGTGAAATTCAAGTGAGTTTTTGGGTCAAGGCTCAAATGCCCAATAGCGCTGTAAATAATAGCAATGAAATACGTAATTTGGTCTTATTGGAAAGTGGACTGAGGATGAATGGACCAGGGTGTTTGTGACTTTAGCCCAACAGATTATTAGCATAAAAGACCAATTGGCCCAATGTCTCAACAACATCGTTTAGGGAATGAAATTAAACTCAACAACATGAAAAAATTATTTCATAACACATGTGATAATGTTACCAATAGATTTGAGTAGTCTATTTATACAAGTCTCACTTAAACTTCACATAAATCGACGACCTAATTTGTATGTGGCATGGGTATAGTAGCGGTTTTATATTAGTGGAGGTTTCGTTTTAGTAATAAAAATTTAAAAAAATAAAATAAAATTTGCTTTTCTTCTTTGTGTGTAAATGTGGAGTAGCCAATTAATTTCAATGTTAGTGGTAAAAAAGGTAGTAATACCTTTTTATCTTCGTTCTTAGTGAATCAAAAAATTAAAAATCAAAAAATGAATTATCAATTAAGAAATAACGTTTTTCTAATTTTTAACCAGTTTCTAACTTTTTAATTTCATTTCTAATCTAATCAAGTTAAATTTATATATATAACTAAGGGCTATGCTGTGATACACAGATGTGTACCATATACAAGTTATGACATTTATGAAATTGATTATCCTAAATGTCATAACCAAATCATTTTCTGTTATTGTTTAATGACTTCCATTAATAAAGTTTAACTAATAACATATAATGTAACAAAGAATGCCATTAAAATAAGACAATAATATTTCAAATGACAAAAATAACATCCCTTGATAGGGATGTAATAATGGCCAGGCCCAAACGGGCCTCGCTGGCTCCCATTTTTTTGGCGGGCCAAACCGGGCCAGCCCATGGGTCGAAAAATGAGGCCCAGGCCCAAGCCCATGCCCACTCAAAATAGGGCCTAGGATCAGGTTGGCAGGCCTGGGCTCAGGTCGCTGGCCGGACTTGGGCAGGCCTCTTTTTTTTTTGGAAAATGGAACGATAAATACATTATCTATGTAGATTATTTATTAGGGATAAAAAATAAAAGAAAAATTATACTATAGTATTTTAGTTAAGATTAATAAGATGTTTTGTTTGGTTATATTTCATGGTGGTATTTAAATTTAGGGCAAATTACACAAATAGTCCCTATAGTTTGGACCTTGTATCACTTTGGTCCATGACTTTTTAATTATGACAAATTTGACCCTGAATTTTGAATCTTGTTCCAAATAAAGACAATTGAAGATATTATTAGATTTTTCAAGGGTAAAATTGTCAACTTGATAAAATATAAACTAATTTGACAAAAATAAATGCCAAACAAATATTTTTGAATTTTTAAAAATTATTTCTACCTACTAAAAATAAAATTTTGTAAAATTGATAAATCTTTTAGACATTTCTTTATTTTTTTTACTAAATTAATTTTTATTATGTGTTTGGATGATGATCATGTAAAATTAATTTTAAAAAATTAATCATGTAAATTTTATTAATTTTACATAATTTTATCATTGGTGGATAAAAATAATTTTTAAAAATTAAAAATATTTTTTTTGACATTTATTTTTATCAAATTAGTTTATATTTTATCAAATTGACGATTTTACCCTTGAAAAATCTAATGATATTTTCAATTGTCCTTATTTGGAACAAGATTCAAAATTCAGGGTCAAATGTGTCACAATTGAAAAGTCAGGGACCAAAGTGACACAAGCCCTAAACTATAGAGACTATTAGTGTAATTAACCCTTAAATTTAATTATGTATGACTTAAGTTTTTTTAATTATGAACTTATAACTAAAAAAACCAACACTACAATAGTCTTGCGCCATTCGGAGGTGAATTACAAAGACGTAAGTTAACATTTTCTAAGTGATGTGCTGCACAAATCCAAAATATCATTTATGAGAGCTTGATGAATGAATATTAAAATGAAGACTTGATGAATATTCATTCATCAATTTTGGATTAATATTCTATGATTAATATTCATTCATAGAATCTGGTAAAACACCAGAAATAGGCTAAAAAGTATCAAAAACAAGATCAATCACCGAAATTACTTAAACACAGAATAAAGAATGATACCTAGCGTGTTTGTGAAACAAAATAAATAAACACAGAAATCCAGCGATTAGGCATGAAAGAAACAAGCTAGATTACAAAGAGAGACAGAGAGTTGATTATGAATCGATCAAAATCCACATAGAAATTCAGCAATTAGGCTTGATTATGAATCGATGGAAATTTTCATCAACAGCAGATCGAAATCTTCAAATCTGTTATGATTTTGAAGTTTTGGGGGTTAGCTTTGGATTCAGTTAGTTGTTGATTGTTGGGGGTTAGTTAGTGGTTAGGAGATTTGTTAGGAGGTTGGTTAGTTAGTTAGTATTGGATGTATATAGCTACGGTTGAAAGGGGACAAATGGGGGAAATTTTTGGGACTGTAATCAAGTGTATGAGAAAAGGGTGAATGAACTCCAAATTCAGTTTTCCATTTTTTCTCTTCTTTTTCTTCAATTACTGTTTTCTTCTTTCATGGTCATATCAATTGGTATCAGAGCAAGGATATTCTTGGCCTGCAAGAGAGATTCCACAGAAATGACAGATGGAACTAGGGCACAAGAATAAAAAAAAATCGATGAAGCAATACGAACTCTTAAAGACAGCAGTGATAGGCAAACACAGGATATCAGAGAGATCAGAAATTCATTGAAAGATGTAAATGAAACCAAGGAATTGATTTTTGCCATGAATGTCAAGTATGATCAAATGGCAAATGGAGTTTTTGGAAATCATCCAGAAACCATGAAAGCTCAGGTTCGTTCGAATTCATCTCAATTATCTACTTTTTTCAATACCAGATATGCAAGAATTGATTTTCCAAGATTTTTTTGGGAAGATTCCACTGGATGGTTGTATAAATGTGAGAGATTCTTCGATTATAACTCAGTTGAAAGTGCAAACAAGGTGAAATTAGCCACTCTGCATTTAGAAGATAAGGCCCTTCAATGGTACCAATGGTTTGAGAAATGCCATCGCCAGATTAATTAGGATCTGTTCAAAAAAGGAATTATTTCTAGATTTGGGCCCAATTCTTATGAAGATGCAATGAGTGATCTGACCAAATTAAGGCAAACAACCACTGTAAAGGAATATCAGGAACAATTTGAGATTCTGGCAAATAAAACCAGTGATTTACCAGAAGCTTTTTTCATTAGTTGTTTCATCAGTGAGTTAAGAGAAGACATTAAGGCAGGGGTGTTAATGTTCAGGCCTACTACTATAGTTCAGGCCATTGGATTGGCTAAAATGCAGGAGAATAGCATTGAAGCCATAACAAGAAGAGCAAGACAAGGGAATAGAGTAGGAGAATCTACTTTTTCCCATCAGGCCAAACAAAATCCATTTATGAATCCTGTGAAGAAAGAACTACCAAAGGACTTGGAAGAAAAAAAAAGCCAAAGGATTATGTTTCAAATGCAATGAGAAGTATACAAGGGGCCATATCTGTAAAAAGAAGCAGTTATATGCTCTGGATGTTGAACAAGAAGATCAAGAATAGGTGGAAAACGAGGGTGAAGATGTGGTTGAAGACCAGATTCCAGAAGAGGAATTACAGATTTCTATTAATGCCCTGTCTGGCTCTATTTCCTATAGAACTATGAGGGTAAAAGGCAATGTCAAGAAAAAGCTAGTTATGATCCTAATAGACTCGGCAGAAGTAATCAAGAGAGTTGGGATAATGGCCTCAGAGACAGACCCATTACCAGTTTCAGTTGCTGATGGAACCAAACTAATGAGCACAACAATATATAAAGGATTTCGGTGGGAAATGCAGGGTACCGAATTTCAAGCTGACATGAGGATTTTGCAACTCAAGGGCTGTGACATGGTTTTGGGGATTCAGTGGTTAGCAACATTGGGTCCAGTGAAATGGGATTTCAAGAATTTGAGCATGGAGTTTTAGTTGAATGATAGAAGGCATGTGCTAAGGGGAGGAAAAAAAAGAAGAATTGACAGTCATTTGGGCTAATAAGATGGAAAAGATAATTCAGAAACAAGCACATGGAGTTGTAGCTTGGGTGTACTTTCTTCAAGCTGAATGTAATGAACTAGAAGATACCTTGCCACCAGACTTGGAAGCATTATTGGCTGAATATGAAGATATTTTTCAAGAACCTAAGACCCTTCCTCCAACCAGAGCTCATGACCATTGCATACCATTGAAACTAGGGACAGAACCTGCCAATATCAGGCCCTACAGGTATCCCTATTTCCAAAAGACTGAGATTAAAAAACAGGTTAGTGAGATGTTAATTTCAGGAATTATTAGAACCAATGTTAGCCCTTATTCTTCACCTGTGCTATTAGTTAAGAAAAAGGATAGGAGTTGGAGAATGTGTATTGATTATGGAGCCCTAAATAAAGCTACTGTGAAGGATAAATTTCCTATTCTTGCTATAGATGAACTCCTTGATGAATTGTGTGGTGCTAAGTATTTCTCTAAGCTGGATTTGAGATCTGGTTATCACCAGATAAGGGTAACTCCTACAAACATTTACAAAACTGTATTTAGAACCCATGATGGACATTATGAGTTCAGGGTAATGCCATTTGGGTTAGCAAATGCCCCATCTACTTTTCAAAGCTTAATGAATGAAGTTTTCAGGCCTCACTTAAGGAAATTCATCTTAGTATTTTTTGATGACATTTTAGTATACAGTAGTACATGGATCAATCATTCGCATCATTTGCAAGCTACTTTGCAATTGCTGCGAGTTCACCAATTGTTTGCCAAAAGGTCCAAGTGTGTGTTTGGTAAAGAGGAGGTAGAATACTTGAGGCATTTGGTTTCAGGAGAAGGGGTTTCTGCTGAACCAACCAAAATTACAGCTATGACTAGCTGGCCTGCACCTGCTACTTTAAACGAACTAAGAGGATTTCTTGGCCTTACAGGATACTATAGACGGTTTGTTCAGGGCTATGGAAAAATTTGTTCTCCACTCAATCAATTACTCAAAAAGGATTCCTTCCAATGGAACTCAGAAGCTGCAGTGGCATTTGAACAACTTAAGGCAGTAATGACCACAATATCAGTTCTGGCTTTGCCTAATTATACTAAAGAATTTGTGGTGGAATCAGATGCATCGGGAAAAGGCTTAGGGGCTATGCTAATGCAAGAGGGACATCCAATAGCTTTTTGGAGTAAAGGCTTATCTGCACGGAATCAACTTTTATCTACCTATGAAAAGGAATTAATGGCAGTGGTCTTGGCTGTACTCAAATGGAGGCATTACCTTTTGGGTAGGAAATTCCTTATCAGAACAGATCACCAAAGCTTAAAGTACCTATTGGAGCAAAGGGTGGGCGCCCCTTTTCAACAGAAGTGGATTACTAAATTGTTGGGTTATGATTATGAGATCATTTCCAGATGTGGAAAGGAGAATAAGGCAGCGGATGCTTTGTCTAGAAGGGAGGATACTACAGATAATCCTGCTATTTTGCATGCTATCACTTTTGTGTCTACTAGTTGGTTAGCTGAAATTAAGCAAAGTTGGATATCTGATCCAGTGGTGCAACAGGTCATTGTTGATTTGATTCTTGATCATACTTCCCATATAGGTTATCGTTGGGAGCAAAGGGATTTTGACCTATAAAGGCAAATTGGTGGTAGGGAACATGCCTCAGCTCAAGATCCAGATTATGGAGGAATTTCATTGCTCTGCAATAGGTGGGCATTCAGGGATTGATAAAACCATTAAGAAAATTCAGAGAACTTTGTATTGGAAAGGGTTAAAGAAAGATGTTTCGAAGTTGGTTTCCGAATGTGACATTTGTCAAAGGTTTAAGAGTGAAAATGTGAAATCCCTTGGATTGTTACAGCCTTTAGCTATTCCCAATCGAGTTTGGTCTGATATCTCCATGGATTTTATTAAGGGCCTTCCCAAATCACATAGCAGATCTGTTATACTTGTGGTCGTCAACAGGTTAACTAAGTATGGCCATTTCATGGCACTTTCACATCCATACACAGCCAAAGATATTGCTCAAGTATTCCTGGATCAAGTTTACAAATTACATGGACTGCCCTCATCTATCGTATCCGATAGAGATGCAGTCTTCACTAGCAATTTCTAGCATGAGCTTTTTACTTTGCAAGGTTGCAAATTGTGTTTAAGTTTCGCTTATCATCCACAAACTGATGGCCAGACAGAGATCTTAAACAAGTGCTTGGAGAACTATTTACGATGCATGACAGGTGACTGTCCTAGGAACTGGGCTAAGTGGCTTTCTTTAGCTGAATGGTGGTACAACACTTCCTACTATTCAACCATCAAAACCACTCCATATTACGCTGTTTATGGCCAAGATCCACCAGACCACACCTTCATTGCTTGCAACCCCTCTGCTGTGGCTGAGGTGGATAATTGGATACGGGAAAGAGCTTCAATTCTCAGAATGTTAAAGGACAATCTGCATCAAGCTCAACATAGGATGGAGCACTATGCTAATACGCATAGATCCGAACATGAATTTGAACCACATGACAGGGTTTACTTGCGGCTGCAATCTTATAGGCAGACTACTTTGGCCTTACACAAGAATATGAAGCTTGCTTCTAGATTTTATGGTCCATTTCAGGTTGTGGCAGGAATTGGAAAGGTTGCTTATTAGCTCCAATTACCTACTTCTACCCATATCCATCCTGTGTTTCATGTTTCTTTGTTAAAGAAAAAGTTGGGTCAGTACATAGTCGCACAGCCTACATTGCCACCAATCGCACCTGATGGTACTTTTCAAATGGAACCTGTGGCAGTGCTGGATAGACGTATGGTTGTAGCGATCCCGGTTTTGACCCGGTCAACTTCGGGGGTCAAGCTGCCCGGTCAGCTCGCTGAAAGCAAAAATGCAAAATGCATTCGAAATTGCTTACGAGAAAGTGTATTTCACACTCAAGTGACTTTGTTATATCAGTCCATAAATTAGGGTTTCAGATCACTTTTTGCAGCCCCCCTCTCTCTAAAACTCTCCAAATTTCCAGGTCTAGAGCTTCTCTCTCTAGAAGTCATCTTCTCTCTTTGATTTCTCCAAATCCATTGGGATTTAGGCCTAAGTTCTTCACCAAAGTTGGTTATCACCTCGAGGGCTTCATTGTGTGCGGTGGAGATCGAGTTTCGACACCGTAGATTTTGGGGTTTCATCTCAGATTCTCTTCAAAACTTGAGGTAGGGATTTTCTACACTCTAATATGATTTTTAGCTTAGTTATTTGCTATTGTGTATAGATGATGAGATTTGGTTGTGGTTTGGACAAATCTAGGATTTGGGTGTGAAATGAAAATGGGGGTTTTGATGAATATGAGGTAAACGAGTATGAGGCTTGAATATAAGATCATTTTGTGCCAAAATAGTTGATTTTGGTGTTTGGGTTGATATTTGGTGAAAGGGGGATTCTGCCCAAATTTTGATTAAATTATTGTTTTGCATAAATAATTGGGATTAACATTGAAAACGTGAAATTGGAAGGTTGTGATTATAAATGGTGATATTGGATATGTATTATCTCACCTATGGAAGTTTTGAATAAACTATTTATTTTGATAATGAACATCTCTTTAGAAATAATTGCATTGGGCTATCGGTGGAGGATAACTATGATTGTTGTAGAAATTACATGAAGATTAGGCGATTTAATACTAATCCATTGTTGGTGTCATTGAAAATGACCATGTTATAGATACATTGTATATGTATGTTTATTGGGAGGAGAAAGGGGATGTATTTCATATGTTTATAAATACATTGCATATGTATATTTGTTTGGGAGGAGAAAGGGGATGGACTCCATTTAAAGCAAGTTGGCCAGAGTGTCCTGGTGAAAGACCTGAAATTTTATATATAAATGGGTGCCGATTCCTTCGGACGAAATATCCGTAAAATGGCAGGTTTGAAGTGTTTATGTGAGATTTGCATAATTGGAAAATCATTGAGTTGTAGTCTCATTTTGATTGTTGAAAGATAACGAATTTAACTCATGAATTGAGTAGTTTATATGAACTGGAAATGAAATTAAAGGAAAATGGAATAAGGTTGGTCTTAGTGGCATATGGATATGCAGGTCTTGTGGATGTTTCAGGATCGGTATTGTTTATGTACGTGGTATTTATACCTTTGCTAAACCTCATAAATTGTGTTAGATTATTCCACTGGGCTGTTGGCTCACCCTATATGGGAATACCATTTTCAGGTACAGGTGAGATGCTTCCTCCAAGGCAATAGCGTTGATGGAGTTTTGGGAAGCAAGAGCTTCTTAAATATGCCTTATGTGTGTATGTTTGTTATTTGTAAAGCCAAGGGCTTAAGATGTAATGAGCGAGACTCATTTTTGTAACCAAGAATGTTCTTGGATAAATTTGTAAGCCTGTAGGGCACTTATTACTGTTTGGATTCCATTTCATACTTGCTGTAAAATGCATGTTTGGGATTGGAACTGGGGCATTGAGATGTGAACAATGTATTGGCATTTGGGATTTAATGGAAATGGGTGTATGGATTACTTAGCAATATATATGTGTTTGTCTATCAGGTGGGTTTGTCATAAATAGATATATCATTTTTCGGGGGCGTTACAACTTGGTATCAAGCGTACCGGGTTTGAATACTTTGGGTACGTGGGAAGTGGTTAGTACCACAATGGGTTTGTCTCGCTTGTTAGAGACTTATGTATGATGTTATGTGCTTATATGATAACATGCTTATGTGACTATATGGGTATGGAATTTAGTTTCTAGGATGTTGATCGAATCTATGGGTTTCTGGGAGTCCTGTTGGAAAGGCACTTGATCACTGCCGTTTCTAACTGGAACTCTAGCAACGCCACGGGACGGTCATTATCCGGAAATGAAATTCGTAAGTGCTTATGTGATTATGTGCTTATGTGGAGTGAATTACAGTTGTCCAATGTATTAGGACGCGAGTGAAATAGCTTCGACACATTTGTGAATGTGCTAATCCTTTGTTACCTTTATTAGGATGTCAGGACGAGGACGTGGTGGTAGGCGTGGTAGGCCTAGGAGGCAGGAGATGCCTATACCGGATGAAATTCCGGCGCAGGAGGAGGGAGTTGGTCAGGCCAACGTGGCCGAGCCAGTAGGTCAGCAGGCCATGGGCGCCTTAGCCCGCGAGATGGCAGGAGCATTGAGGGAATCCATGGACATTCTCAGGGCTGAGAATCAAGTCCAGGCCCATGTAGCTGAAGCAGGGCCGTCTTTTCTGAAGAGAGAGTTCTTCCGGTCAAATCCGGATGAGTTTTTGGGTGACCCTAAGGAGCCACTGAAGGCTGATGAGTGGCTTGAACAGTTAGCGAAGACATTCGAGATGCTTGGCATCGAGGATGATCAGTTGAAAGTGACCTTGGCGTCTTTCCAGTTAAAGGGGGATGCGGGGCAGTGGTGGAAGTATGCGCGGGGGCGCATTGGAGGGACTTGGGAGGCATTTGTTGACGCCTTTCAGGAGAAGTTTTTGCCTCCCACTGTTAGGGAGAAGTTGAGGGATCAGTTCTGTCAGCTCAAGCAGCTGAATACACCAGTGGCGGAGTTTGAGGCCACCTTTACTAGTCTATCCAGGTTTGCACCTGAGTTAGTGGCGACTGAGGAACGCCGCTGTCTGGAGTTTGAGAAGAAATTGAGGACCAGACTCATGTTTCGAGTGGCCGGTTCCATGATTAGAGATTATGGGCGCCTTGTGCAGTCTGCAGCCCACCTTGAAACTATTATGCAAGCAGAAGATGAAAGGATGAGGGGCTCCAGGAGGAGTCAGGATAGTCAGGGAGACAGTAAGAGGCAGAGGGGTTCCTACCCTCAGCAGTCCCAGGGAACTCAGTCGAGGTCCACTTTTCCAATACCGAGTTCAGGTTCTAGGAGAGGTGGGCAGGGAGATTTTACTTGCTTTAAGTGTGGTCAGTTGGGCCACAAGTCTCCAGCTTGTCCTCAGAGAGGAGGAGGACAGCGAGCAGCATCATCTTCGGCTCGTTTTCAGAGCCAGAGTCAGGGAAGAGGCCAGCCGCTCACTTGTTATCAGTGCGGGCAGGCGGGGCACCTGAAGAGGTTTTGCCCACAGTTGGGTGGTACACCTGGTGCGTCTGGTTCGAGACAGACACAGAGTTACCAGCCAGCACAGTCAGCACAGGCCTCGAGGGCCAATCAGGGAGTCTCTTCGGCTCAGTCTGTGCATCAGGCTTATGCTCCGAGGGGTGAGCAGGTTGAGCAGAGGCCTACTGGACGTATGTATACAGTTGTAGGGCCAGATCTTGTACCTGATCCTTCTGTAGTGAGAGGTACCTTTTTGTTTTGCAATTCAGTTGCTAATGTGTTGATTGATACGGGTGCATCCCATTCTTTTATTTCGTATGCGTTTGCATCAGTTTTGGGTTTGGAGTTGGCACAGTTAGCATCTCCTATTTGTGTAGAGTCACCTGTTGGTGGTCAGACTGTTTTGAGACAGGGATGTCGGGGTTGTGACATCGAGGTTGCTGGTCGTCGATTACCTTTTGCATTTGTATTGATTGACATGCTTAGTTTTGATGTCATATTGGGTATGGACTGGTTATCGTCATACCGGGCTGTTATAGATTGCTACCGTCAGAAAGTTACTGTATGTACCTTGAGTGGCGATTGCTTTTATTTCTTGGGGGACCGGGTGGATAGAGTCTTATCACCGGTATATGATCCGCATGGGCGGAGTGAACTTAGTTGTCTCCTTGCTAGCTTTTTGAGTAGTGAGTGTGATGAAATTCGGGTTGAATTGCCGAGGGTAGTTTGTGAATACTCGGATGTTTTTCCGAGGATCTTGTCAGTTTACCGTCTCACCGAGAGATCGAGTTCTCTATTGTTTAGTGCCTGGCACGGCACCGGTTTCTATGGCTCCATATAGATTTGCACCTGCTGAATTGAATGAGTTGAAGATTCAACTCCAGGAATTGTTAGATAAGGGTTTTATTCACCCTAGTACTTCACCTTGGGGAGCGCCGGCTCTCTTTGTTAAAAAGAAAGATGGAGCATTACAGCTTTGTATTATTATCGAAAGTTGAACTAGGTTACTATTAAGAATAAGTACCCAATGCCTCGTATAGATGATCTGTTTGATCAGTTGAAGGGGTCTTGTTGTTTCTCTAAGATAGACCTGAGATTGGGTTATCATCAGTTGAGAGTAAGGGAGGAGGATATCCCAAGACGGCATTCCGTACGCGGTATGGCCATTATGAGTTTCTTGTAATGCCTTTTAGGCTAACTAATGCTCCAGCTGTGTTTATGGATTTAATGAATCGGATCTTCCGTGAATTCTTAGATCGTTTTGTGGTTGTCTTTGTGGACGACATTTTGATTTATTCACCTTCTGAGGAGGAGCATGAGGAACATTTACGAGTAGTACTTGAGTTACTTAGAGCCCATAGCTGTATGCTAAGTTTGGGAAATATGACTTTTGGCTGGAAGAAGTTAAATTCCTAGGGCATGTAGTATCAAGGGAAGGGGTGACTGTAGATTCATCCAAGATAGAGGTAGTCTAAGATTGGACACAACCTAAGAATGCTTTCGAGATTCGTAGTTTCTTGGGGTTGGCCGGGTATTGCCATCGGTTTGTGAAAGATTTCTCTAGACTAGCTTTACCTTTGACTAAGTTGACGAGGAAAGAAATCAAATTCATGTGGCGTGAGACTTGTGAGAAGTCATTCCAAGAGCTTAAGATTAGACTCACCACTGCTCCAGTATTGATTATACCGGAGAGGGGTTTGGGTTATTCAGTTTATTGCGATGCTTCACGAGAAGGTCTAGGTTGTGTATTGATGCAAAAGGGTAAAGTAGTAGCCTATGCCTCACGGCAGTTGAAAACACATGAGAGAAATTATCCCACCCATGACTTAGAGTTAGCAGCAGTGATATTTGCCTTGAAGATCTGGAGGCACTATCTGTATGGTGAGAAATTTGAAGTGTTCTCTGATCACAAGAGGCTAAAATATCTGTTTACATAGAAAGACTTGAATTTGAGATAGATGAGGTGGATGGAATTCATAGAGGATTATGATTTTGAGTTACATTATCATCCCGGGAAGGCCAATGTTGTGGCCGATGCTTTGAGTAGAAAGCCAGTTAGTAGTGTAGCTTCTATCGCCATCCGAGAATGGGAAATGTTGGGTACTCTTAATGAGTTTGACTTGCATCTGGGCGAGTCTGTTGAGTCTGCAGCTTTGTTTTCACTAGTTGCACAACCTACACTTGTGAACCGAGTGTTGGAAGCGCAAAAGGGTGACCATGAGGTGGAGTCATTCCGAGAGAAGATTTCCAATGGAAGGTAGAAAGAGGTTTGACTGTGTATCCCGACCAAAGTGTGAGATACCGTGACCGTTTGTTTGTACCGGAGTCTTGCTGAGAGGAAGTACTCCGAGAGTCTCATCATTCGTGCCTTGCGGTGCATCCGGGAGGCACAAAGATGTATCATGATCTTAGTCGCTAGTTTTGGTGGAGAGGTATGAAAAAGGATATGGCTGTGTTTGTATCAAAGTGCCTTACGTGTCAACAAGTGAAGGCTGAGCATCATAGACCAGCGGGTTTGTTACAACCTTTACCTATAGCCGAGTGGAAATGGGAGTGTGTTACCATGGATTTTCTAGTTGGGCTTCCTAGAACACAACGAGGCAATGACGCCGTTTGGGTGATTGTTGATAGGTTGACTAAGTCTACCCATTTCATTTCAATGTGCACCAGCAACTCGGTTGAATGCTTGGCAGAGTTGTACATTAGAGAGATAGTTCGACTTCATGGAGTCCCTGTGACTATTGTGTCAGATAGGGATCCTCGTTTTACTGCCCAATTATGGCAAAGCCTTCAAGAGGCGTTGGGAACTAAGTTGACTCTTAGCACCGCTTATCATCCTCAAACCGATGGACAGTCGGAACGTACCATTCAGATTTTGGAGGACATGCTTAGAGATTGTGTCCTTGATTTTAAGGGTCCTCGGGAGAAACACTTACCGTTGGTTGAGTTCACCTATAACAACAGTTATCAAGCTAGTATTGGGATGGCACCATTTGAGGCCTTGTATGGCCAACCTTGTAGATCACCGGTTTGTTGGGCTGAAGTGGGTGACGCACCGTTACTAGGTCCGAAAATAGTTAGAGAGACAACCGAGAAAGTGGTTCTCATTCGGAAGAGGTTAGCTACGGCCCAAAGTTGACAAAAGAGTTATGCCGATAAGAGGAGACGACCTTTATCTTTTGAAGTTGGTGACCATGTGTTTCCAAAAATCTCACCAATGCGGGGTTTGATGAGATTTGGTAAGAGTGGTAAATTATCTCCAAGGTTCATTAGGCCTTTTTAGATCTTAGAGCGAATTGGGGAAGTGGCATACCGGTTAGCTTTACCGCCGCAACTTTTGGGAGTTCACAACGTATTTTATGTAGCAATGCTTAGGAAGTATGAACCCGACCCTTCTTACGTGCTTGATTGGGTTGACTTGGAGGTAGATGAGGATACCTCTTATGAAGAATGACCAATTCAAATATTAGATACCCGGGAGCAAGTGCTACGAGGAAAAACTATACCGTTGGTAAAGGTGTTATGGAGACACCATGGGGTTGAAGAAGCAACGTGGGAACGGGAGACGGAAGTCCGCTCTAAGTATCCGAATTTGTTTGAAAATGCTTAAGTTGTTTTCCTTGTAATATTCCCTAGTATTTGAGGGAAATGTGTTAAAATTGTTGACCACATGTTGTTATGTTAAGCATGGAGTAGTTACGGATTGTTATTTGTTTGCTTCATGTTTAGGTTGATGTGGACAGTTGTTGTTGATGAGATCACCATGGTGGAAATGGTAAAAAAAAAAAAAAAAAAAAAAAAATTGGTTGAGAGTTAATATTGTGATTTAAAAATGAAATAGCGTGGTTTTGATCGCTAGAAACCCCTTTGTTTGGGTAGTTTGATTTGAAATTTCGGGGACGAAATTCTTTAAAGGGGGGAGGTTGTAGCAATCCCAATTTTGACCCGGTTAACTTCGGGGGTCAAGCTGCCCGGTCAGCTCGCCGAAAGCAAAAATGCAAAATGCATTCGAAATTGTTTACGGGAAAGTGTATTTCACACTCGAGTGACCTTGTTATATCAGTCCGTAAATTAGGGTTTCAGATCACTTTTTGCAGCCCCCCTCTCTATAAAACTCTCCAAATATCCAGGTCTAAAGCTTCTCTCTCTAGAAGTCATCTTCTCTCTTTAATTTCTCCAAATCCATTGGGATTTAGGCCTAAATTCTTCACCAAAGTTGGTCATCACCTCGAGGGTTTCATTGTGTGCGGTGGAGATCGAATTTCGACACCGTAGATTTTGGAGTTTCATCTCAGATTCTCTTCAAAACTTGATGTAGGGATTTTCTACACTCTAATATGATTTTTAGCTTAGTTATTTGCTATTGTGTATAGATGATGAGATTTGGTTGTGGTTTGGACAAATCTAGGATTTAGGTGTGAAATGAAAAGGGGGGTTTTGATAAATATGAGGTAAACGAGTATGAGGCTTGAATATAAGATCATTTTGTGCCAAAATAGTTGATTTTGGTGTTTGGGTTGACATTTGGTGAAAGGGAGATTCTGCCCAAATTTTGATTAAATTATTATTTTGCATAAATAATTGGGATTAACATTGAAAACGTGAAATTGGAATGTTGTGATTATAAATGGTGATATTGGATATGTATTATCTCACCTATGGAAGTTTTGAATAAACTATTTATTTTGATAATGAACATCTCTTTAGAAATAATTGCATTGGGCTATCGGTGGAGGATAGTTATGATTGTTGTAGAAATTACATGAAGATTAGGCGATTTAATGCTAATCCATTGTTGGTGTCATTGAATATGACCATGTTATAGATACATTGTATATGTATGTTTATTGGGAGGAGAAAGGGGATGTACTTCATATGTGATTATGTTTATAAATATATTGCATATGTATATTTGTTTGGGAGGAGAAAGGGGATGGACTTCATTTAAAGCAAGTTGGCCAGAGTGTCCTGGGTGAAAGACCTGAAATTTTATATATAAATGGGTGCCGATTCCTTCGGACGAAATATCCGTAAAATGGTAGGTTTGAAGTGTTTATATGAGATTTGCATAATTGGAAAATCATTGAGTTGTAGTCTCATTTTGATTGTTGAAAGATAACGAATTTAACTCATGAATTGAGTAGTTTATATGAACTGGAAATGAAATCAAAGGAAAATGGAATAAGGTTGGTCTTAGTGGCATATGGATATGCAGGTCTTGTGGATGTTTCAGGATCGGTATTGTTTATGTACGTGGTATTTATACCTTTGCTAAACCTCATAAATTGTGTTAGATTATTCCACTGGGCTGTTGGCTCACCCTATATGCGAATACCATTTTCAAGTACAGGTGAGATGCTTCCTCCAAGGCAGTAGCGTTGATGGAGTTTTGGGAAGCAAGAGCTTCTTAAATATGCCTTATGTGTGTATGTTTGTTATTTGTAAAGCCAAGGGCTTACGATGTAATGAGCGAGACTCAATTTGTGTAACCAAGAATGTTCTTGGATAAATTTGTAAGCCTGTAGGGCACTTATTACCTGTTTGGCTTCAATTTCATACTTGTTGTAAAATGCATGTTTGGGATTGGAACTGGGGCATTGAGATGTGAACAACATGTAGTTGGCATTTGGGATTTAATGGAAATGGGTGTATGGATTACTTAGCAATATATATGTGTTTGTCTATCAGGTGGGTTTTGTTGCATAAATAGATATATCATGCCCAAATTTTCAGGGCATTACAATGGTTAAGAGGAACAACAAGGCAATGGCTCAACTCCTCATTCAGTGGTCTCACTCGTTTCCAGAGGATGCTACTTGGGTGGACTACCAGGACATCATCACCAAATATCTCCATTTCCAGCCTTGAGGTCAAGGCTGTTTTTAAGGGGTGGGAAATGTTATGATTTTGAAGTTTTGGGGGTTAGTTTTGGATTCTGTTAGTTGTTGATTGTTGGGGGTTAGTTAGTGGTTAGGAGATTTGTTAGGAGGTTGGTTAGTTAGTTAGTATTGGATGTATATAGCTACGATTGAGAGGGGAAAAATGAGGGAAAATTTTGGGACTGTAATCAAGTGTATGAGAAAAGGGTGAATGAACTCCAAATTCAGTTTTCCATTTTCTCTCTTCTTTTTCTTCAATTACTGCTTTCTTCTTTCATAGTCATATCAAAATCTTCATCAAAAATCGATCAAAATCTTCAAATCTTCATCACGTGAGAGTCGAGCGAGAGAGAGTGGAAAGTGGACAGCGAGATTTGAGCAAGAGAGAGTGGAGAGTCAAAAGAGAGAGAGATTTAGAGAGAGAGAGAGAGAGAGGGGGAGAGAGTTCATACACCGTTGGGACATATTTGGGAAATAAGAGTGAAATGATTTTTTTATTTTTTTATTTATTTTTTTATTTTTTGTAAAAGTGATTATAGACGCAAAAAATCAAATTTCTAGTAGTGTACACAAGCTCTAGGATCTATATGCCTAAGATGAATGGGCTTAGTTTGGATGTTTAAAAATAAGACTTGATCACAATTCACAATCCAAATGTAAAGTCAACCAAAAAGTCCAACCCAATACTTGATGGGCCAATAGACTTTTGTGGGTGGGTGGACAATGCTAAATCTTTAATTTTTAAAATTTATTGACACAACGCTATTTGATTCTCGGGATTAGATCTCTATTAAATTGTAACACAACGCTATTTAGTACTCAGAATTAGACCTCTATTAAATTTCAGCCACATATATGATAATAATGAGTTATTACACTCATTATTGGTATCAGAGCCTGGTTATGTTGTATCCTGTTTCTAACTGTTTAGTTTCTTCCAATTAATCGTTTCCATTGTTTATTCGATTAATCTAGTTTTCGGTTCCATCTTAATCACCCACGAGATCAGTCTGTTATCCACCTGGTTTCAGTCACCCACTTCCATTTCTTGTCCGGAGTAAGTCCTTAGAGTTAGGCAGTGTGGACATTCAGGATAGGGTCTGTGCTAAACCATTATGGTCTGTGGTAACTTGACAAGAATAGGGTATGTATTAAGATATCTGTAAAACTGGTTAATTAGTAAGAACAATGAGTCGATTATTTAGAAGTAACTCATCAGTCAGTTCTAGGTCAACAACTTTACCTCCCATACCTAATCAAGGATTAAGCATTAATGAAGAAGATGTTGAAATACAAAATGATCAATTTAATAGAGATTGGAATATACCAAAATTACAAATCAAAGAAATTTATAGAACAACATTTCTACAGAATGTTTTTAAAGTTGCATTACATGTTAAAACAATTGAACAAGTTTATGCTTTAGAAAAACCTCGAGAAACTTGTCAGTTATTTGATACTAAATTAATTAAACGACACAAAGATAATGGTTACAATTTTATTCACATTGGTCTAATTCAAGTTGGTCTTAATCCACTTACACCTGTTGGAAAAAATACTTCTGTTTTATTATGCTTAAGAGATGCTCGTTTTCTTAATTATAATGATAGTTTAATGGGAATGATGGAAACTGGTCTTCATAAAGGTCCAGTACATTTTAATTGTTTTCCTGATTTTACGCTCAGTTTAAGTGATCCAAATATTTTACATGCTTTAACATTAAATATTCAACTACATGGTTCATTCACTAATATGATGGCTAAGACACATAATATTGCTTTAATTTATCGTGTTCACTATAAATGTATGCAAACTAATTTAAATGTTCATGCTCTGCATAAATCACCTAAAGATAAAACTTTACTTATTCAAAGTAGTAGTCATAATGAATCCCATATTAATATTCCTAAAATGATTGAATGGAAAGATATTGATTTACCTGATGAATGGATTACTGTTAATGAAAATTACAAACATAATCAGCAACAATCCTCTGAACAAGATATTAAAGATATCAGACAATTTAATGATGGTTCTGTTCATATTAAATTTAACCGTAATCAATCCTCTAGACATAGTACATCTAGTGTCCCTAGCGAAATAGAAACTGAAGATGAAATATTTACCACACCTCTATTTAGAAAAAATAGTCAACTTAATATCGGTCCAACCATAGGTCCTACAATCAATCCAAAATTAAAAGGAATTGATAATTCCTCAACTTCTCAAATTAGTAAACCTGTTTATTCTACACATACTCATTTCCCTGATGAAGAAGTTCATTCAACTGACTCTCCGACTCAAACTGATATGGAAGAATTTACACCACTTGTCAATCCACAATTATTGACAATTAAAAAGGAATTTACTCCCAATCTTGATAAATTACTTATTGATTTTAAATCTAAAGCTAATCGCACCCAGCGCCATGCTTATTATGCTAAATATACTTCTGCTCAAATGTCTCAAATCTCCCACGAATGGTATAATTTTATGGTTCGATATGGTTTTGAATTACCCTTGCTAAATATGAAGAAAAATATTACAAAAAACTTACTACAATTACTAAACATAAATGGAAAACTTCTGCTACCACTACAATTAGTTCTAGTCATCCTCCCTTAGAGAAAATTATTCTTAATCAACAAGGTTCTGAAATTCCTGCCTCTCCTTTTAAATTACCTGGAGATGATAATGAACTCAAAAAAGTTATTGAACAAAATAATTATACTAACCAGTGTTTAAATACAATTGGTAAACAATTAGATAAAATAGAAACTAATTTAGAATATGTTCACACTTCATCATCTAAACAACCTTTAGATGCACCTTTACTTAACCTACCTAGTAAACGTTCTACCCGAACTAGCTTAATTACAAATGATCAATCATCTACGGTCCAAGCCATTGAAAAATTATTTACCAAATTAGCAGTACCCGATACTCCCTCACCTTCTAAAGATAAAGGTATTACTGTCCTAAATCAACAATTTGATATTAACCCAAATTCTACTTCCTCTGATACTGACAATGAAATTAATAACTTATCTCAACAATTCCAAGTTGCGAAAATACGCTATCCTAACATTAATCCTCAAACTACCAAGAATTGGTATACCAAGCCTACTCCTGTCGATTTACAATTTGAAGAAAATAATGTTAATAATCAATTTTCTGTCTCTGCTAAAAAATTATACGAATGGAATATTGATGGTCTTAGTGAAGATCAACTCCTCCAAAAATTAAATCATTTATCTATGGTCTCGAACAGTTATCTCTCTAATTATCCCCAATATACTCAACCTGAAATTGTAAATTTAATTACTACTGGCTTTACTGGTCAGCTCAAATCTTGGTGGGAAAAATATTTAACTGACACCCAACGAGACTCTATCATCTATGCTAACCAAACTGATGATCAAGGATTACCTATATTTGATGAAAATTTAGGATGTTGCCAACCTGATGGTATTAACCAATTAGTTTATACAATTATTAGACATTTTATTGGTACCCCAACTAATATATATTCTCGCATACATGATCAACTCAGTAATCTTACTTGTCCAACCTTAAGTGATTTTATATGGTATAAAGATGTTTTTACCTCTAGAGTTATGTTGAGAGAAGACTGTACTAAATCATTCTGGAAAGAAAAATTTATTAATGGATTACCTAGTTTATTTGCTCACAAAATTAGAGATGTTCTTAGTCAACCTACTGGTGTTATTGAATATGATAATTTAACATATGGTGATATAATTAGCACTATTCAAAAAGAAGGCTTAAAAATGTGTATTGATTTAAAACTTAGTCAAAAAGCTACAAAAGATAAACATAAAGCTAAATATGAATTAGGAAATTTTTGTGAACAATATGGACTACCTCCTATTGCACCCTCTCGTAGGAAATCACACAAACATTCAAAACATAAAAATTATAAATCCAAATACAAGAAGCCTTATTCACCCTCCAAATCTAATGACAAATTTTATACTAAACCCAAAAAGAAATATCATAAATCTAAATCACATCCTAGATCAAAATCTAATAAAGATATTACGTGTTATAATTGTGGACAAAAAGGCCACTATGCTAATAAATGCAAAGAGAAACAAAAGCTCAAAGACAGAATCAATCAACTCCAAATTAATGATGAATCCAAAATTCAGTTATTTGAAATCTTCCAATTAAATCAATCTGATAATAGTTCCTCTTCTGTACTTCCATCTACATCCAATTCCCCATCTAATAGTGATAATTCTGATTCTGATAATCAAATTACCTTAGGATGTAATGATGTTTGTTGTAAACCTGTTAAACAAATTTCTGTTCTTACTAAACATAGTCAAGAAGAATCGGCTTTAATTGATTTAATTAGTAAATTAGATGATCCTCAATTAAAACAACAATATATTGATAAGCTCAAAGGTCTAATGCTTCAATCAGAAACTAAACCTAAGTTCAATAAACCCATTATTAGTTTATCTAAAACTTTAGAAAAATTTAAAAATAAAACTAAAGAAGTTACACTTCAAGACTTACAATTTGAAATCAATCAAATTAAACAAACAATAAGAGATCTTCAAAATAAAGATCATAAATTAGAAAATGAAATTATTAATCTTAAACTTTAACAAAACTTAAATGATTTCCAACCTAATGCACAATCACCTCATGAATCTGAACATAATTCTGATCATGATTCTGCTCATACTGATCCAACTAAACTCATATTTGACAATCGATCTCAAGCTACTAACCTTGAAGATAAACGATTAAATTTACTTAATAAAATTTATATGCAAAAATGGTATTCAAGAATTAAAATCATTGTTGAAGATTTTGAATTAGAATTAGTTGCATTAATCGATACTGGTGCTGATTTAAACTGCATTCAAGAAGGATTACTTCCTACTAAATATTATCACAAATGTCAAGAGAAATTAATGTCTGCTAATGGTAGTAAAATGCATATTCGATATAAATTACCTAAAGTACATGTTTGCCAAAATAATGTTTGCTTTAAAACTACATTTGTTTTAGTCAAAAATATGACTGATCGGATTATTTTAGGTACACCATTTATATCTTTATTATATCCATTTACTACTTCTACTGAAGGAATTACTACCCATGTTTTAGGACATCCTGTTACATTTACATTCTTATTTCCACCTGAACAACTAGAGTTAAATCAATTACAAGATTGTTCTATTACCCACGCTATTAAACGACTAACTCGGCATATTAATTTTCTTAAAGAAGAAATTAACTACAAACGAATAGATCAACAGTTAACTGATCCCGTTCTCATCTCTCAAATTAATGATTTCAAATTAAAACTTGAATCAACTGTTTGTTCAACTTTACCTACTGCATTCTGGCATAGGAAAAAGCATGTAGTTACTTTACCATATATTAAAGGTTTTAATGAACGACAAATACCTACTAAATCCCGGCCTATTCAAATGAATCATGAATTGTTGGAAATGTGTAAAAAAGAAATTAATGAATTGTTAAAAAATAGAATTATTAGTCCCAGCAAATCACCATGGTCTTGTCCTGCTTTTTATGTTAACAAAAATGCTGAATTAGAACGAGGTGTTCCTCGCCTAGTTATTAATTATAAACCATTAAATGCTGTTCTTGAATGGATTAGATATCCTATTCCTAATAAAAAAAGACCTAATTAAAAGACTTAATCAAGCTGTTATTTTTAGTAAATTTGATTTAAAAAGTGGTTTCTGGCAAATTCAAATTCATCCTAAAGATCGATATAAAACTGCTTTTAATACACCTTTTGGCCAATATGAATGGAATGTCATGCCATTTGGATTAAAAAATGCTCCTAGTGAATTTCAAAATATCATGAATGATATATTTAACCCATTTAGTCATTTTTCTATTGTTTACATTGATGACATATTAATCTTTTCTAAATCAATTAGTGAACATTGGAAATTATCATATAATAATGAGTTATAATAATGAATTTCAGCCACATATATGATAATAATGAGTTATTCTAACTCTAATTATATGATAAAGAGTCGTATCATTTCTGATTTTTTTCTTTCACTTCTTAATGGCTAAGAATCAATAATTTAACTCGCATCTACATGGGATTCTCAACCCATATTATGTGATGAGAGTTAATTATTAAATAATGTTAGAGATTTTAAAAATTTTACTAAAATTTTTATCAAATGTCTCATATGGGTGTGGAACCCATACCATATGAGTCCCACACCTATGTGCATGTGAGATATTTGATAAAAAATTTAATAAAACTTTTGAAATCTCTTATATTTTTATTAATTATTTGACATTTAATATTGGGCTCTTTTTTGATAAATCCTATTTGTAACTGTTTTATTCCATAAAACCCAAACTATTTCTGAATATTCCATTAGGTCCATTAATTGTAAAAGGATGAAATAACCCTCCTCCGCCTCTCCCGCGTGTAATCGATTCTGCAAAACCCATTCCCATTCTAACTATTCAATCCACAAAATTTCCAAAACAAAAACTGAATCCACGAAACCAGATTCACATCGCCTCCAGTAACCCTAGATTCACATCGCCTCACCAATTTCGTCGTCGTCCACCGTCCACCGTCGACCCTAGATTCCTTTTCATCTCACCGTTGCAAAGGTTCACATCGGAAGGAGGGTGCTTCGTCGTTCGAAAATTCCTGTCGTTGGATTGAGTTTATTTCATCCACTGAGTATGGTCCATACCCACCCACCGTGAGGAACAAAAGTAAGCAATACCATTCCACCTTCTGCTTTTCAATCATAATGTGATCACCGATGTATACATTTACATTGCCCTATAACTGTTGTTGTTTTCGGATTTGAATTTGTAAACATAGATGTTTTTAGAATTGATTTTGTAAACATAGATGATGTGAACATTCACATTGGTGTTCATTACTGGGTAAACTTACATTAGTAGACACTGATGTGAATGTTCACATTACTGTCACTGTTAATATTGTTGATTGTTGATGTCCATAGAACCCCCAAACTTCACTCAACCATGTGATGGAATATGATGTAAATATTCACATTGTGACATCAATGTCATACTTGTTTCTGTTGTTGGGTGTTGTTTGGTGCTGTTGGTTCCACCCTTTGATTTTTAGCAAATTATAACATAATGTGATCACCCATGTAAACATTTACATTGCCCTGTAACTGTTGTTGTTTTCAGAATTGATTTTTGTAAACATAGATGATGTGAACATTCACATTAGTGCTCATTACTGGGTAAACTTACAGTAGTAGACACTGATGTGAACATTCACATCAGTGTATAATGATGTGAATGTTCAAATTACTGTCACTGTTGATATTGTTGATTGTTGATGTCCATAGAACCCCCAATCTTCACTCAACAGTGTGATGGAATATGATGTAAATATTCACATTGTGACATCAATCTCAGACTTGTTTGTGTTGTTGGGTGTTGTTTGGTGCTGTTGGTTCCACCCTTTGATTTTTAGCCAATTATAACATAATGTGATCACCCATGTAAACATTTACATTGCCCTATAACTATTGTTGTTTTCAGAATTGATTTTGCAAACATAGATGATGTGAACATTGACATTACTATACTGGGTAAACTAACATTAGTATACACTGATGTGAACATTTACATCAGTGTACAATGATGTGAATGGTCACATTGCTGTCACTGTTGATTGTTGAATGTTGTTTGGTGCTTTTGGTTCCATCCTCTGTTTTTCAGCCAATTATATGTTCTTATTTGAACACCCAGGTCTTCCCCATATATTTGATGGCAAGCGAAAGAGAGGGGAATCCCGTGCCAAAGCCAAACCTGATCAAACAGCTGTTCCTGAAGAAGTGAACATGAAAAAAGTTAACTACCGGTCAAATATAACTAGATTGGTCAAACTGTTAAAGGATACAAAATTTACAAGTGGCCAATTGAAGTGCCTTAGAAAAACACCGTTTTGGCCATTATTTGATTGCTTGATCAGTAACGAAGTCGACCTCAACCACTGCATGAAATATGATGATGTCATTGTACTATAGTGCAGACATTCAAGCCATCTAGTGGGAGGTTTTACATTGGAGATAAGAACATCCAGATTTTTAGAAACGATGTATCACTGATTTTTGGGTTAGACTGCGACACCAAGTCGATGGACCTCTCTTATGCTGTAAAACCAACAACCGGCATCATACACCGAATGTGCAAGGATGTTAGTCAGTTAAGTGCTGCCAAAATACGAGAAATTCTGAGCGAAGCATTAAAAGGCACAAAGAAACAAGACAATGAAGAGGTCGCAAGATTAGTTTGCATGTATGCATGCGTCAAGCTATTCTTTTCTATGTCCGGAGAAACAATTGGATGGGCTTTCTACTCATACATGGACCCATTAGACAACATGATCGAGTATGATTGGGCTGAGAGCATCCGGGCAACCCTGATGGGTTCATTAGGCTAAAACTGTGGAAAACCAGGACGAGTCACCGGATGTGTGATATTGTTAATGGTAAATCTCATAAAACTTATTCTATGTTTAATATGAACATTTACGGGGTCTGCCCACTCTGATGTGAATGTTCACATTTCTGGGCAATGGTGTAGAAGTTCACATCAGTGATGTAAACATTCACATTACTGTTCAGTAATGTACAAACACACATTAGTAGACGCTGGTGTAGACATTCACATCAGTGTAGATTGATGTGATGTTAGCACCAAAACAAATGTTGGACATTCACATTACTGATGTGAATGTTCACATTACTGGGCAATGGTGTGGAAGTTGACATCAGTGATGTAAACGTTCACATTACTGTTCAGTAATGTACAAACACACATTAGTAGACACTGGTGTAAACATTCACATCAGTGTAGATTGACATTATGGTAGCACCAAAACAAATTTGGAACATTCACATTACTAATGTGAACATTTACATTACTAGGCAATGGTGTGGAAGTTGACATCAATAATGTGAACATTCACATTACTGTTCAGTAATGTATAAACACACATTATTAGCCACTGGTGTAAACATTCACATCAGTGTTAATTGATGTAAACATTCACATTACTGGCCATTGGTATAAATATTCACATTAGTGTTAATTGATGTGAACATTCACATTACTGGCCACTGGTGTAAACATTCACATCAATGTTAATTGATGTGAACATTCACATTACTGATATTTGTTATTTGTTTCAGTACTGGTTGTGTGAGCATACAACAATCTTACAACCCCGCAACCCCAATGCCATTCCACGATGTGTCAAGTGGGACCTCACAGCCTTACATAGCAACATGAAGTCCATATCTTTGGCTAAGCTTGGTTTAAATGAGGTAGAAGTACAACCAAAAATATTGTGCCTATTCACATAGTGAGACAAGGAACTATCTAACTAACATAATGTCTCCAACTGCAGATATATGGCGGTGAGCTAATGGCATCCCCAACTAAAACGAAGATGTACCATCATACAAAATTGAATGTGGAGCCCAAACCTGAGATTTTGTCAAGTGCACCAGCAAAGAAAGATGAAAGCAATGATGATGAAAGCAAAGACAGTTAACACAGTGACGACAGGGATGGATTTTCTGTCGATGCAATGGACTTGAATGATGTTGGACATGATATCAACCCCAGCTTTAACACCCCCAATGCTGAGAGAGGTATCATCATAGCACAACCAACTGAGCCGGACATTGTGGATGTACTTATAAAAGAAAACCAAAAAGCTTGGGGTCTTGTACGACAATGGGAAGTGAAATACAAACAGTTGGAAGAATCATGGGAGTTGAGGGCAAGGGTGATTGCTGCCCTTGAAGCCAAACTATTTGACCAATCGGGCCCATCCAATATGGACATGGACATGAAGAATTGCATGGAGTGGAAAGATACAGAAATTCAGCGGCTGACAAAGTTGGTCTTCAATTTGGAATGTGAAAAAACAATTCTTCAAGACCTTTTTGACGATCAGTCCGTCCACATTATCACTCAAGTTGAAGCACAAAAGGCTCATGACAGCCTTAAGAAGCATCCCACTGCAGCATTGGAACACATTATCAGCCCACCATCGAGGGTAAAGCGCATAAAGCAGCAGGTAAGGAAAGAGCACCGGTTGGATGAGTTTGAATACCCCAACTTGCCTGGTCAAAAGAAAATGAAAGAGGGAGCCGAAGAGCAATCTGATGCAGTCCAAATTGCACAAGATTTAGACAAGCATCCACAAAAAAAGCAGCCAACAAAGTACAAGAAGTTAACCTTGAACCAATGTTTTGAAAACCGGACCGGTGAGCGAACCGGAAAAGGGACCAGGTGGACGGGTCACCGGTTCAACCGTCGGGTCAAAGCGGTCGAACCGTGACGTCATAATTAATATTATATAATTAAAAAATATAATTAAAAATTATAAACAAATAAAAATATATATAAATACTCAAATAAAAATAAAAATTATTGTATAATATTTATTAATAATATTTAATAAAGTCACAATTGATAAAAAAAAGTCACTTGTTTTAAAGAAATTAAATTTTTTAAACATTCCCTCCAAACAAATTGATTGAATGTTAGGTTTACTTTTGGAGGGAAATGAAATTTTCAACTCTCCCTCCAATCAATATGTTTCAAACAATTTGATTGAATCCCACATAGAATTTTGTAAGTTCTTTTTGAAAAATCTTTTCCTATAAATAGGAATAGACTTTCATAATTTTCTCCAACTTCCAATGAGACTCTTCCTTATGAGAGGAGACTCTTGAAGTAAGAATTTTTAGTCAAAATTTTAAAATATATTTATAATATATATATATATATATATATATATGTAAGAAAGAAAGAAAGAAAGAAAATAAAATAAAAAATCACCGGTCCAACACGCCAAACCCGGTCTGGGTCACCGGTTTTCCTGGTTCGACCGCTGGGTCCGACGATTTTTCATTTCCAGACCAGTTTTACTCCTAGTCCGGTTATAGGGGGTTGACTGGACCGGAACAAGGCCCGGTTCCCGGTCCAACCGGTTTGACCGGCCGGTCCGGTCCGGGTTTCACAACATTGGCTTGAACAACAAACTGAAGGTTTAGGCCAACATGAGCAAACTCAACAAGTAGAAGGTCCAAAATTTGCACAAGAACGGCGGTAATGAGTAAGTGATCTTACATATCCCCAACTGAATTTTTTTTTTGCTCATGTTCAGTTCACATACATACTTAATAAATTAGATCATTTCATAAATGTGCAATGTTGAAATTAACATTTTCTGTAATCACAATGCACAGGTTGCTAGTGTGGCGAGGGGACTCAAAGACTAAAGATGTGTATTTTGATAACATCATACACATCATCAAGGAAGAATCAATAACCAACAACATATGGCAACTGTAAATGTGTACAAAACACACACACACACATACACACACACACACACACACTCTAAAGACACTGCAAATAATGTACTGCCACCCCTCTGTTTCTGCAGGTGATAGATGCATATGGTGAAATTATACTTGAACTACAAGGGCTAGTCAACCCAAGTTTGGAGGATTCAGCATTCATCTTTACAAGCACATGTTTGGTAACCACTAGACTTTTGGTTTGTTTATGTTTCAATAGATGTGAACGTTCATCTCAGCATTATATGCTTATATTGTTAACTTAAATGATAGGCAGATGTGAATGTTAACAACAACATAAAATGACAAATGAGAAGATTCACATTGACAGATGTGAACATTAACATCATTCGCAGTGAACATTATATGCTTATTATGTTGTTAACTTAAATGATACACAGATGTGAATGTTAACAACAACATAATATAACAGGTGTGAACATTCACATCTGTAATACATTGCATGACTGTTTCACAAATTAATAGATGTAAACATTCACATCACTAATCATTAACAGATGTAAACATTCACATCATTCACATCACTCACCATTAGCAGATGTGAGCATTCACATCATTCACATCACTCACCATTAGCAGATGTGAACATTCACATCATTCACATCGAACATTGATATAAATACTTGGTACATCATTGTATGCCCTTTGTGTGCAGAAAATCATGCAAGAATACCCCCCCCCCACAAGAGAAATAAACTGATTGATGTACACATCAAAGAGTATCAAGGCCAGAGATTCTTAATCTTCCCAATACACGACAACTTCCACTGGACAATTGTTGTGTACGACGTGAAAGAGAATGTCTAGAGGCATTATAACTCGCTACGCCCAAGAAAAGGCATACATGACCCACATATTGACAAAGCACAAATAGTGGTAAGTGTGTCATGACCCGAACCTGCCCCTATGGGTTAAGGACATAACCGGCCAGTAATCCTGAGATTACCTACGACCTCAAACCTTAACAGACATAACTCATCAGAGTAAAGGGGCCAAATGGAAGCAAAAATTTAAAACTTTGTCCATAGAGCCGTGCTTATATGCACTCAAAACAAACCATGCACATATACGTTAATAACCCACAACAAGTACAGTATCACAAAATCCTTTACAGACAGGATCATCCAAACTGAGTCAACCCATATCAAAACTATATACAGATATACACAAGGTCCTTGCCAACAAGACAAAATATAAATACATAACAGAATGACAAGGTTGGGTCTCGTGCGTGAGACACAAGGCTGACTCTCCAAAATTCATGTTGTTCCTGGCAGACTTCACTGGGGCTGGGTTTGGGCTTCTCTTGGCTCACCTACAAACACATGAATGAGCGTGAGCGATAGCCCAGTGAATAATATCAAATACAAAAATTACATAACAATGTAGAACAACATGTTCCAAACGGCCTTGGGCCCAATTCATATTTCTATTCAACAGATATATAACCATACGAAATTCAAATCATATGACTGTAGTTCCAACATCCTGGCCTTTGGCCCATTCAGAATTCCCTTCAGGTCAAAACGGCCTTCGGCCCATTCATTTATTGTCAAAACGGCCTTCGGCCCGTTCATTTCTGTCAAAATGGCCTTCGGCCCATTCATTTCTGTCAAAACGGCCTTTGGCCCACTTATTCATGTCAAAATGGCCTTTGGCCCACTTATTCATGTCAAAACGGCCTTCGGCCCACTTATTCATGTCGAAACAGCCTTCGGCCCACTCATTCATGTCAAAACGGCCTTCGGCCCACTCATTTCTGTCAAAACGACATTCGGTCCATTCAGTTCTATGAAAACGACCTTTGGTCTATTTATGTTTATCAAAACGACCTTTGGTCCATTTGTGTTTATCAAAACGACCTTCGGTCCATTCACTTATTCATGTCAGACTTTTGTCCACAATCCTAATTAGCAACTCATAGGGCTTATAAGGGAATAAACAATTGAACATTTACAAGCATTCAAATATCGATATTACTCACAGTGATCGGCTTGTGGATTTGCCTTGGAGCTTGACCCTACACATTTCATGAATACAAAAGGGTCACTAGCAATTCAATCCGCTCCTTAATTCACATATTCCTCTTTAGGCTTCATTCTTATCTCATTAACTCATTTACAATGCTTAACATATGCCTAAGAGTGATTACAAGTGAAAGAGAATGGAAAACGAGACACAGAACGCATGAACAAAATTTCAGAAAACAGGGTCTCCGCTCGAGTGTCAACTTCCCCGCTCGAGCGGACCCTTAAGGCCTGCGAAAGTACTGGTTGCATGAAAAATATGCTCGAGCGTGGAATAGAGTGCTCGAGCGGAAGGCCTGTCTACAAAAACTCCCCGCTCGAGCATGAGATAGCCCGCTCGAGCGGACATCCAACTCTGCAAAAAGTGCTGGGAGCACGATTTTCCCGCTCGAGCGGCTCTTCCCCCGCTCGAGCGGAAATCAAAAATCTGGGTTTTCTAGATTGAGTTCTTGAGCTCCAATTCGAATTTCAACCAACAAAACATGCATGTTATGGCTCAAATCTCAAATATAGTTATGCTAACATGCCACAAACACCAAAACACATTACAATGGAGCCTAATTCACAATTAATTCACATGCATGCCCCAATCTCCCATCAACTCATTCTAATACAAACAAAATCATACATTCAAAGCTCATATTTTAATTATTCAAACATGCATGCTAATCTTGATTTCATTTCCATCCCAAACAATGCAAATGGTGTTCATTCTCATGGGATACAACAAAAGCATGCTTGCATGTAAGATTTAACACCTTTATTTCCATGTTCAACTCAATACATGCTAGATTATGCATTTCCGCAACAATTATATACATGCATGCCTTCATTGACCTTCAATTGAACACAAGCAACTCAATTCCCTTACATTCAAACTAATTCATGCTCTTGACCCTCTATTAAACTTGAATTCACAAGATGATGACTATAAATGCATGAATCACTCACCAAGGGGCTTTAATCTTCCCAATTTAGCAATACTTGAGCTTAATCTCCAAAAGGTCCAAGTCTTGAACCACAAATGCACAATTCTCTCCTCTCTCTCTCTAACAACCGGCTCTCTCTCCCTTTCTCAAGTTTTGATCAGCCAAAATGAGGTCATAGGAGAGAATGGAATGTGTAGTGCTCAAATACAACAACCCCACTAGCCACAATTAAAAATATTAACAATTTGAGCACAATGCCATTAAATAAATCAATTTAATCTGACCCGAATCAATTTTCAATTAAATTTCACCGTAGGCTCTAAAAATTACGCTAATCACAATGGCGTAATCAATTTCGGGTTCTGTGGCCGATAAGGCCCTCAATTTAATTTCCAAAGCAGATTATTCAAACAGATATTCCTACGGTGAACAGATAGAATTTCAAAATCACATATATTCACATAATGGCACACAAAATCATGCTAAACACATAATCATACTCAAATTAAGGACCAATTAGCATACTACGGAACAGGGGTATCACAAAGTGGCTGACACATATAATACTTGTCATGATGTGTAATATTTGAAGTTGGACGTATGCACTATGTTGGTTGGTGCCTAATATGACATTTCATTGTTGGCAGAGGGACTACATCGAGGCTTTGGTGCACAACATTGGACCATCATCACCATTATGGACCAAATTATCAAGCCAAAATACTTCGCAACCAATCATATCAGTAGACATCTGTCCTCAGCAAGCATCAGATTCATAAGCCTAAAATCGATTTGTACACATGTTCCACAACCATTACCCACCTAAATTTCAAAATCTAACAAGAAGTTTGCATTTTCATGGTGGATTGCAGGCCTGCAGTTTGTTACATCATGAGGGTGCATATATACCGTGAAGACATTGTTGCCAGCCTAGATCGCTTTGAATGGTGTCAAATAAGAGACTCATTAGTACACCTTTTTCTGAACCACAGAAAGACAGTGCAATGTGAAAACCTATAGGTGGAGGGTGTCCACCTATCACTGTTACCCAAATCTGTTATCCACATTTAAGACAATTTAGTGTCAGTAGATTTTACATATTGGAGCAGACTTGCTTAATTGTAAATCAAGTCTATATCACTGCTTGTACAGATATTTTTCAGTTAATATATGTATATGCATTTTCAGGCCTATTTTGCGTTGGTCATGCACATTGAAATTGTATTTTCTTTTTCTTTTTTTGGACACATGACATGATGTGAATGTTCACATCACAGAATGATCATACACTTTCTTATGTTTTAAACCATACTACATGGATGTGAATATTGCTTAAAGTGTTCATGTAACACAATATGACAGGTGTGAATATGATATTTCTTAACACAAGTCAATATTCACATCTAATAATTTGATGATGTGAATATTCACATCATAACTTCTGATTATTTGAATGGCAACAACAATGTCATGAATATTCACATCTTATGAGTTGATGATGTGAATGGTTACATTGATGTAAACGTTTATGTCATCTACTTTGATGTTGTTAACAGTAACAAGAATGTGAACATTCACATCATAGAAATGTTTAAAAGTTTAACCCATGTGCAATTATTCACATAATGTGATTATATTACACAAGTGTAAATGTTAACATCATGCATTCATCCAAAACACAACAACATAAATGTCAGATTGGTACCTTAAAAAATTAAAAATAAAACACAAATCAAATACTAATGCATTATTATGTTTGCCAACGCAACGTAATCTTATTGCAACACAATGTTTGCCAACACAACACAATCTTATTTCAAAAATGAATATAAGAATCCAATGTAAAACACAATATTGAAATAAAAAATGTACATCCTATATCGGCTCCGTGCATGATTTCCGATTATGGCTCCCCAACTTATCACATCTCCCGCACCTTATTTGCTTCAGTTTCTCACCCCTTGATGGGATCCTATTCTTTTTCGGCCTTCCAGGTGGTCTTTTCACAGTTGGCAGGTATATAGTGAAGTCTGTGGGATCAAAAGACGGTTTCTCCACCGATGGTATAGGGAATATGGCACCCGAATAGACTGCACGATATGTCTCTACATGAAAGTAATGTTCCACACAATCATTGAGATTGTAGCGGCTCTTTTGAATAGCAATAATAGCATGGTCACATGGGAATCCATTGATTTGCCATTTGAAGCAAGAACATGTATGCCTCGCAACATCAACTGTAACAGATGGTATCGAATGAACTTCAAACACATCCTCATTGGCTTTGCTAACTTGCCAAGACCTGCTGTCATTGAACGAATCCATAAGCCTTGTTTCGAATGTAGGACAAATAAGCTCATTCCATTTGTTTGCTTGGTCACGCCGTGCAGACATTTGCCGCATCAACTGAGTACGAATTGTGTCCACCATTTGAGTGATAGGAAGATTACGTGCTTCTTTAATCCAGTTATTAAATGACTCCGCCGCATTGGATGTCATCTCCCCATAACGCATGCCCCTGCACAATATCACAAACATTGTACAATACGGAATTTAACAGGTCTGAACATTCACGTTGACAGATGTGAACATTAACATCATTCGCAGTGAACATTATATGCTTATTATGTTGTCAACTTAAATGATAGACAGATGTGAATGTTAACAACAACAAAATATGACAGGTGTCAACATTCAAATCTGTAATACATTGCATGACTGTTTGACAAATTAACAGATGTGAACATTCACATCATTCACATCAGTCATCATTAGCAGATGTGAACATTCACATCATTTACATTGAACATGAAACACAATTGGGAGATTGTTACCATTCTAAACTGAAAATTCACATCGCTACCATTCTAAACTTGACAAATGGAACACCTTAGGAAACTATTATTACCTGAAGTATGAATTTGCGCAGTGCTCAAGTGCCAAGTCCTTGAAAAAATTATGAGCTCGTTGTTTACCCTCCTCTTTAATTTTGCAAGCTTTTCATGGAACCCTACCACAGTTGGCTCGTAAGCACAGTCACCCAAACTACTTACTAGGTGATCCCTGAATCCATTATCAATTCCTTTCATCCGGTCTCTTAAATTGCTCTTCAAGTGTTATAAGCAATAATCGTGATGAGCCGATGGGAACACCTTTGGCATAGCTTCTAACAGACCAAGATTACGATCCGAAATAAAAGTAATCTGGCGCTTACCATCAACAACCTTCCCAAGTTCATGCAAGAACCACGACCAATTGGCCGTGGTCTCTGAATCAACAATCGTAAATGCAACAAGAAACAGACCTACAACACAATATCAATACACAACTGTTCACAATATTCCAAAGTGAATAGAAAACAGTATAAACGAAACAGGTCATGTGAATGTTTATATCTACATTGCCCTATTACTATTGTTATTTTTTTATTCGGGTTCGTAAACATCAACGATGTGAACATTCACATTAATGACCATTAATAATTCATTGTTGATTGTTGAGTCATTGATAATGTGAACATTCACAGTACTGTTCATTAATGGATCAACTGATATTAGTATACACTGATGTGAACATTCACATCAGTGTATAATAATGTGAATGTTCACATTACTGTCATTAGCAGACACAGATGTGAACATTCACATCAGTGCATACTAATGTCAATGTTCACATTACTTATAATTTCTCAATCACTCATTTGTCCAGACTATGCTGCTTAGAGTGAATATTGACATGAATAGATAGCTAAAAAAAATACTAACCATTGTTTCCCTCTTTCGCCGTTGCCGCAAGTAGCTGACCTTTGTACTTTCCTTTGAGGAATGTTCCATCCAGGAATAATAAAGGCCGACAAGAATTAAACCCAGAAATACACGCAGCAAATGACACAAAGAAACGACAAAACTGTTGACCACTCACATCATAGTCAATATTGACATAACTCCCCGGATTATACCGCATCACAGCATCCGAATACCACCGCAGCTGGTCAAACGATAATGAGTGATCTCCATGAATACCAGCCTTTGCTTTCTCCACATCCAACCATACGACATGGTAACTCACATCTAGCCCATAATCCCTCTTCAAAATAGTCACCACCTCACACGGCCGAGTCAACGGCTTGTCCCTCACAATTTCAGATATGGTACTCGACACCAAATCCGAACTAACTCGCGGATTCTTCGATGTTCGGACATCTATACCACAACTATGCACATCACTAAACCTCTTGATGTAGAAAAAACCATTTGCTCGTTGTGCTCTACAATGTATAGCCCACAAGTAGCCTCTCTCCTCATGCATCGCACACACAGCAGTAACTCTTGTTGTCTCATTCTTGACATACGTAAACTGAAACCCACATTAGATGGCATACTTACATAAAACATCACGAAATTCTTGTGCACCTCCAACAAACCATTGTCCCACATGCGTAATACCATTTGCCCAAGGGGCTGACAACAACACCTTCTCTCTATAGTGGCAAAATCTCCGTAGTGCATCAATATCTTCCTCAACCCCCACATGCAGAGATCCCGAGCTACTTGACTGACTAATATCACTTTTCAACTCAACCACAACTTCTACATGTCGTACCCCCATTGATTTAGCAAGCAGTAACATGTTCTGAAATTCTTCATCATTGTCCAAATCACACCTATTAATCCCAGGTAACCGACAGAACAGTGAAATAGAACCAGCAGACAACTTCCCCCATTTTTCACACAAACAGTCCACCAAACGCAAATAACAAAATGCGCGGGCAACATTTGTTACAGTTGTACTGCAACCATATGTACACACCAACATCATAAAGGTATCCATCTCCTGTAAAAACACAACAATACAACAATCAACAATAATCCAAACCGATATGAAAATTCACATTGTGCAAAAATTAGATGACTACATGTACAGTTTAAGTGTTAAATCCATAATTCATATTAACAAGATGTGAATATTCACATTGATACATATCCTCTGAATTATATCACCCACACAAAGCCTCATTAAGCAAACATCAAAGTAAAGTGAGAACATCCACGTTCTTTCATTAATATTAACACGATGTAAACATTTACATTGACACATATACTCCGAATTATATCACCCACACAGAGCCTCATTAAGCAAACATTAAAGTAAAATGCAAACATCCACATTTTTCACGTAATACTAACACGATGTAAACATTCACATTGTTCCACATATTCTGAATTATAGACGATCCACATTCATCACTAATCTGATGACCTCCCCTCCATAGGACCACGATGTAAACATTCACATTGATCCATATACTCTGAATTATATCACTCACACAGAGCCTCATTAAGCAAACATCAAAGTAAAATGCAAACATCCACATTCTTCACATAATACTAACACGATGTAAACATTCACATTGTTCCACATACTCTGAATTATAGAAGATCCACATTCATCACTAATTTGATGACCTCCCCTCCACAGGACCACGATGTAAACATTCACATTGATCCATATACTCTGAATTATATCACGTATGATGCATATAATTGAAAAAACAGACCATCCGATCCATATCAATCAAAAAACAGAGCATCTGATCCATCATACAAATCAAAACATAAAGTGAACATGTATTCATAACCAAAATGATACTAACCTTAATCATGCAATCCTACAATCGTCCAGAAACTCGAAAACAACTGCTTTGAAGTAGTTATCTCTAGAAAATCTGAGAACCGAACACCTTCAAATTCATCGTCTTCACTTGAAAATCACCGAACCAGACTACAACAGCAACAATAAAACCCTAGCACATCAAAGCCTCAGAACGAGCATGCAAGATAGAAACGTATCCATTTGAATTAGAATGATAGAAACTGCCAAAACTGAATTCATGAAATCACAGGGAACGTGTTATGTATTAACACAGTATATATATATATATATATATAAGGACATAATAGTCCAGGTAAAAATATAAAATTAGAAAAATGGACTTTATGGAATAAAAAGAAAAGTATATGGGACTAATCAGGTTATAATATTTCTTTGTGGACTTAATGGGTTATAACAACTCTAAGATGGATTTATCAATAAAAATCCCTTTAATATTAAAGAGAGATATCTCTTGTCCCTTGCATGAAATTCATGTCCTATAGGATGTGGTAGCAATGAATTACTTTGGCTTTATTCATGTGATAGGAAGGCCCACAAATTTTTTATTCCTTCTACTTCTTGGAATGGGATGCGTAAGAGTTGAGCATGTGACAATTGGCCATGTTTGGTTCAGTTTTGTGAAACAATTGTTTGAATTTTTTCTCTTTTAAAAAGTAGAAATTAATTTGACAAAAATAAATATAAAAATATATTTTTTAATTTTTAAAAATTAATTCTATCCTATAAAAATTTAAAATTATATAAAAATGATAAATTTTTTTAATCTTTTTTTTAAGAAACTAATTGTTATTTTTTTAAAAAACAAATTATGAAACAAATATTTGAAAATCAAACCAAACATAGGCATGGGATTCTTGTCCAATATTAAGAGTTAAGCATTTGTCAATTGGCCATGGTTTAGCTTTGTGAAATAATTTTCTGAATTTAAAAAAAAAAAAATAGAAACTAGTTTGATGAAAATAAATATAAAAAATATATTCTTAAAAGGGGAATTTATTAAGAAATCATTTTTCAATTATATTTGTATTCTAATTAGTTCATAACATATTCTTATATTTGAATATTTGATTCAAAAAATCCTAACTTTCATATTTAAATATTTTATGAACAATTTTACCCTTATAAATATTTTTTGAACGTTTATCAATTTGATAATGTGAACATTCATATTTTACATTGTGAATGTTCACATCACGGAATATTCATACTGTCAATGTAAATATTATCATTATGAATATTTTGATAATTATGTCATTTATAGGACTGATTGAAATATAATAAAACAATTTGAATTAAGTAGAATATAAATAGGTAAAAATGGATTTATGAATAAATACCCTTTTTAAAATTTAAAAATTAATTCTATCCTACAAAAATTTAAAATCATATAAAAATGATAAGTATTTTTTATTTTTTTACTTTTTTTAGAAATTTTTTTTAAAAAAAAATTATAAAATAAATATTTAAAAAGCAAACCAAACATGACCATTTGTGTCACATAGATTCTTGTCCAATATTGTGTGGTAACAAAAGGACACTTTGGCTTTAATTATGTGATAGGATCCCCCTTTTTCTTTTTTCCTTTACTTCTTTTGATCATTATGAGTTAATAATAATAATACATATTTAGATTTAATTATTCAGAATTATCATCTTGTGATTTAAATTTATTTTATACATAAACTCCACGTTACACAAATTTCATTTCATCCCAAAACACTCATTGGCAATAAATTCGAGACACTTATGGTGAGGTTCATAACATTTTTCATGAGTTAGTTATCTGATAAGTATGTACAATTAAAAAGACATATCTTGTATTTCACATAGAATAATCATTGACAAGCTAGGAATACATGGTGTTTGATAACATGATTCAACACCTAAAAATGTCTTAAGTGATAATCAATTAAATATGTTTAATAACAACAATTGATATCCTTAAAATATTAAGTGCGTCTTAAAATGTAGGCTAAAACTTAAGAAAATTTTAAGTTATATAAAACTTTCTTAATTCTAACTGAATTTATAAATACTAAACATAACCATCGATATACACTATTATAAACTTATCACTGCCGCCACCACTATTGCTACTACCACTATCACTACCACCACTATCATGTCATTACAACCACCACCATCATGCCACTGTCATTGCCACCACTACCACTACCACCGCCATTATTACCATTACCACCACCACCATGCAGGCCTGGCCTTGAGATTTTCAAGGCCCAAAGCCAATAATGAACTAATAAATATCACTAGATCATTTGGAATTCTTCACATTTTTGTTTTCATTCAACCAAAAAATTTTTGAAGGTAAAGGACAAAATATTTGTGTCAAAAGAGTTAGGGCTAGGAAATTAGATAGGAAGAGAGAGTAGCCTTTTAATTTTTCAATGGATCAATTTATTTTAAGTTAGTTTGGGCCTTCTTTAATTTTTTTTTTTTTTTTTGACTTAAAGCATACCTAATATATTATACTAAACTATAATAGGAGAGGGTCCCTTTTTTGGGTGTATTTTGAGGGGCCCTAAGCCATGGCCTGGTGGGCCTATGCCCAGGGCCGGCCCCGCCACCATGCCATAGCCACCACTACCATCGCCGGGACTATCACCAGCACTACTAACACTACCTTTATTACCATAAACACCACTATCATTTTATTACCACCGCCACCGCCACCGCCACCGCTACCATCAACACTACTGCTACCACCACCACTACCACCACCATCACAATATAAAAATTAAAATATATAATTTGAAAATAATAAATTTTAAATCTTTTACATATTAAAAATCTTATTTTTAGTTCAGCACTTAAAATTTTATTAGACAGATTTTCAACTTAAAAAATTCAACATTAAATTTTCAGTACTTAATTTTTAATATTCAATTTTTAGTTTTCAACTTTATCAATTGTTTCTCATGTGAAATACCTACCCTATATGGTATGGTAGAATTAAATATTTTTTTAACCTTTATCATATGGTAAGTAGGAAGTTTGGACAATAAATAAAGTGTAAATTACACTAACCTTTCTCCAAATGTTTTTAAAAAATATAGTAAATTTCACAAGTGTTACATAATTATAGTGAATTCCCTTAAGGTTTTTTTTCATATAACACTTGTCTCTCTTTTCATAAGAAATTCATTAATCGTATAAATGAAAAGTAATGTTGTTATCTCTTTTACATTAACATTGACATTTACATTTAAGAGCTCGTTTGGGATGTGATTGACTTTTTGAATTGGTTATTTTAGCCTGTAGCTAAAAAGTCTCGTTTGGGATAGACTCTTTGGCTTTTTTGATTTTTGTGAGAGAAAAAATTAAATAATTATGGATTGGATGCGATATTTTGTTATATTTGGTTTAAATAGCCTATTTTGTCTTATATGACTATTTTAGCCCCAAAAGGCATACCAAACAAACCCTTATATTGTTTATCATTGTATCTTCTATTATGTATTTGTTTTGGTCTCTTTAACTTTATTAAAAGTAAGATCTGTGTAATTATATTAAAATTATGGATCTTGCTATATTTTCTTTAAAATTCAAAAGACGTTAGTGTAATTTACATTTAAAAAAATAATAATTAATAAGGAAAAGGGACTAACCAAAAGGTTAAGCCACCATACCTTACTTTAAAAACAATAATAAATATGGCCTAAAAATATATATATATATATAATAAAAAAATAAAATAAAAGAGGGAAGAAGAAGAAGAAGAAAGAAGAAGAAGAAGAAGAAGATGATGATGATGATGATGATGATGATGATGTGGGCAGGGTGGAGGGAGCATGCGACCAGGGGGGTCACGTGCCCCCCTGGATTTTGGGATTTTTTTTTGCAAACATAAAAAAAAAATTAAATAAAAAATTAAAAAAATATTATTAGAGTGAAATGTCAATGACATTTTAAAAATTATGAAAACAATAATAGTTGTTTTGATTGAAAATGAAGAGACTATTATAAATAAACTATATTAGCTATGAAAATTTTTGAATGTAACGACGATGTCATTATTAGTGATATGCAAGTATAAGTAATCTTACTATAAAGATATGAAATTTATTAGATTGTTAGTTACATTTGACATGTGAGGTTCACTATTTATGCGTTTATTTACCATTAGTGGGTGATGTTACATACTAGTGATGACGTGGTATTACCATTATATTGAATTTTTAATCAAATTTTGTATCAAAAAATAATTTATCATTATATAATTTATTTTATGGCTTATATCTATATTTTTTTTTGTATTGTCCATGATACACTAGTTACAAATAATATTTTTTTTCTTGATGTTTCCTGAAATCAATCGTAAAAAATTTACGTGAAATATTTTTATAAAAATTATTATAATTAGTAAGTGCCCCCTCTAAATTAATTTTCTGGCTCCGAGACTGGATGTGGGCCTAATCTAGAAGCAAATGCTTGCCTATATAGGGGCACCTCAAAATCCTTAAAAACCTGTCTCTCTCACTTGTCTTTTGTTGTCGTCTTCAATCTGTTGTTCCATGCTTTGTTGGGTGAGCGCCCACTTTGTTGTGAAGTAAACAATCCGAAATTTGTGAGTTTGTTTAAATTTCTAATTCGGCATTTTGTAATTTTTGCTCCAATTTATTTAGAGTCTGCATTCATCATTACTCTTGCTACTTGATTTATAATCTTCATATTGAAAAGCATATCAACTAATTACTTTTATTTTAGTTTGGGATGCAACCTTTTCTCTTTGTGCCAAAAACTAAAACAAAAAATTTTTGTATGTTTGGTTTCAATTTTCTGAAAATTGAGTTTTTATTTTTGGTATTTTTTTATTTTTAGTAAATTTTTTTTAGGGAGAATTACATGCATGTGGGAGTTGGAAAAAAAAATTACAAATGCATATGGGTGCAAATGTGTCTGTGGTAGGGTGTAAATGAAAAATTGTGAGGGTGCAAGTGTCACTTGTACCCCTCCATGTGTTGATAATTTTTTTCCCGAACTCTCATCTACATGTAGTTCCCCCCCCCCCCCCTTTTAATATTTTAAATACTTTTTTTTTTTTAACTTTTTAGATGCACCTAGCCTAGATATACCTAAAAAAAAAATATTTATAAATTTTTTTTTTAAATATCAATAAATACACAAGAAAACGAAAATATACTAAATTTTCTTATACATACATATATATATATATATATATATGTATATATTTTTATATTTTTGGTATTTAGTGAATTTCCTAAAGATTTTTTTTCACTAATATTATACTTCTTAATTGTATTTATATTAAGTTTATCTAAAATATAAAAATAAAAGAAAATTGCTTAAAATATTAAAAAATCACTGGAAAAAAAAAAACACAAAACACAAAACAAAAATATTCAATTTCCAGAAAATTGGAATCAAATTAGGTGATTTCCATTTACAATATTTTTGTTTGAGGAAATTGATGTAAGACATTTTTGAAAAAAAGAAAAAAAAATTGTGTTTGTTCCCACCCTAAATATGTTACAAAAGAATAAAAAATCATTAATATTGGATGTTTTCAAAATTTCATTCTTTTGAAAGAGGATGCTTTTTTTATTAAGAGAACTCTGTTTAGTTTTGAATTTTCAAAAATATTTTTTATTTTTTTTTCAATAAACTTTTTAAATATTTTAGTCAATTTTTTTTTTTAATTTTTAGATACATTTAATCTATATATACTTCAAAAGTAAAATATTTATGAATTTTTTTTATAAAAAAATTACATAAATACAAAAAAATATATGAAAATGTATTGAATTTAATGTCAAGTTCCTTGATGGTTGAAAATTTAATGCCTAATGCTTTTGTGTTTATTAACTGAACACAAGTACATTTTAATGTGCTTAAACTTATGACGCAGACTTTATCACGATTTGATGGAGTCTGTTCGAGTAGGAAATATCAATACCTTAGTATGCAACAATACCATCGAAACCAAACGGCACCGTGTTGCATTCACCAATGTCGAATTCACAACCCCATGCATGTTTTCTTCTTTTTTTGGTTTTCGTATTATATATATTAGTTGATAATAATAATACAGTAGTGCTACATGAAATAATTGGTATACCAATCAGTATATCAACTATACTTGAACGTTGTCACTTCAAAACTATAGACTCACCCATTATAAAAATTACAAAAATTTAAAACATTTAAAATTATATCACATCATTCGTTAATATACTAATTGATATACCAATTTGTACTCTATTTGTTTTGCTTCAAAAAAACTTATTAGCTTCCCTTGTTTCAACCCAATGATTCAATTGTTATCTTTTGAGTGATAATGTTGTCAATGGACCTTAATCCTACGTTTGGATCATGAATTTGAATAGTGATTAATTCTTTTTCAAAATTCATGATTCAAACACAATGTAATTAAATTTGTAAATTGAATTGCCAACGTTTAAAGGTAATTGTTTCCACCTTGCGGATTAATGAGTGACCTATACGATCATTTACACTTCAATTTGATAGCAAAGCTGGTCTAGAGACACAACTTAATTATTGAGTTTGGATTATAAATTTGAGTAAAAATTTGAAAAGGGAAGAAAAAAAGTTAGGTAAAATTGTTTCATTAAATTTTTATCAAATTTTTTTAAAAATATTTCACTCTTATTCCAAATTTTTCAGTTCACCAAATTTAAATTTGATAAAGGATTTGATGAGTACTTAATTTGATTTTAAAAAAAAAATCTCTTAATTTAATGAAATGATTTTGAGATGAATTTTGAATATTTTTTTTTATCAAACTTAAATTTAATAATAATAATAAATAAATAAATAAATAAGAGATGAAGATGGGAAATGTTCTAGATATAGAAATAGAAAAAGAAGTAAACAAAAAAAATTGTTAACAAAGAAAAATTAAAAGTCAGACCCTGTGCACATAAATAAATAAATAAAATAATGTATAGTAGCTGAAAGAAGGTAGGAACCTTAATCTTGTTAGACAAACTCTCATAGAAGTTCATGATCAAAGTAGGAAGACGAAGACAAAGCACAACAACCCCACAATCCTAAAGCAAGTAAACCAAAAAAAAAAAAAAAAAAAACATGAAAACCCCCATTTTATGCACCCCCCCCCCCCCCCCAAAAAAAAGAAAAAAAAAAGAAAAAAAAAAAGAGCATAATGTCTAGTACATGGAAAGAAAGAAGAAATCCTAACTTTGTTAGGCAAACTCTCACAACACCTCCATTCATGATCAAAGAAGGAAGATGAAGACAAAGACAAAGCACAACTACCACACAAAGCAAGTAACAAAAACAGAATTGCACCAACATATCAATCATCTATTCAATTCTTCAAAAATCAAAGATAGGACAAAATACAAAACTTTTCCGATAAGAGAATTAGCAAGAACATACTTGTTGAAGGGAACTATTCAAGCCTACTACTTTTTGACCACATCAGTGATTACGTGGCAATTTGTCTTCCAAGTATTCTATCAAATTATTCAAGCACAAAATCCAAACACCCAACGGATATTATCTTTAAAAAGAACAAAACCTCCAGTATTCAACCTAAAGAACAAAATTCCATCACAATATTGATTATATGTTTAGTCTGTCAGAGCTAGAATTGGGTTTTGAAGTTCAATCGTTGGCATTAAACACATCTTCAAAATTCATTTCAAAGCCAAATAGTAAAACACCAAAAAAGTTTTGAATCACACAAATTGAGTTTTTAATTCTTTATTTGCACAAACCCTAAAAGTTTAACAACATATAAAATCCATAAAAATTAACTAAAAAATATAAAAAAAATTATTATAGACAAAAATTACCATGCTAAATAATAAACCCTTAAAATTTTCTGAATCACACAAATTAAGTTATTGATCTACACAAAACTCAAAAATTTAGGAGTCATACCTGGATGAATGCCCAAAATAGAAATACCCACACATCATGGTAATCATATAAACCAAAGAAAATGAAATTGATAACAAGAAGAACGATAGAAAAATCATAAGTTACCCAAAAACACTGCAGCACTTACTTTATTTAGTACACTTTAATTTTCAAATAACAATATAATTTTAAAAAAAAAAACAAAAACAAAAACAAAATTTATCGAATCAGAACTCATAAATCAATCTTCGAAAAACCTGCTGTAGAAGAAAAATCAATTTCTTTGATTGAATGTGTAGATATGGTTCGACACTGTCGAGTAGCTCCAAAACACACAACAAAATCATAATGAAATCAAGCATTTAACAACATAAAGAACAAATAAGGAAGAGAAAAAAATAACAAAATGGCAAAATTTACTGTATCAGAACTCAGAAATCCATCTTTGAAAAACCCTCTGTAGAAGAAAAATCAATTTCGTTGATTGAATCTGAAGATATGGTTTGAAACTCTGATGGATTAGCTCCAAAGCACACAACAACATCAGGAAGCAAGAAGTAAGAGAAGAAAACCTAGAAGAGCTACAAAAGAGATAGACTGAAAGAGGAAAAAAACAAAAGAAAAGAAGAAGCAAAGGAGTCTGGATCCTCTCTAGCCAAAGCCTCTGACCCTTCCTCCGGTCAAGCACCAGGATTTGGCCACGTCGCTTAAATGAAGATCTACGGCTCAGATGCAAAAAAATAAATAAATAAAATAAAAAAAAAAATTGAATTTGTTTCATTCAACACAGCAGCAGCTTCCCTCCCATTCACTCCACGTTTGCTCTCCCTCTTCGAAGCTCTTTTTCCCTCCCTCTTCGAAGCTCTAGCGAAGGACGATTGGCGAAGCCGACGGCGAACATTGACGACGATTGGCGGCGAATCGAAGTCAGCGGCGAACATCGACGGTGAACCAAGCTCCGGCGACCCCGCGAACCAAAGCTGTACTTCATCATCAAACTGAAGGTAATATTTTTTTTCATTAATTTTTCCCCATATAATCTGCCATGTTCAAAGCATTTTTCCCCAAATAATCTGCCATGTTCAAACAATCTGCCATGTTCAAAGCATTTTTCTCTGACATGTTCAAAGCATTTTTCCCCAAATAACCTGCCATGTTCAAAGCTGCCATGTTCAAATAATTTTTGATGGTTTGCCATTTTCATTGTTAATAGGCCAAATATATATATATATATATATATATATATAATGTGGTTGTGTAAGATCATTTTCTGAAAATAGCATCAGTTGCCATGTTCAAATAATTTTTTATGGTTTGCCGTTTTCATTGTTTAATAGGCCCAAAAATATATATATATATATATATATAATGTAATCTATAATGTGGTTGTGCAAAATCATTTATTTATGTGGTCTTCCTAACTTGTTCAGTAGCATTTTCAAACTCTTTAAGCTTCAGCTCATGAACTCTTACCAAACAATACTATTCTTTTTTAGTTAATAGAACAACAAATTTGAGTTGCATGATATAGCAACTTATGAGTTTTGTCTCCATTGTGGATGTTTCAGTTTGCACATGAACACATAATATAGCAGCTTATGAGTTTTGTCTCCACTGTGGATGTTTCTGTTTGCACATGAACACTTTCTTTGGCACCGCTGAATCAATAGAACATAAAAAACACCCTTCTGCTGTTAGGTCAATTATGGAAGTAGAACATTTGTTTGGTTGTTTTTTTGTTTTCTTTTTTCATTTTCTAGAAAACACTTTCAAATATCCAACCCAAGGCCCTTATGGAAGAATATCTGTGGAGTTCAATACTTTCTTGTGAAATGCTGTGTTAACATTCAATGCACAATGTACACATTTATTCAAACATAATAACATATAATTAAAATAAAAAATCCAACTGCAAACTCCACAAAAACAGAGAACCCCACTAACCTAATGAATTCCCAATCTCTCACTTGGCCTAATTTTGAATCATAATACTGGATCATTGATGTTAGGACATAAATTCATATTTGTATGTCAACTAGGTTTTCAAGTATAGTTCTCAGATCAGCAATTCAATGAGAGAATATTCAAATTATATTCAAACAATCACAAATTAAGTCATCAATCAAAATGATAATAAAAATAAAAATAAAAATAAAAAATTAACAAACAAATCAAAGAAGAATTGGGGCATCACAATGGCTCTTAGATAAACAGCCACTTTAATCCCAGCAAAACTAGCTTGCTTTAGAATTGGGGCATCACAGTGGCTCTTAGATAAACAACCATTTTAATCCTAGCAAAACTATACAAACCTAAAATGGTGGTCTCTCCATCTCAGATTTCCTTCATCTCTGGCGAAGGACGAGACATTTTAACCTAGAGGGACGAGAAAATTTTAATCCCAGAAAACAACCATCTCAGATTTTTTCCATTTCACTAAACATTTCAACCTAAAATGGTGGTCTCTCCATCTCAGATTTCCTTCATCTCTGGTGAAGGACAGGAAAGGGACAAGAGATTATTTGGGGGGAAGAACAAAATTTTTTTTTTACCTTTAACTATGGTTCGTGGCTCCAATCGCGGCTCAAATCGCAGTTCAAATCTTCAGAGGAAGAGAGGGAGAGCCCACCGATGTTCGCTGCCGACTTGGATTCGTCGGTGTCACGAGATGCCGTCGCCGTTCACCAAAGCTGAAGACAGAAAAAAGTGAATTGGAATGAAGCTTTGTGGCTGTGTTGAATACAAAGAAATTCAATTTTTTTTTTTTTTAAACCAACCTTGATCTGAGCCGTAGGATCTAGCCCTGCTGACGTGGCCAAATCCTGGCCCTTGACAGGAGGAATGGCCGGAGGCTTTGGCTGGAGAGGATCCGGACTCGAGCGAGCAAAGGGATGGGGAGAGAGAGAGAGAGAGAGATGAGAAAGGTAAACAATTTGCATTGAGAAGAGAAAAGTCATTACTCTATGACCATCATCAATGCTAAGAGATAGGCAGTACTCCCTCTATCCCAAAATAATAGTCCCTTTTGGGGAATCCAACGTTTTTTGATAGTATAATTATTGTACTTTAAAAAAGTTGATTTTTCAAAATTACCCTTTTGATAGTACATTTTTTGAGAATATCAATGTCATAATTGTACTTTTTATATTGTTTATTAATTTAAAAGAAGGGCAAAATAGGAAATTTATATTATTTTTGTACTTCATTTTTGAAGAGAGACTAATATTTTGGGACAATGAAAAATGGAATAAAGGAATAATATTTTGGGACGGAGGGAGTACAAATTTTTAGGCTTTGTCATAAGTAAATAAATATATATAACAATACTTATTTAAAATGTATGATTAAAAAAAAATATTATCTCATTTATTAAATTAAGTGTGATTAAAAAATTATTTTAATTTTTTTAATCATACTTTTAATAAAAGTGAGACATTTTAATTTTTCTTATGTGATTTTTAATCACATGTTAATTAGAATGTGTGATTAAAAATATATATATATATATATATATATAATCAGACTTAATTGAAAAATGACATAAAAAATAAATATTATCACACTTAATCAAATCAAGTGTGATTAAAATATTAATCTATTTTTTTTTATTACACTTTTAATAAAAATGAGATATTTTCATTTGTCAAAGTGTGATTTTTAACTATTGTTGTATTAGTAAGCCCATGTGTTTCTCTAGTGGACTCTAGCAGTCTTAGATTAGACGGGGCTTTGAAAAGCGTAGATGGGTTGGACCTTATCCTGATGGGCCCTAAGAAGTTATCAAACAATGGAAAATTACTGTTCAGTCCGATTGGCTTACCCAATGGGCTTGGCTTCTGTAACGCCCTCAAAATAAACCTATAAATCATACATTCAAGATGGGCCCTAAGAAGTTATCAGACAATGGAAAATTACTGTTCAGTCCGATTGGCTTACTCAATGGGCTTGGCTTCTGTAACGCCCTCAAAATAAACCTATAAATCATACATTCAAGATATCCATAGACATACGAGAATAAAGCATACCTCCATTAATCAGAGTATTTATTACAAAAGTATTACATGTTGACAACAAAAGTAAATGCTCTATGGGTTTACAACTTTCCAAGCCAACGCTTGGTTACAAAAAGAGAGTACTAACTCAAGTACACATTAAGCCCTTGGCTTGAATTTACATGTAATACTAAAATAACAAAACAACTAAAAGAGTCTTCAGCTCCCAAAACCTTCCAAGCTACGTCTTGGAGGTGGCATATCACCTAAACCTGAAAAATGATGTCCCATATAGGGTGAGCCAAAGCCCAGCAGAGGTATACTAAACTAGATATGAACAATAACTAAAATATTAGCATTTGATAAATGGCTAACACTTATAGACGAACTTATAACACAATCCAGTTCTATGACAAATATGTACATGTTTCATTACACTTTCCATTACTTAACCAATTCAATTCATAAACATGGCTCAGAACCTGGCCAAACAATTAAATGAGACTACATCCCATATTAAAGCACTTCCTTTATTCACAATTTAAATGAGACTACAACTCATGTCAAAAACACTTCCAATACTTCAATTATCTACGTTATACAAACGCAATTAGAATTTCGGGACTTTCACCCTGGACACTCCGACCAACTTAGTTATCAATGGAGTCCATCCCCTATCTCCTCCAAAACAGGTTTCAGAGTCCATCCCCAATCTCCTCTCAAACCATGGAGTACATCCCCTATCTCCTCCCAAACAACATACATATACAATGTATTTAACAAATATCATATACAATGATCAATCAATACACATATTCGATATATTATTCCAACCGTCATATTCAATGACATATTCCACATGATTAGTTTCAGTTTTCCCTAATCAACATACAGTGTCTACAACAATCAAGACTATACTCCACTGATAACCCAAAGTAGTTATCTTTAAACAGATAATAAATTTATCAAACAGATAAAATCTCAACATTTTCATGGATGAGTGATTAATTAATCCAACTACACCATTTAATCTCATAATTTCCCAATTTCATGGTTTCCAACTCATTTTCATATTTTTCCAAATTAATTTTCCAACATAATTAGGGCATTTTCCCCCTTTTCCCATTATCAACCATAAGGTTCAATTTCATTAATTTAACAACACTAATTCAATTTTCTAAGGTCTCACATACACATGGAGTTTAACATTTGAAAACCCCCTTTTCATAACCTCAAATAAACCCTAACTTTCCCAAAATCACCAAACAACCCCATCCATCCAAAATATACAATATTTATGTCAAAACTCATAGAGATGAGTAGGTTATCCCTACCTCAAATGAAGAGACCAAATGGAGAAGATGATGAAACTTGAAGTGCTCCAAACCCAAAGATTTTGGAATTGAAATGTAGCCCACACCAAGCTCCACACTTTTAACAAAGGGACTAGGGTAGAAACACACTAGAACTAGGTGTATTCTTAGAGAGAGAGTGTGTGTGTAGAGAGATAGACAGCCGAAGCTAGGGTTTGAGAAGAAAAGAGATGATGAAAAAGTGAAGTGTAACCCGCTGCTGCCAACTGATATATTTGAGGCTCGCTCGAGCGAAGGATTGGTCGCTCGAGCGACCAGACACAAAGAGACCTCCCTCGAGCGCACAAAGCCTTGCTCAAACCAACAATTCAAAGCTTCAGGTCTACAACCCAGAAGCACGCTCGAGCGAAGAAAAGCTCGCTCGAGCAAAGAAACCCAAAACATACAGCTCGCTCGCTCGAGCGAAGGAAAGCTCGCTCGAGCCAAGAAATGCAACTTCAGGTCCAAAACTAGACACAGACGCAAGCTCAAGCACAAGACTTCTCGCTCGAGCCACCAAACACAACACTCAACTCTCACTCGAGCGAAGGAACCCTGGCTCGAGCGAAGGAACTAAAACAAAGAGCTCGCTTGAGCGACAAAAGCCTCGCTCAAGCGAAGAAGCAAAAATCTAGGCAGCAACTATTGGTTTAAACTCACTATCAACCTGTAACACACCTGCCCAATACATCCCAAAATTCGAATACAAGGAATTAAAGGACAGAAACAAGATATACACAAAACCAATACCACGGAACCTAAGTCCGGAATACAACAACCAATGGAGGGAAAACCGGGATCGCTATAACCTCCCTCCCTTAAAAAATTTTGTCCCCGAAATTAGTTATAAGTTTCAAAACATGATTTCTCAATTCCTAACAATATTACAATTCAATATTCAACAACTTGACCCATTACCGGTCATCCCATCTCTTTTCAAGAGACAATTCACAATATATGTTACAACATGCATTATCAACATGCACTTCCTTCAGATCCAATAAATTACAATATCATATTCCACCATTTCATAACATATTCAATGTTAATAATATATTTGCATTTCTATAACACATTCAACATATACAATGCTAAATTATCTTCCATCTTCATGGCATAACCAACCATTACAATACTCCCATAAACCAAAACATATACAATGTTTTACAATTTAAGACATATTCAATGTTCTTAAAGTTTATCAACAAAAAAAAACTTCCAATACATGGTTAAACATTATCAAACAAGTCCGGATATTTCTCACGGACATCCAACTCACATTCCCAAGTGGCTTCCTCAATCCCGTGATGTTTCCACAAAACCTTTACCAAGGGTATCGTCTTGCCTCGTAAGACTTGATCCCGCCTATCCAAGACCCGCACTAGTCTCTCTTCATACGAGATATCCTCGTCAACCTCTAAGTCGGTCCAATCCAATACATGAGACAGATCCGGCTTGCATTTCCGAAGCATACTAACATGAAACACGTCATGCACTCCGGACAACTGCGGCGGTAAAACTAAACGATAGGCAACCTCGCTAATCCTCTCAAAGATCTCAAAAGGGCCAATAAACCGAGGAGACAACTTCCCACTCTTCCCAAACCTCATCAAACCCCGCCTAGGTGATATTTTCAGAAAGACGTGATCACCCGCCTCAAACGCCAAAGGTCTCCTCCTACGGTCGGCATAACTCTTCTGGCGACTTTGGGCTGTAACAAGCCTCCTACGGATAAGTTCAACATTCTCCGTCGTTTCCTGCATCACCCACCTCGGCCCAACAAACTGGAGACCTACACAGTCGGCCATACAAGGCCTCAAACGATGCCATACCAATACTCGATTGGAAATTGTTGTTGTAGGCAAACTCCACTAAGGGCAAGTGTCTCTCCCACGACCCACTAAAGTCAAGAACACAGCCTCGAAGCATATCCTCAAGGATCTAAATAGTACGCTCGGACTGCCCGTCAGTCTGAGGATGATAAGCCGTGCTAAAGGTCAATCTAGTGCCCAAGGCACTTTACAAACTCTGCCATAACCTAGCAGTAAAACATGGATCTCTATCTGAGATAATCGACACTGGGACCCTATGCAATCTCACTATGTCCCAAATATACAAGTCGGCAAGATGATCTACCGAATCTCTCACGCGCATAGGGATAAAGTGCGCCGACGTAGTCAACCGGTCTACAACCACCCAAATAGCATCACTACCCCGTTGAGTCCTCGGAAGACCTACAACGAAGTCCATCGTGACATGCTCCCATTTCCACTAGGCTATAAGCAAGGGTTGTAACAAACCCGCTGGCCTGTGATGTTCGGCCTTCACTTGCTGACAAGTAAGGCACTTAGATACAAAAACTGCCACATCTTTCTTCATATCCCGCCACCAAAACTGGCGATCCAAATCACGATACATCTTAGTGCCTCCCGGATGCACCGCAAGGCGTGAATAGTGAAACTCTCAGAGTACTTCCTCCGGCAAGACTCCGGCACAAACAAACGGTCTCGGTACTTCACACTTAGGTCAGGATACACAGTCAAACCCTTCTCAACCTTTCCATTGGAGATCCTCTCCCAGAGGGATTCTACCTTAAGGTCACTACTTTATGCCTCTAACACCCAATTCACAAGTGTAGGCTACGCAACTACAGAAAACAAAGCCGCAGACTCGACAAATTTGCCTAGAAGCAAATCAAACTCGCCAAGTGCACCCAACATTTCCCACTCCCGGATGGCTACACAAGCTACATCACTAATGGATTTCCTACTAAGGGCATCGGCCACAACATTGGCCTTCCCCGGATGGTAATGCAACTCAAAGTCATAATCCTCAATGAACTCCATCCATCTCCTCTGCCCCAAGTTCAAGTCTTTCTGTGTAAACAGATATTTCAAACTCTTATGATCCGAGAACACCATGAATCTCTCACCATAAAGGTAGTGCCTCCAAATCTTCAAGGCAAAAATCACAGTTTCTAACTCTAGGTCATGTGTAGGGTAATTCCTCTTGTGTATTTTCAACTGTCGCGAGCCATAGGCTACCACTTTCCCCTCTTGCATCAACACATAGCCCAAACCCTCTCGTGAAGCATTACAATACACTGCATAACCCAAACCTCTCTTCGGAATAATCAACATTGGAGCAGTGGTAGGTCTAACCTTCAACTCTTAGAACGACTTTTCACAAGTCTCACTCCACACCAACTTGACCCCTTTCCGCATCAATCTAGTTAAAGGCGAAGCTAGCCTGGAGAAATCTTTCACAAACCGACGGTAATAACCGGCCAATCTAAGAAAACTGCGGATCTCAAAAACACTCTTAGGCTGTGCCCAATCTTGCACTGCCTCAATCTTGGATGTATCAACAGACACCCCTTCCTCGGAAACTACATGGCCTAAGAATTTAACCTCTCTTAGCCAAAACTCACACTTCCCAAACTTGGCATATAGCTTATGGGCTCTAAGCAACTCAAGCACCACTCTCAAAATTTCCTCGTGCTCCTCCTCAGAAGGTGAATAAATCAGAATGTCGTCTACGAAGACGACCACAAAATGATCTAAGAACTCCCGAAATATCCGGTTTATCAAGTCCATAAACACTGCCGGTGCATTGGTGAGCCCAAAAGGCATTACCAAAAACTCATAATGGCCATACCGCGTGCGGAATACCGTCTTCGGAATATCCTCCTCCCTGACCCTCAACTGATGGTAACCCGATCTCAAGTCTATCTTGGAGAAACAATAGGACCCTTTCAACTGGTCAAACAGATCATCTATACGAGGTATAGGGTACTTGTTTTTAACCGTAGCCCGATTCAACTTCCGATAATCAATACAAAGTCTCAAGGCACCATCTTTCTTTTTAGTAAAGAGGGCCGGTGCTCCCCACGGCGAAGTACTAGGGCAGATAAAGCCCTTATCTAGCAACTCCTGGAGCTGAATCTTCAACTCACTCAACTCAGCTAGGGCAAAACGATACGGTGCCATAGAAATCGGCGCCATGCCAGGCACTAAATCAATAAAGAACTCAATCTCTCGGTGGGGTGGCAAACTAATAAGATCCTCGGGAAAGACGTCCGAGTACTCACAAACCACTATGGGTAACTCAATCTGGATCTCATCACACTCACTACTTATAAAGCTAGCGAGAAGACCACTAAGCTCACTCTGCCCTCGCGGATCATACACTGGTGGCAAAACTCTACCAACCCGATCCCCCAAGAAATGAAAACAATCCCCGCTCAAGGTACATACAGTAACCCTTTGGTGGTAGCAATCAATAACAGCCCGATATGACGATAACCAGTCCATATCCCAAATCACATCAAAACCCGACATGGCCATAACTACAAAAGAAAATGGAAGCCGGCGGTCGGCGACATCAATATCATAGCCCCGATACCCTTGTTTCAAAATCAACTCACCTCCAACAGGTGATACACACACCAATAGGAAAAGCTAACCGTGCCAACTCTAACCCCAAAACAGATGCAAATGCAGCAGATATAAAGGAGTGAGATGCACCTGTATCAATCAACACACTAGAAACCGAGTTGCAAAACAAAAAGGTACCTCTCACAACAAATGGAGCTGGTACAAGATCCTGCGCGGTAACAGCATACACATGCCCAGATGGCCTCTGATTTACCTGCTCACCTCTCGGAGCAAAAGATTGTTATACAGACTGAGACGATGAGGCTCCCTAATTGGCCCTCGAGGCCTGAACATACTGAGCTGGCTGATAACTTTGCCTCGACCTAGATGCACCAGAGGTGCCACTCAACTGTGGCAAAACCTCTTTAGGTGCCTCGCCTGACCACATTGATAACATGAGAGCGGTTGGCCCCTGCCCTGACTCTGGCTCTGAGGACGAGCTGAAGATGAAGTTGCTCTCTGACCTCCTCCCCTCTGCGGGTAAGCTGGAGACTTGTGGCCCAGCTGACCACATTTGTAACAAGTAAAGTCTCCCTGATTGCCTCTCCCAGAGCTTGAACTCGACACTGGAATGGTAGATCTCACAAAAGCACCCTGGGACTGCTGAGGGTTAGAACCCCTCTGCCTCCTACCGTCCCCCTGGCCATTCTGACTCCTCTTGGAGCCCCTCATCCTCTCCTCCTCCTCATGCATAATAATCTCCATATGGGCCGCAGCATCCACAAGGCACCCATACTCCCAAGTCATGGACCCCGCAACTCTCATCTTGAGCCCAGTCCTTAACTTCTTCTCAAATTCAACACAACGGCATTCCTTAGATGCCACTAACTCAAGAGCAAACCTCGATAAGCTAGTAAATGCGGCCTTAAACTCAGCCACTGATGTACTCAACTGCTTGAGCTAACAGAACTGATCCCTCAACTTCTCCCTGATAGCGGGAGATAGAAACTTCTCCTGAAAGACACCAACGAAAGCCTTCCAAGTCCCTCCAATACGACATCGCACAAACTTCCACCATTGACCCGCGTCTCCCTTCAGCTGGAAAGACGCCAAGGTCGCCTTCAAAGCCCTGTCTTCAATGCCAAGTATCTCAAACGTCTTCGTCATCTGCTCAAGCCACTCATCAGCCTTAAGTGGCTCCTTAGGATCCCCTAGAAACTCGTCCGGGTTAGACCAGAAAAGCTCTCTCTTCAAAAAGGACGGCCTTGCCTCGGTTACATGGGCCTGGACTTAATTCTTAGCTCTGAGAATGTCCATGGATTCCTTCAGTGCTCCTGCCATCTCGTGGGCTAAGGCGCCCATGGCCTGCTATCCTACTTGTTTGGCCACATTGGCCTAACCAACAGCCTCATGCTGCGCCGGAATCTCATCCGGTATAGGCATCTCCTGCCTCCTAGGCCTACCTCGCCTACCACCACGTCCTCGTCTTGACATCCTATTAAAGGTAATGAAAAGATTAGCACATTCACAAATGTACCGAACCTATTCCACTCACGTCCTAATGCACTGGACAACAGTAATTCATTCCATGTAAGCACATAATCACATAAGCACTTACGAATTTCATTTCCGGATAATGACAATCCTGAGGCGTTGCTAGAGTTCTAGTTAGAAACAGCATTGATCAAGTGCTTTTCCAACAGGACTCCCAAAAATCCAAGGATCCAATCAACATCCTAGAAACTAAATCCCAAACCCATATAGTCACATAAACATGTTATCAATTAAGTACATAACATTACACCTAAGTCTCTAACAAGCGAGACAAACACATGGTGGTACTAACTACTTCCTACGTACCCAAAGTATTCAAACCCGGTACGCTCTGATACCAAGTTGTAACGCCCTCAAAATAAACCCATAAATCATACATTCAAGATATCCATTGACATACGAGAATAAAGCATACCTCTTTTAATCAGAGTATTCATTACAAAAGTGTTACATGTTGACAACAAAAGTAAATGCTCTATGGGCTTACAACTTTCCAAGCCAATGCTTGGTTACAAAAGGATAGTACTAACTCAAGTACACATTAAGTCCTTGGCTTGAATTTACATGTAATACCAAAATAAAAAAACAACCAAAAGAGTCTTCAACTCCCAAAACCTTCCAAGCTACGTCTTTGGAGGTGACATATCACCTGAACCTGAAAATGATGTTCTATATAGGGTGAGCCAAAGCGCAGCAGAGATATACTAAACCAGATATGAGCAATAACTAAAACATTAGCATTTGATAAATGGCTAACACTTATAAACTAACTTACAACACAATCCAGTTCTATGACAAATATGTACATGTTTCATTCCACTTTTTTTTACTTAACCAATTCAATTCATAAACATGGCTCAGAACATGGCCAAACAATTAAATGAGACTACATCCCATATTAAAACACTTCATTTATTTACAATTTAAATGAGACTACAACTCATGTCAAAAACACTTCCAATACTTCAATTATCTACGTTATGCAAACTCAATTAGAATTTCGGGACTTTCACCCTGGACACTCCCGCCAACTCAGTTATCAATGGAGGCCATCCCCTATCTCCTCCAAAACAGGTTTGAGAGTCCATCCCCTATCTTCTCTCAAACCATGAAGTACATCCCCTATCTCCTCCCAAACAACATACATATACAATGTATTTAACAAATATCATATACAATGATCAATCAATACATATATTCGATGTATTATTCTAACCGTCATATTTAATGACATATTCCACATGATTAGTTTCAGTTTTCCCTAATCAACATACAGTGTCTACAACAATCAAGACTATCCTCCACCGATAACCCAAAGCAGTTATCTCTAAACAGATAATAAATTTATCAAACAGATAAAATCTCAACATTTTCATTGGTGAGTGATTAATTAATCCAACTACACCATTCAATCTCATAATTTCCCAATTTCATGGTTTCCAACTCAATTTCATATTTTCCCAAATGAATTATACAAATTAATTTTCCAACATAATTAGGGCATTTTCCTCCTTTTTCCATTATCAACCATAAGGTTCAATTTCATCAATTTAACAACACTAATTCCATTTTCTAAGGTCTCACATATACATGGAGTTTAACATTTGAAAACCCCTTTTCATAACCTCAAACAAACCCTAACTTTCCCAAAATCACCAAACAACCCCATCTATCCAAAATACACAATATTTATGTCAAAACTCATAGAGAGGAGTAGGTTATCCCTACCTCAAATGAATAGCCCAAATGGAGAAGATGATGAAACTCGAAGTGCTCCAAACCCAAAGATTCTCGGATTGAAATGCAGCCCACATCAAGCTCCACACTTTTAACAAAGGGACTAGGGTAGAAACACACTAGAACTAGGTGTATTCTTAGAGAGAGAGAGTGTGTAGAGAGAGAGGCAGCCAGAGCTAGGGTTTGAGAAGAAAAGAGATGATGAAAAAGTGAAGTGTAACCTGCTGTTGCCAACTGATATATTCGAGGCTTGCTCGAGTGACCAGACACAAAGAGACCTCGCTCGAGCGCACAAAGCCTCGCTCGAGCCAACAATTCGAAGCTTCAGGTATACAACCCAGAAGCACGCTCAAGCGAAGAAACCCAAAACATACAGCTTGCTCGCTCGAGCGAAGGAAAGCTCGCTCGAGCCAAGAAATGCAACCTTCAGGTCCAAAACTAGACGCAGACGCAAGCTCGAGGGCAAGACTTCTCCCTCAAGCCACCAGACATAACACTCAACTCTCGCTCAAGCGAAGGAACCTTGGCTTGAGCGAAGGAACTAAAACAAAGAGCTCGCTCGAGCGAAGAAGCAAAAATCTGGGCAACAACTATTGGTTTAAACTCACTGCCAACCTGTAACACACCTGCCCAATACATCCCAATATTCGAATACAAGGAATTAAAGGACGAAAACAAGATATACACAAAACCAACACCACGGAACCTAAGTCTGGAATACAACAACCAATGGAAGGAAAATCGGGATCGCTATAGCTTCGGATTGGAGGGTGTTGCTAGGTTCATTGGATTTACTATTGTCTTATTTTGATAATTTAAATTAATTATTTTGTACAATATTTTGTGTATATCATTCATAAAAAAAAAAATTAAATAAATCTAATAATAAAATAATTTTAATTTATCGTATTTGTCACAAACAAATGAATAATCTATTTTCAAAAACATACTTGTCATTCACTTTTTGAAAACAATGCGATAAATTGAATAGGTTACAGTAAATTGATCTAATAAACACATTTTTTTTTGTGAATAATATACACGAAATGCTCTACAAAATGAAAATTTGAATTATTATTAAACTTATGAAAAGTCATAACCAAACTTCTTGTCCTAGGCCCATAGAATATATATATGGGTTTAAATTTGCTCAAGTTGGTCGCCAACTTGAGAGAAAGATTTAGGCTTAGTAGGTTTATTTTGGGGCCGATTTCATTAATCTAAATCATTTACTTTTTAGGATTCGTTGAGTAGAATATTCATGTAAAAATTCAAGATGATCAGATATCGCCAATTATATGTTTGAATTATATATGTATTACAAAAAATAAATAACTATTTTTGAAATTATATTTGTCGTCTATTTTTGTATTTATTTTATTGGTTTTATTATTTATTGAGGCATTTATTCATAAATTTCTCTTCACCTACATATTCCACTTAGTCCAAATTATTTTCTTGGACAAATTACACCAAAGGTCCCTATAGCTTTTCTCTAGTTTCATTTTGGTCCGTAATACTTCAATTTGTACACACATTTGCCCTTCAAGTTTTGTTTTTGTGTCAAATAAGGACAATTATGGATGGAAGTTAAATTTTTAGATGGAAAATGGTTGCATGCATATGCATTGTACGTGACCATTTTTTAAGGATAAAATAGTCTTTTTATCCTTCCTCTCTATAATTCATTTTTTTTTATTTGTTCTATCATCACCACCCATAACCACCAACCATTACCACCCTATGCATAGCCACCAACCACTACCCAAACACCTCCTCTTCCAGTGAAGATAACAAGAGAGCAATTGGAGACTTTCATTCTTTATTTCAATCGACATTGACATCTACATTCACATATATATATATACATATATAACTCAATCTCATAACCTCAATTGTCATGACCCAAACCCTTTAGGCTTTCAATTTATAATTCCAAAATAAATCCTCAATAGAATCATATACGAATCAGTCTGCAAAATTTTCATAAATCCCAGGTTAAATTAGAATAATTGGCAATTAAAATTCAAATCTCATTAATTAATTGAGTGATAATCATTATACGTGGTGGGGTTGTAACATCAATTGATTACAAACCAAACTGCTATCTTATCGATAATGACTAATTCTAGCATGATGTGTTGGCGTGAATAGGGGTGTTTGCACAAGGAGGTGGGTGAGGGTGATTTGTAGAAAGAGGGGTTGTGGAATGGTTTGCGCAAGGAAGGAGAAGAAGAGTGGTTTGAGCAAGAGTGAAGGAATTGATGGATGATAGTTTGATCTAGAAAAGGAAGAGAGGGAAAAGTGAGGTTGTAGGTGAATGAGATGGAAGGATAAGCATGTGTTGGTTGTGTGCTGCCATGTGAAGTGGTGAATCTGGTGATATGGGGTTGGTAGTTAAGCATGTCAACTCAATAAGTGACTCAAAGTGAATGAACTCAATAGGCTAGTGTATATTTTCATTTTTGTCCCTTAAAGATTGTCATGTGCAATGCATGTGACCATTTTCCATCCAAAAAAATTAACTTTCATTCACAATTATCCTTATTTGACACAAAAATAAAACTTGAAGGACAAATATGTTCAATTAAAACATTAGGGCCAAAATGAAACTCGAGGGAAGCTATAGGGACCTTTGGTGTAATTTGTCATTTTTTCTTATGTTCCACTAAGTTATATGGGTAATTCTATTTACACACCATCATTATTCTTGGTACACATCATTGTTCAAATTTTTTTAATTACTATTGTGTCTTTGTGTCCTAAAATCAAATCCACCAGTAGACCCATCCTCTGACCACACCATCAACCAGCCACCGCTGGCACCTTTCCTAACCTGTCGCACCAACTCCTCCTTCTTCGGAAACCCTCAAGCCTCTCTCTCTCTCTTCTTCTTATTCCAACTTTCATCTTTTGTGCCTTCCTTCTCCGCTGCAACTTGCACCTTCGTCCGAGATTTGAAGACCCTAGGTTTTTTTTTTTCTCTTCTCTCTCTCTCTCTCTCTCTCTCTCTATCTTTATCTTTTCATGCGGTGGACAAGAGTTGGGTTGTGATGGAAGGGGTGGGGAGACAAATTATGATAACGATGGAGAAGTGGGTTGTTCACGATAGTGGAGTCTCCATTATCTTGGTGGCTTGGGATAGTGGTTGTAGTTGGGGATCAAAAGACGGAGGTTGGCGGTGGTGAAGAGAATGGTGGCGATGAACAGCGGGGTTGGGAAAGAAGGCAATGACAAAGAGCAACAGTGGTGATGGAGATAAATCGAAAGAAAAATGAGGCTTAAGGGGGTTGTCGAAAGTGATGAGCTAAGAAGGGGTGGCAGCCGGCATTCGGTGGTACGAGAATGGTAGGTGGTTGGAGAGGAAGTGGTGGCCAGCGGTGATGGTTAGGGTTAGTATTAGGTTAGGGTTTGGGATGGAGAGTTGAAGAAGATGAGGGTAATGTAGGATTTTTTGAAAATTGATGGTGTGAAGTGAGAAGAAATCAAAAAATTTAAAATGTGTATGGTGTGTATTGAGAAAATGGTGTGTATTAAAAGATTTAGTAGTGTGTAAATAGAATCACCCAAGTTACATGCGCGACATAGTTACCAAAATACTCCTAATAATATTCATATTGACAGTGTGAATGTTCACATGTCAATGTATTCATACTGTCAAATTTAGACGTTCACATTATCAAGTTGCTAAGCATTCAAAAAATATTTATAATGGTAGAATTGTCCATAAAATATCTTAAATATGATAATTAGGATTTGGTAGATTAAATGTCCAAATAATATTGAAATATTAAAATATGTTATGGGCTAATTGGAATACAAGTATTTGAAAAAGATTTTCTTAATAAATCTCCCTAAAAAAATAGAAAAGGAAAGGAAAAAAAGTAAAAGTGAAGCATTAATGTACCTAAATAGAAAAAGAATGCGGTATTTACTGGTAAGTCTTATTTACCAGACTTACTTACTTAGAGCAACTCCAATACTACTCTTCATTTTTCACTAGCTAAAGGGGAAATTATTCAATGTTCTCGAAGTACCACGTGTCTATACTCTTTAACCAATAATCATTTAATATATCCCCTCATGTTCCCCAATTACCCAACACAATACCCCACCTACATACCTTGTCTACCAATCACAATGCTATGGAATACTACGTGTCTATACTCCTAGCTAAAGTATGAAAAATGTATGTTCTTTATTTTACCTAACTAATTTTTCATCTATGTACTCCAACACTACTTTTTATTTTACATATTTATCCTCACAAATTAGTTTAAAAAGCCTCCTAATGCTCTCCAAATGTTGCTAGCTTGCAAGAATCTTAGCTACCGTGCTAGCTAGCCCATTTGAGTGAGTAAAATAACATGACACTAGTTATAATAGCTAACAGGCTTCTTTTAAAGAGCCCCTTAAGGGAGAAGGCGAAAGAGTATCTTGAGACATTTTTGTTACTGCAATTGGTTTTCTTCTCTACATCAGAAGAAGCAAAATGTCTACTTTAATTTTGGCTCTCCACCACTAGCTAGCCTTCATTGAGAGACAAAATTATTTCTTGTTGAAATTGCTCCCTCCATCTGATTAAGTACTCTTCTTTTGGTTGGTTTTGTGTTTGTATATTGCATCCAATTGATTTGGTTTTGTGTTTGTATATTATCATTTGAAAATATGATTGTTTAAAAATATATATATTTTTTAAAAATTTAATTATATATTTAAACATTTATATATATATATTTGCAAATGACACATTAACATATGTAGCATGTCATAAAAAGATTATTTATTGATTTATCTATGTTTATAATATTTTTTAAAAAAAATTAGTTAATTTAGTTTGATTGATTAACTAAAATAAAGAGTATGGTTTACAAGTCTTATTCATTTTTTTTTTCACCTATCAATATCTCTAAAAAGTATTGAGATAAAATAAGTATTTTAGGAATTATTGGTGCATTAAAAAAGTATACAAGGCTTATAAGTAATTAAGTTCATCATAGGACTAGCCTGTAATTTATTCAAAAAAAAAAAAGGGAAAATTCTATTTCCATGTATCATTTCGTCTATGTGTACACACTTGATAAAAGAAAATTTTAATGACAATTTTATTGTGAAACAAAAATGACCATAATGGGTATCAATACACAAACTAAATATTAAAACTAAGTTTTCTCTATACACACCTTTTAAAACAATAATTCTTAGTGCACTTCTTTTGGACGAACAAAAAATTAAAACATAATTCTTTCATTGTTCCTCAGTTCCTCTATTGTCCTCCATTGCTTGCATAAAATACTTTGATATTGCTTTACTTTCTAGGTTTGTGTAAGTTCATACTCCATTGTTTATACCATTTTTTCATTAGAATCTACCATCATTCTTGATTTTTGTGATGGAATATCTACAAACCAATGGAAGTTTAGATTCAAATAAAAATATGCTTGGTTATAACCTATTCGGAAGTAAACAACCGAATAAATGTAAAACATTCAGAAATCAAGTAACAAAATGATACAAATAATTTGGAAGTAAATAACCAAATTAATAACTTCGACAATAAAAAACCAAACAAATACAAAAAATTTGGAATTACAGAATTAAAATATTAAAAAAATTCAAAAATAAACAATTAAATAAACCTATTTTATTCAAAAAACTAGTACCGAACGGGCAAAACCTATTTTATTCGGGAAAATATTGACCGATTATAAAAAATGAGAGATAGATACACATTACTTATGAAATGGGAGGGAGATATTATTGGAAAATTTGAATTACAATTTACTCAAATGGTTGTGTCTGTTGAGATGGAAGGGTGTGTCCTTTTGAAAGGTCACAACCTTTCGAAAGAGTCATGGAAGAATCTATAAATTCTATCCCCCTCACTTTAATTTGAGATAGAGGATTGAAATTTTCTTCTTTATTTTGCATTTATTTTTCATATTTTCTAAGTCTAATTTTTTTATAAAGAGAGTACATGCATAGCGAAGTTCGCTAGGCTTGCAATAGTAGTGCTGCTAGTACAAGACATTGATCATTATATCTTGGAAGATAGACGTCCATTGAATTCTAAGCACCAGTGGGAGGACAAATCTATCCTAAGGAAATAGTGTTACACACTCGACTCGATCAAGTTTTATCTTTTTATGTACTGTAAATTTTGTTATGTTATTTTGTCAATTTATTTCAGTTTTGATTTTGCCCAAAAACTGTTTACATATTTTTAAATTATATTTTCCAGATAGTTTGGTACTATTTTTCTAACAATCTTAAGATAGATCCGGTCCTGTTTATGGATTTTGGAAAAATATAATCGATTTATTGGTTTTTCGTTGTGTGGCCTTTTGATGAACGGATGTCAATTTATGGCATTCCTAGTGAAATGATGCATTGAGTTTGGACAAGTTCTTATTGTTTTAAAATACAAATTATGGGTTTAGCATAATCTATTGTACAAATCATGTATAACATTGGTAATCTTCATGTTACAATCTAGTCACCCTAAATTTGCATGCAAACAACTTCAAAGATATGAATGGCTCTTTGTGTTCATAAACACATAGAGGCAATTCATACAAACCAGCATGGTTATTATCATGATCCAGACCAAAATCTTGTTGATCCCATGTTAGTTCTGAAAAGTCAAGTTCAAGAACTTTTGCAGTGTGACTTGCATGATGAGTAAGGACATTACTTTATTGTTAATGGGTTTAAATTTGTACATCTTTAACATATTTTCTTTCAAGATTTTGATTCTGTCAAATCCTTTTATTTACTCAATATGTAAAATCCATGCGTATTTAGAGTTAATTTTGTACGAATAATAGCCTTTTTTTTTTGCCCTTTTCCCATACCCATGACTCTAAAAAATTAGATATAACTTCTCATCCATATTGTGAATGTGTAAGAGTATGATTATGTCAATTTCGTTATGGGTTTGTTATCATCTTTCAAAATTTAGATTATTACTTTTGCTTCTTTGCAGTGGTTGTGATGATTTTGTATAAAATCAAATCCGTTATAAGAACATTTTTGCCTTTGCATAGTACAGAACATTTGGTTTTATTTTCAGATTTTATAATCTGGGGGGTTTTTTTTTTTTTCTAGTGCTATATATGGGATTTAATTAGAGTTTATTTAAAATTTTGTGAACTTTTAATTAAATTATGGTGGTGTTTATGACATCCATACTACTACCAATGAATCTCTTTTGGGGTTTTATATATGTAATTTAATTATGGTAGTAATACTCTTGCAATATCAAAACAATCATTAACACCAGAGAAATTTAAATATGATGACTGAAATAGTGGTGTCATTCCATTTAATTGGAAGTAGATTGAAGAATCTTTTGTGTTGATTATTAGTTTGTTAATAATCAAGTTGAAAGTTATTTGAAGTAACTTTGAGTTTGGTGACATAAATTGCCACCAATCATTGTTTTACTTGTATAATAGAATTTGTTTAACCGTGAACCATAATATTAATGTGGGAGTTTATCTCTTGAATTAAAAGAATTAATTCAATTTTCTTTGTCCCAAATATTTTGAATAAATAAAGTAAAAATTCATCAAAAATGAATTATTAGTTGTGATAGCGACACTTGTCTGGAAATGAATCATATTATTTGTGCTAATTTATGCATTATCACAAATGTGGGGGAGAAAGATTAATGGGAAAATTATGATTATGATTGACTTGTTAATCTTGTCATGTCTACATATGTTGTAGAGTTGACAATTAATATCAATTTGATATGTGGTGTATTATAAATGGATGTCAATTAGTTATCGAAGTGTTGATAAAAATGTGAACCTATGTGTTTTGACATAAAAGGAATTCTAACTATTCTTTGGAATAATGACTAAAATTGGTGTGGTGATTGATAACTCTGTAATGAAATATTATATAAGTTAAAATATTTCATGGGTGAAAGACACTTTGGTAATTGCCAACGTAGTCACCAATACTGAATAAGACAAATAAGATGTAAATGTATTTATACAGTGATATTTATATTCCATGTTGAGATTGGAATTAAGGGTTGCAGTAAACAAAGAGAAATTAATCATGGCTAAAGAAATGTTATTTGACAAAGTGTTGTGACCACAATTGGTATTAGTCATTTCTTCTTTGTACTGCAAAAGCAAGTTATGAAGTCTAATTGTATTTTAGACAAATTAATATTGTGATTATATTCACAAAGCAATTTACATCTTGTTATTTAGTTCAAGCACACCAATTAATGATATATTCTGATTTATCTCAGAATTGTGGGGGTGTATTAATATTTTTGTGTAATTATACACCAGCAAGAGAAATTAAGTTTCCTTGGAATGCTTAAAATGTGGGGGTGCTTGGAGGATTTTACCAAAGTAATGGTTCTGATTGTAGGTCTACAAGAATCTCAATTCTTTTTATATGACAAAGTTGGAGTAGAAACAAAAATGGTTTCATTGACTCCTAAGGAACAACTTTATGTTTATTATTTGAAAATGGGAGTGACATAGCGTAACGGTATGTCTTGATGTAATCAAAGACTTAATACCGTAGGACATTTGCTTTCAGTTGTGAATATTGTCTAAGAATAATATAATGGATCTACTAACTACTCAATGATATATAACTGAGAAGGTCAAACAAATAATAGTAATCGCTAAACAAAAAGTTCGACCAGAGAACAAATGAGAGAAAGTTCATCGAGGGGAATGTGATTAAAGCCTATTACATCAAAGTCATCATAATTGTAGCCCTACTTAGATGACTGGAGATCCCAAGAACTAAGTTCAAAGGGACAACTAAATTATGTATGGCTCACCAAAAATCACAAAAGGAGTCTAACTCCTATCCATTCCTATGATGAGAGTGATATCTGTAGGGAACTTAGGGTAAACTATGCTTTTAATGATTACTTATATTTTGAAAGCCTTAGACGAATATCTTTCAAGAGGAGTATTTAAGATACTCGAAATAAGGATCACCTAAATGAGTGTGAAGGGCCCGCTTTTATGAGAATTGATAAGGCAAAATCCTCTAAAGCACTCATGAAATACCAGGAGATGCCCAAGGCCAAAACGGGCACAACCGTGAAAACTAAACTGTGTCTGGAGATATTCTGTGTGAATTCTATTGTCTTGGCTTACACAAACGGTTGAATAGTTTAGGGCATCACGTCCATTGATTAGCTCGTAAGTCCGATAGGCTTTCACTAGGGAAGGTTCAAAACCAAAAGCTACCTATCTCGATGCAAGATATTTCCTTAATGTACTCTCTCTTTGTCTGCATGTTGTTGCATGTCCTTTCTGTAAATTTCATTCATGTGGGGGATTATTGGAAATTTTGAATTACAATTTACTTCAATAGTTGTGTCTCTTGAGATGGAAGGGTGTGCCCTTTTGAAGGGTCACAACCTTTCTAAAGAATCATGGAGGAATCTATAAATTCTATCCCCCTTACTTCAATTTGAGATAAAAAATTACAATTTTCTTCTTCACTTTGCATTTATTTTTCATATTTTATGAGTTAATTTTCCTATAAAGAGAGTACATACACAGCGAAGTTCGCTAGTCTTGCGATAGTAGTGCTGCTAGTGCAAGACATTGATCGTTGTATTCTGGGAGATAGACGTCCATTGAATCCTAAGCACCGATAGGAGGACGAATCTGTCTTAAAAAAAGAGTGATACACACTCGACTCGATCAGGTTTTATCTTTTTATGTACTGTAAGTTTTGTTACGTTATTTTGACAAT